>CM076572.1:1119681239-1119803238 GCA_034641835.2 Pinus albicaulis
GAAGATATTGTTGTTGTGCCTCAGAGAGATCTAGTCCTAACTGAACTGCAGTTTTGAAATTTTTGATCTGGAATTCAATTGGTAACATAACTCGTTTGCCACATACTAGCTCATATGGTGTATGTCCCATCCTATTTGCCCAAGTGGTTCTGTATGCCCACAAAGCTTCTGGTCAGGGGTAATTTTAAGGATGGAAAATTATCTTGAAGTTTAAAAAATTGGTGAATCTCACTAGTCCCTAATATGCAAACTCTAAAATGTTTATTGATGTATTTGTAAAATTATTCAAATTTATATTGATATTATATATATTTTCTATATAATTTGGCGATTTTTAAGGTAAATAATTTTATATTGTAAAATTTGGGCGAATCATTTTTATAAAAAAATGGAAATTGGGGAATCTTTTTTGGGAAAAACCATGGAAAATTAGCCCATCTGCGAATATTAGCCCCTAAAATTTTCCATGCTTCTGGTAATATTTCAGCCTAGTCCTTTCGATGCATATTTATTGTCTTTGTAAGAATGGAATCGATCACTTTGTTTGTGGATTCCACCTAGTCATTTTCTTGCGGGTGATATGGCGTGGATTTCCTGTGCCGGATCTTGTATTGTTCCATCACACCCTATACTAGATTAGAAATAAATTGCGAACCATTGTCAAAAACAATTTCTCTAGGCACACCAAATCTAGTAAAGATTTCAGTAAAAAGAAAATCAACAACAAATTTTTCTGTAGAAAAGGAAACAGCTTTATCTTCTACCCATTTTGTAACAAAATCTATACAAACCAAAATATGCTTTTTACTTAATGACGTCGGATTTATTGGCCCTATAAAATCAATAGCCCATTTTTCAAATGGCTCAATCATAACTTGGGGGCATAAAGGCATTTCATTGGTTTGATTAGGCTGGCCCATTCGTTGACAGCTATCACATCGCTTAACATACTGTTTGGCATCCTTAAACAAGGAAGGCCAAAAGTAAACAACACACAATACTTTATATGCAGTCCACTTATCAGCAAAGTGGCCTCCACAAGGTTTATCATGAGTAGATTTAAATATGTCAAACAATTCCTCCTCTCTTAGACATCTACGAATAATCAGATCTGGACCAGTGTAAAAGAGATCTCCTTGAATCCCAGGGTATGCAGCAATCTCTGAATAATATTCTGCTTTTCAAGAGCGGACAAGTGAGGTGGTGTTTTCCCAGTAACCAAGTAATTAGAAATGTCAGGAAACCACAGAGAATGTGTTGACATAGAAAAAAGATGTTCATCTGGAAAATCATCATTAATAGGAGTTGCTTCACCAAGATTATCTAATCTAGAAAGAAAATCTGCTACACAATTAGATTTTCCTAGTCTATCAACAATAGTAACATTAAATTCCTACAACAATAGCAACCACCTAGTCACTCTACTACTAGTCAATGGCTTGTTCATCAAATATTTAATTGTGGAATGATCAGTATGTACAAATACTTCATATCCTATAATATAGTGCATGAACTTATTGATTGCAAAAATTACAGCTAAAAACTCTTTCTCTGTAACGGTATAATTTAATTCAGTGGAAGAAAAATTCTTACTAATATAATAAATAGCATAGGATTGCTTATTTTCCTCTTATCCTAAAGCTGCGCCAATAGCCAAATCTGAAGCATCAGAGGAAATTTGAAAAGGCAGGGACCCGTTAGAACCTCTCAAAACTGGTACATGTACCAACTTTTCCTTCAATGTTTCAAAAGACTGTTGGCAAGCTGTGGACCAAGGAAATTCACTATCCTTAGCTAGAAGTCAGAAAAGAGGGGCAGCTATCTTAGAGAAGTTTTCAATGAATCTTCTATAGTAACCATCATGTCCTAAAAAACCTCTTACTTCCCTTTGAGTTTTGGGTGCAGGAAGATGCAGAATCAACCTGGATACCTTTACCAGAAATCAAATGGCCAAGTACCACTCCTGCCTTGCACATTAATCTACATTTCTTATCACTCAAGGCGAGGTGTGCTTCTTTACAACGAAGAAGTACTTTCTCTAGATTTTTGAGAGCTTCCTGAAAATAATCACCAAACGCAGAAAAGTCATCCATATAAATTTCTACAAATTCTAGATCAGCAAAAATGGCCAGGACTTCCCTTTGAAAGGTAGCCAGGGCATTACATAAACTAAAGGGAAGCACTTTATAAGAAAATGTACCCCATGGACATGTAAAAGTAGTTTTATCCTGATCTTCGGGTGCAATATGTATCTGGTTATAACCACTGAAGCCATAAAAAAAGGAAAAATATATCTTTCTTGCAAGGGTATCAAGCACCTGGTCAATGAAAGGGAGAGGGAAGTAATCTTTGAGAGTGGCTTTGTTTAATTCTCGATAATCAATAAAATATGCCATCTTCCATCTTTCTTAGGTACTAGCACTAATGGAGAGACCCACTGACTATCGGAAATAGGATAGATAAAATCGGCATCCAAGAGTTTTTGTACTTCTTCCTTCACAATATCTCTTAGAGCTGGATTCATTCGCCTTTGGGGTTGTCGGACAGGTCGGGTTCCTTCCTGAATATAGATATGATGTGTACAAGTTTCAGGAGGAATACCCTTCATATCTTCATAGCCCCAAGCAAAGGCACTAAGATGGTTTTGCAACAAATTCACAAGCTGCTCCTGCTAAGATGAGTCCAAATCTGAATGCAAGGATTTACCAGGGCTAATCTCAACAAGAGCAGTGTTGAACTCAAGAGTACTCAAGGGAGTGGTCAAATGCAGCAGTACAAAAGAATGAGAATCATGATTATCTTGAAAATCTAGGGTGAAAATTTGGTTCAATGGCTCAAAATTAGGCGTAATGTCTAGATTATTCAGGAAATCTTGAATCTCATCTTCTTGTGAAGACCCAGTATAATGATGGATAAGGGAAATGGGTTGAGCCTCCTCATCACTGCTTTGATCCAACCATAAAGCATCTCGAATGTCCTGAAAGGATTTGGCAGGGGGGTATAAGGTAACTTTCTTCCTAGAATCTCCATGTGAAATATACATATCACCAGAACGACATCCAATATATGCATTTTCCGTAGCAAGCCATGGTCGACCCAAGATCAAGGGATGTCCTCCTACTAGGTTCTTTAGCTGAAGCAAAATGAAATCAGCAGGATATTCCCAAGAATCTAATGAGATGACCACATCATCCAATACTCCTTCTGGCTTAATTTTAGATCTATCTGCTAATTCAAGCACAATGGGAGTAGGGAGAAGATGAGATAACCGAAGTTGATCCATGGTTTTCTTAGTCATGTCATTAATGGCTTCCCCCAGGTCTATAAGAACATTAGAGACCAGGACATTACCAATCTGAACTGAGACAACAGGGTTTCTGGGATCAGTATATTTTTCCATAGACACGCATCTCGTCATCAACTCTGCTGCCCTACCAACAAATTGAATGGTTTGGGGTTCCAATCTCTTCCTCCTAGGTTTCTTGAGACAGAGTTCCTTAATAATCTTGGTACAAATGGGGATCTATTTAATGGCTTGAAGCAAAGGTATCTTAATGAAAATATTTCGAAGCTCAAATGCCAAACTAGTCTCAGAAATAGGCTCACTTCTTTCCATTACTAGCCTCTCTAGGAAGGGAGGCTGGTTGGAATAAGATGGCAAGGATTCAGAGGGTAAGGGCTGCTTAGTGACAACTTTCGAAGAATGGTTAAGAGATTCCTCTTCTCCTTTCTCTTCAACAATCACTATAGGTTGCTTCTGATTTTGTGATGTTACAGTCCTTCCCGATCTTAATTGAAGATCATGAAGCCCAACTGGAATAGACTGGTACTCGAATGGTAAAGGTGGGTTTGCTACATAGATCATTTGCACTGCTTTATTATTGTTATTATTGGGCATAGGTTGAGAAGGAAACTAAGGAGGTCAAAAGGGTGGAGGTAAAGGAAACGGTGGAGTAGACTGACTCTGAAGTTGAGGCATTGAATAAGGTGTATGCGTAGATGGATATGACTACATAGGTGGCTGGTGGGAACATGGAAAATGAGTTGGCCCTTTCCAACCTTTTTGCCATGGTTGAGAAGGTTTCCCATGCTGATATTGAACCCATACTGCCACTGCTGATTAGTGTTAGGATAAGAATGTGCATGTCAATTATAACCAAAATAGTGTGGAGAAAATTCAGGAGCCATACCTGCACCTACCTGAGGCCAATTCCTTCTTGCTCCCATAGCATACAAGTATTCAGCTTCAGGCTATCCCCCTGTAAATAAAGCTTTAAGTCCTGGTATAGAGGGACATTTTTATGTGACATGGTATTCTACACAAATAACACACTTATTAGTTTCTTCCAAATTAAGAGGACACTCTTTAGGAGGATGCTTGTCTCTACATTTAGGACAGAAAATATATAATGACTCTTGTTCCTTCATGATTTTTTGTTGAAATTTTAAAGAGTCTAACTGTTTGGTAACATCATTCATTATATCAATTTTCATGTTTTCCATTTTATTTTCTAGTACAATAATCATAGCATCAGTAGATTTAGTTTTTCTATTTCTATTTCGAGTTCCTCTACCGGATCTATACTGATTTCTTGAAAATTTCCCGCATAATTCACAAATTTGTTAAAAATTTTGCTGAGAAATATCACCTTGTCCTAACATATTTAAATTATTTCTAGCATTATCAGTAAGTCCTCTTAAGAACAAGGTTCTAATAGTACTAGGATCAAAATTAAGTTTCGACCATTGTAAAATATATAGAAATCTTTCTAGGTAATATTCAAGAGTTTCATCATCATCCTGTATGATTGTAAGAATCTCATCCTGCATGTCTCGAGTTTTGCAATATTCTTGATATTTAGACAAAAACACTCTATTCATCTGATCCCAAGAGTTTATAGTGTTTCCTCCTAACCCCATAAACCAGCGTAGAGCTGAGTCCCTAAGAGTAATAGGAAATAATATTAACTTCTGAGCGTCAGTTGAATAATCATAACTTCTACACAGAATATCAAACTCAAATAGAAAAGAGGTAGGATATTCATGAACTTTATCGTGGAAATGAGGGAGAGCTGATGATGGGATATTCTTCATTTGCGCCACAGTATCAGGATCCACAATTGGAAACATAAAAGTGGATTTTTCTTTACTTACCTGGTTTTCACCAGTCCCTTCCAAATGATCTTCATGGTCCACCATTGTTTCCCTTTTACTTGTACCGCTCTCAACAGGTTGATCCACACCTGAGTTGTTGTTATCAGAATCTAGGTGGATTGTTCTTGCGTGATGGGTTTGAATTGGATTGGGCTTCTTGATTATATAAGGAGACCTAATACGAGAATTGTTTTCATAATTATTTTGGCCCTTAGTGGGCTTCAAACCCTTACCTTTTCTGGGCATTCATTTCAAAAAAGAAAGAAAAATAACAAACAATTTCTAGTAAAAAATGTTGTTATAAATAATTTAACACCAATAAAATTCCTTCAAAGAAGATTTTCCAAAAAATATAGCAAAAATAAGGGAAAATTTACCTCTATTTTATAATCAGAAAATTCTTACCAGATCAAATCGCCTCCCCGGCAACAGTGCCAAAATGTTGGGAGCAGGAATTACACTTAAGAAAACTCCTCAACACTTAATTTGTCAACCCGGGGGATTCGTAAACTTAGAGACGAAGCACAGGAAATGCCAAGGATGGTATGAATCTTCCTAGTATAAATCCCTATTTTCTTTAAAGGAAAGATTGCATAATCAAATTAAAAAGAGAAAAAGGCAACTTGAACCATCAAAAATAATCTAAGACTGGAACAAGAAAGAATACATTTGCAAGAGGGAATTAAAGATAAAAGGAAATCACTCCAACTAATTATTGTTTAACTACTGAGTGCGTGTTTTTCCATAGCAGAGACACTAGCAGTCTCATCAGATGGGCCCTTAAACCTGCTCCTTTAGAGATTTCCTTCTTGCACTAATCTGTCCTGCACTATCGCAGTCTACTTGCACTAGTGCAGGATCAAAGATTTATGCAGAAGGTATAAATGGTTTCTTTACTAAAGGCTTTTTTACTTCATGCAAGAGCTTGAAATTTTCCAGGTTCAAAGCACTCAGATCCCATGGCAAGAAACTAGTTCTTGCATCGGATCAGAGCTTCCTGCACTTAGCATTTAATTCTTAAAATGAGTGCTTAATTATTGCAAGTTCTATTATATTGTCAAATCAAATTGCACACATAAAAAGTGAATGTTTCTAATCTTAGCAGAGTGTAGGAATATAGAAACAATCAATATGAATTTATCTTGTCATAAGCATTTAATAAAGGAAAGAACACTGCGGAAGTAGACTAAGAAAGTTTGCTGCATCACACCAACGTGCACTAGTGCAGGTTCATTCCTCCTACTTGGACCAAGAGGGGAAAACCAATCAAACAGAATTGTAGAAAAAGAGATATCACACCAACATGCACTAGTGCAGGGTTATTTCTCCTGCTTGGACCAAGCAGGGAAAAACAATCAAACAGAATTGAAGAAAAAGAGATATCACACCAACATGCACTGGTGCAGGGTTATTTCTCCTGCTGGACCAGGCGGAGGAAAACCAATCTGAAATCAAGTGCAAGAAAAGAAATTGCAGGAAAAGGAAATTTATCTACTTCACACAACGGATCCGCTTTTACTCAGACAGGAATGCATGTGCTAAAAATTAAATCACACTTGACAATGTAAACACAAATTACAGGAAAACAGGAAATGGGTTAAACATGCTGGGTTGGCTGGGCCCTAGCCAACCAACATGTTTCCCTTTTAAATAAAAATGTTGCTCAGTACCTTAATCAATTCATCAGCTCACATACAGAAACGCAATTTATGAAACATGAGGTGGAGCTCCCTTTTATTAATTCACTGAGGCAAGTACATACATTAATACATTGTCTAGCCCAGATTCGGGCGACAACCAAAATACAACAACCTGCTACCGCCTTTCTGGCTGTGTCTCTCTTCTCTTATACTATCAAAAACTTAGCCTCTTAGTCCTATTTACATTCTACATTATATAGATCTTTGGCCAAAGGCCAAAATAGATCATTCAACCGATTACATAACCAAACGCAGAATTTAGCTTTTCAGTCTTCAAAATTAGACAGTTAGCAAAACTGGCCGTAGCCAATCTCTAGCTTTCGTCCTTCACATATTCAGTCTCGGCTACATTTGGATCGATCTTGCTATTGTGGCTGAAGCTACTCAGCACGAGGTGGTGATCAAGGAGGTTCGGATCTACTGCAAGGATTTGCTGTCGTGGCAGAAGCGACTCAAAACGAGGCGGTGATCAAGGAGGTTCAGATCTGCTGCAAGGATTTGTTGTGCTGGCAATGGTGCAAGATCCGATCCTGCACTAGGATCAGTGGTCACGGTAAGTACTCTACTACCAAATAAACATTGGAGATATCGATAAGTTACAAAGAGTGATTAAAAGTAAGAAAACATGTAATAAATAATTAATTAATGCTAAGTTGAATTAAAAATATGAAAAATAAATTTTATACGAAATATGTCACCGTGCTTGGATGAGGGTGCATAAAAGAGGTAAAATAGAGGTAAATGGTTATGATTTAGGAAGGGGAGAATGGAAAAAAGAGAGCAAATAAGGGGGCTAACAATGGTATGTGGTCAGCATAGTCATGCATTGATAGCTGGATAATGGCAGACAAGATATCCTCTCTGAGATATACTAAGGTACGTTGGTTTGTTTATGATTTGGATTATTTGAAATAATATACCTTGCAAGAAGAAGATATCAAAAATTACTAACAAGATGGTAGACTACATAGATTCTCCCTATGAATCAGATGAGTAGTGTGGTGTTGGGAACCCTTATGACTTAGCAAACACATTGAGGAGTTTGGAGGAGGAAATAAGGATTTCCAAAGCAGATAATTCCAAAATCATGCAGGCATAGGAGCATATGACTAATGGGCCTATGGAAGTAGACCCCATAGGGGGAACAGGTCTGATAGAGATTACACGAGCAGGGATTTCAGGTTCTTGGATACTCCAGAAGGGAGGGGTGATGGACACAGGTACTATTCTCATTCTAGTTCTGATAGGTATCATGGTCATCATTGTTATCATCCTTACAAGAGGAGTAATAGGGTATATTTTACGGATGAGTTCAAGAAAGAAAATCCACCTACATTCGATGGGGAAATGAAGAATACACAGGATGCAAAAGTGTGGTTGATTGAAATGAATAAATTCTTTAGATTGCATGATTACTCAAAGAACATGAAGGCCGGGATATCTACATTTAGTCTTAAAGGTAAAGAAGATATTTGGTGTGAAGATGTAGAGAACATTAGAGATATTTATGAGGAGGAGTTGACTTGGAGTGAGTTCGAGAGACTAATCAGGAAGAAGTATCTATCGAAGAGGTACTATGACAACAAGGAAAAGGAGTTTTATGAGCTAAATATGGACACTATTATCGATGAGGAGTACACTAGAATATTTCTAGAGTTGTTGAGATATGTGCCTTACCTCAAGGAGGAGAAGACCCAAGATTCAACAATTCATTAGTGGGTTGTCGATAACATTCAAAGACGAGATTGAGTTTGATGAGCCTAAATCATTGGCAGAGGCTAACAGGAAGCTAAATCATTTTTATGAGCAATCAAAGCGTAGATATGAGACTAAACTGGATTGGAAAGGTAATGAAAGAATAAAGGTAAATGGGATAAGAAGTGAGCAAGGCCTCGGGACACATGTAACAAAGAGAATGCAGTATTGCACAATAAGTTCAATGCATTGAAAAAAGGGTAGGGATTTTAGTTTGAGGACAAGAACAAGGGTGTAGGTTGGAATCCTATACGGTTTTGGACTTGTGGAAAAGATCGTCACATGAGAGATTGTACACAACTTCAAGGTGCTAGACCGCAGATTTATAGTGCTCAGAAAGCAAAAACAATGGGGGATGTTGGACAAAGTGTTCCTTGGATCTATGCAGCATTGGATAACAGGAAGACAGATCACCAAGCATATATTATCGAGATGTAAAGTGATGTTTGTGATCAAGTTGTTTCTATTTTGACTGGCCCTGGATCTAATTATCGTTATGTTAATCCTGACCTGGTGGATAAGTGTGGTTTGAATAAAGAAGCACATGCAAAGTCTTGGTTAGTGCAGTTGGATACAGGTACAAAGAAGCGAGTTCATCATTGGTTAAGATCCTATGCATTTGATTTGAATGGTATGTCTACATCAGCACATTTGAATGTATTGTCATTGGGTTCTTATAACATGATTTTGGGTATGGACTGGTTGTATGTCCATAGGACCAAAGTGGACTGCTATGATAAAGCTATTTAGTGCTTGGATGACAATGAAGAACATATATTCTTGCAAGGTAAGAAGAAGGAAACATTTGTTAGAATGGTGACAACTATGCAGACGAAGTGCAGTTGCAAGAATATGTGTGTGTTATTTGCAGTATATATTTCTAGTGACAAAGATAAGGAAGTTGAGGATGCAGATATATTGAGAAAGTACCTGTTTTTAGAATAGTTTTAGGATGTATTTCCTGTAGATATTTCTGAGTTTTTGCCTCAAAAGGAAGTGCATTTTTCTATTGAGTTAGTACCGGGGGGAACACCAACACCAAAAAAACCATACAAGATGAGAACTCCACAGTTGGTAGAGCTAAATTTGCAATTGAAGGAAATGTTGGACAAGGGATACATTAGGCCAAGTGTATCACCATGGGGCACACCAGTATTGTTTCTGAAAAAGGAGGGTGGTACTCTCAAGTTGTGCATTCAGTACATGCAATTGAAAAATGTGACCATTAAGAATAAGTATCTGTTGTTGAGGATTTATGATTTGTTCGATCAATTGAAGGGAACAACAATTTTATCATAGATTGATCTGAGATTAGACTATTGACTATTAAAATTTCTCCTAAGGGTTGCATAACTAGGGTTCATAGATCAAATTGTATTCTATGGTTTCAAACCCTTCTTATGTCCTTCAAGGGGGTTTTTTTAGGTCTTCAAAAATACTTCCTTTTTCTAACCAGATGGATTGTTTCTTTCACACATGTATGGAAAAATACTTTGCAAATAATATTGTAATAGATTCATAAGATGATATTATTGGTATTAACTACACCTTATTTGGAGACACCATTTTTATTTTAGGGGTTGGTACCTTTCTATTGGATGTGGTTGGTGATTTGAAGACTACTCACCTTCCAGTAAAGATTCATACTAAATATAAAAAGCCTATGGATGCTTGTTTACAAAGGGAGACCCCTCTCATCTCAGCTCATTGGATTCTTTTTTTTTTTCATGCTAATTGTTTTTCTCAACTTTCCTTCTCCAAGGGGTTGAAACTATTTGCTTCATTTATTTTACATTTCCAGGTGAAAGAAGAAGAATGGAGTTTGTCTCCATAACTTTTCCATTTCGCTAAGTTAAAATTAAAAAGAGTCCAATTCTATAGCCAATAAACTAATAGCCTCTTGATACACCTTTAGTGAGTTATGCATAGCTCTCACCTATCATTGTAGCTCAATGAAATGAAATCTAATAGCTCTAGCATAAAAGAGTTTGATTTTATGCCCAAGACACCAGTATAAATGGAGTAGTTGTGAAGGCAATTATCTCCATTGGGGATTTCCATTTTGGTGCAACATATAAGAAGAACCTTGGAGTTGGGGGAAGAGATAACATATCTTTGCCAAAAACACAATATCATCACTCTCCTAGTGCCATTTTAATTAACTCATTATAATGAAAGTAATGCATAAGGATTAATCAATATATATGAAATTTCCTCTCTTTCAAATAACAAAATAGGTTGATCCTAATATTAATATATAAAATAAGGTTCATTAATATGTATGGTTCATTTTTTTATGATCCTACTTCCTTAAAGGATATCTATTTTTTGAATTTTGTTTGGTATAAGATATGGTGATACCTTTAAATATGAGGTAATTTTGGGTAAAATTAGAAGTGGAACAACAAGTTGTGGTTTTAATTTCCTTTGTAGTAGTAGGCTACATGAAATTTCTATTGAAAGGTTTTGTTGTGGCCCAACATGGAAAAATATTTGGATGAAAAGGTTCATTATGGGTAGTATGTTTTTTAGCCCTTCAACTCATTGGATTCTTTTTCTATTCATGGTATTTGTTGTTCTCAACCTAGAATCCCTGAATCACCCTAAAAGGTCACAACAATGTAACTTTTGGAGGAAATTTTGGACAACCCCCACCCCAAAAAAAAAGTCATTAGAATAAAAATTTTAGAAGCATATTGTGTTAAGGGTCTCAGCGATGGCACATTTAGGCATATAATGTAAATATTATCATAGTCATCTCAAATAAGTGTGATATATATATATATATATATATATATATATATATATATATATATATATATATTGTTACATTTGGAAATACATATTGAAATTAAATTCACATAATTATAGTAAATATACTGGAAATAATAGATACACTATGTCTATAAATAAATTGTAAATGAAATCTAAATAAGACCTTAACCACTAACATAAATTAATAAATAAAATATAAATAAGACCTTAAACATAATGGCCTTTCCTTAAAGAGCCACACACCTAGAAATGCATTGGGTAGGACCTCAACGATGGTAACCTAAGTTGAACTATAGTAAATATTCAAAGTTGAAACATACATAATTGATAATTCTTAGTATCTATAGTGCACAATTATAAGGTATAACGGATTTCAGTGATGGAGAGGGTAACTAAACACTGAGACCTAGTAAACCTGGGGTGCAGAGGGAGATGACTGAATGCAACCATCAATGGTTGGCAGATAGTTTGCAATAGTGAACAGGATTTTTTTCCCTGTCACACACCTTGCCGACCTTGCCCACTTGGGAGGAGGGAAAATGGCATGAAAGGGGATGGCCAAAGGAAACAATTTTATAGTGACGATTTAAGAAGGACAAGGGGCCATATGAGGTTGGGCTAGA
Source organism: Pinus albicaulis (assembly GCA_034641835.2). Taxonomy (NCBI): domain Eukaryota; kingdom Viridiplantae; phylum Streptophyta; class Pinopsida; order Pinales; family Pinaceae; genus Pinus; species Pinus albicaulis. The sequence continues at coordinate 1,119,693,247 of CM076572.1, forward strand.
AGGGCAAGGACTAACTAACTAGAAGGATGATGAAAGAAGAAGAATACATGGAGAATGCAGAAAAATAGGGGGAAAATGAGAGAGAACGCAGTGGGAATGGAGGGGAGAGTAAATAATATAAGGAGAAATAATGAAGAGCAAGAAGAAATATAGGGACAAAATCAAGCATGTTGATGGCAGATCTAAGGCCCGGACAATGGTGGGATAGAGCTGCAAGACTTGGAATGTCGTAGCACCAAAGATGAGTTAGATCTATTATAGTTCTCATTCGATATCTACCATTTCATTGAAAATGAATAAAAACCTAAGGTAAAGATCAACGAAGGTGTATGGAATGATAAAGGAAATCATGCCTGCAATCTCAATCAATTTTATTATTCTTACTATTGTGAGTCCTATTTGTGGCACTGATAATGTTGTGTCTACATAAGGAGGCTAGAACCCTTAATCTATCTGTGTGAGGGAAATATCCTTCAGCAATGCCAATGAGTGGATTTTTCTTTACATCCTAGCATGCCATTTCTTGGATGGAATTATTCCCGCTAGGGCAGAAATATTGAACCCATTATTTGATAGAGAATGACTGGGATTTTTTTATGTTTCATAACAGTGTGAAATTTATATCAGATAAGAAACTATTGGAACAGTTTTCGTGTTCCATAACACAGTAATATAGTTTTAGAGCCCTTCTCCTTTCATTAAGCATGGCTATTGTTGGGTTATCTAGAGTTCCTAATTAAATAGAAGGGTGGAGGTGTGGAACCAAAACCTCTAGAATCCCTCATGGCTGTTGGGTGGAGGAAGATATTCTTTGGAATCCCAAAATATGTCTGCAGGCTTAATCTAGAAGGGTGGATGTGTGGGAACAAAACCTCTATAATCCCTAATGCCTGGAAATTAAGACAAGGTTGTGATCCTCATTATCTTAAAATATTACATGTATGGCATTGCTCTTAGAACCACCCAACCAATAAAATTGAATATATGTCTTGTTGCTGCATATACACATATTGACAATAAAGAGAGTTTTTAGTTGAGCATGTGGCGTGGGAACAAAACCTCTGTCATCCCTAATGCTTGGATATTAAGACAATGTTGTGATCCTCATTATCTTAAAATAATACATGTATGGGATGGTTCTTAGGGCCACCCAACTAGTAAAATTGAATATATGTCTTGTTGCCGCATATACACATATTAACAGTAAAGAGAATTTTCACTTGACATGTGATAACAGCGGCAAGCAATTTGTTATTGTGCTTACCTATTCATAGTGAAATAATGTGCCATTCCATCACATAAGACAATAGTAAACCTGTATAGGCTAGTACATACATAACTTGTTATGAGGATTTATCATACAGGCATAACTGTAATGTGAAAATATCTCATGTATGTGCCACCATCATTAACTTTCCCAAGGCAATGACTGATGACCCTATAATACTTATAGATTCCTTACTCTAAGCTCGATAACTGAGGTTTAGTGACATATTAACTAAACTTTACCTATATTTTTCACTAAGTATGCCACATGGTTGTTATATTTTCACTATACCTCTGTACCAAGTTTTATGGATAGCTGTTGAGTGGCTGGTAAGTTCTCTTATACATATATGTATATTTATGGTAGTAAAGGAAATTTAAAACTCTAAATTAGTTGTTGTACAGTTACTTGGAATTCCTACTCACACAAAGGCTCTATTGATGTGTGGTGAATGTGATCCTTGAATGCAAAATACATCATGACATTAATATTTTCATTGTGGATATTACTCTTTGATGTATTAGATGAAACTTCTCTATAGTCCTACTCATAATCCCTTGAAGCTCTTGGGAATTTTATCTATAGTAGATCTTAATGTTAGATAATTTAATCTCATGTCTTGGAATCCTAGTGTCATCAAAGGCGTTGACTCGATTATCACACTATCCAATGGATGGAAATCACTTTGCACATCCTTGAATTGTTTGAACTGATTTTTGGTATGGTATAAATCGTGGAATTGCTTGAGTTGAATTTTGGTATGAATTTATCCTATAGGGGTTACAGTTTCATGACCTATAAATACTAAAGAGCCAAAACTTTATACTGTGTACCATTAGAACCTTCCTTGTAGCAGGCTTTTCCTTTTTTATAAGCCTTGACATATATTTCATATTGTACTATAAATGCACCAAGATGCTAGGGATGAGAAAGCTTGTTGCAAGTCTGCACTTACTGACTGGTGGATATTCAACTGAAACCCTCTATAATGCTATGAAAACACAGTAATAAGGGTTTTTAGTCATGGATATACAACAGTAGTAGAAAAAAGCAACTCTGCATTGAAAATCCTAGCTCTGATATCTCAGGTAACCACTTGTAAACGAACCAAAACCCTTTTCAAAATACGGGATGTTGGTATATCTCGTATATTCCATGATGTTCGAGGCTATCAATGTTTAATGTTTTTTATTTCATATTAATTTAGTCACATGGAAATATTTATTATTACTCTCAGTTGGAACTTGGATCTCATGCCACGTTGATGGTAGAGATGAGCTCGTACCTTCTCTATTCATCCTTCTCGTTAGGGTTTATGACCATTTGTTTTTCACGAGTTTTTTTTTCATTTTTTCAATTTCACCTGAGCGTTTCGGCTCTGGATTTTTTTTTTTTAAGGTGGATTTAGATTACCACTTCCTCCTGCAATATATTCCTCATTGTTACCTCTAACTCTCCAGGTAAAAGGATAATCTCTTTTTAGTTTCTTTCTGCAACTTCATAGAATTCATGTTCACTGAAGGATTTGTGATTTGTTTTATCAAATACCCCATTGAATTAATATGTGTTTTCTTTATATTGTTGCAAAATGGTAGAGTGACCATTTTGTTGAATGCATCTCTCTATTCTCAGTCATCCCATCTTGCAGTGCCCTGAGGTAACACATATTTGAATCACTAGGGTAAGTTTAATGTCTGCCCAACAGGGTTACGTTTACTCCTTTACACATATTTCCATATCAATTTTTGAGCAAGTAAAATTTTATTTTAAACCTTTTTCAGAGATTGTTTGGCACCCATAAACATAGACCTGGACCTTCCTTAAAGCTTGTTAGGCATCAAATAACAAGTAACAAAACTTTATAACAACTTATGTGCTTAAAATATGCACGGTAGAGCTTAAAAACAAACCTGATACTAGAAATGATTCCCACATCTCCCTTATGATGCAGGTGTAATGCCCGTTGTTGGAAATTCCAACACAATAAAACAACCAGGGTATGTTGGGAGTGAAACTCTACATCTAAGGATTTGGTGCAGATGTGAAATGGTATGCCCCCCTTGGAAGGTTGATCATGTAACTCAACGACCATTGATTTTGAAGGGCTTATGAGATTTTTCTTGCAAGTCATGCCTCTTCATGAAGTTTTACTAGTTCACTATAAAAGAATAGATGATGGAGGTAAGCAAGGAAATGTTATTATAGATAATAATTAAGTATCAATTCCATGTACAAATCATGGGCATGTTCACAATTTCTTCTCAATTAAAAATTGCACATGTAATGAAAATATCATGTGTGTAATGAACATCGGTGATGAATAGTAATGGATATATGTGACATTGTTTTTCTCTCTCACTTGTATTTGTCGTATACTCTATTCTCTGAAATATACAATTTCACAATCTAACATGGTGTCAAAGTTAGGAAATTAGCTACGCTGTGTAGCAGACGGCTCACTTGCATTTTATTTTTGGTATCAATCTGAGGTCATTGTTTTACTTGAGCTATAAAGGTGAAAAAAATTAGAGAAGGATAATAAAAAAAAATTAGGGGATGAGTTACAATTTAGTAGATTAAAATTTTTCACATCTTACATATCCAAAACTTGACTACTTCAAATTTTTGCATTTCAATTTGACACTATTGCACCATATTGTATTTTCTTAAAAGTTAAACTATGGGGGAAGTTTATGGAGTGTACACATCTTCAAATTTTCATGTTTTAATTGGAACAAATATGCCTTATTATATTTTCTTTCAACTAAATTGTGTAATTTTGTAATTTATATATTCTCAAACAAGGCCCTGGAATAATTGTGAGAGAGGAAAGTATCCCTCCAAACTATCTATCCAACAACAATAGTAATATTGGGATGGTTGTGGGGCACCCTACTGCTTTAATGAGTAACCCACAATCAATGTAGAATATTCCTAGCTATATGAATGGGACCTTTGTTGGGTCTCCTATGGTACCCACTATGCACATTGGTACACTACTTCAACCAACTTCTATTGCCAAAACTGTCTCTATTTCTTGTGCAACAGAAATCAGGGAGGAAAACCACAATGGTGCAACTATGTCTCCAAAGATAGTTATAAAGGCTTCTAGAGTTGCATCGATAGATTTACAAAGACCAAAACACGATATTCATTTCAGTGCAAGAGAAAATTTTGGCGCCTCTATCTGTAATAATTTAGGGAGTGTAAGGATGAATAGTGATGATAATCAACACCGTCATGAACCTCCTCACCTAAGGATTGCTAGTGAAATGCATAAAGTACTCGAAGCCCCCACCTCAAATGGTCATGTTCCACCCATTATCACTCGTCTTGGATGGTGGGTCTGGAAATCATTACCTTTGAGTGTTCCTCAGACTGCCTTTATTGTAGATTATCATCCTACAATTAATTATTAAGAAAATGTGCATTTTGTAGCCATGCCTCCTTTTCTAGGCATAAGTTTTTGAACTATACCAATAGGGGCTGAAGGTCCAACAACACTTTTACGTGGGAAATCTGTACAAATTGCACCACAAATAACAAATGGAACACATCCGAATATTCATGGTGGAGTCCGATTAAGCCTTGGATGGCTTGGTTAAGTTGCAGGACAAAAGCTTTGACCTGATGGTTTCTCCACATAAGAGTGGTGCAAGAGCCTTGTTTTCGAGGTTGACATATGCCTATATTCAAGTTTTAAATTTCAAATTTGGTGAACTCAGTGACTTAGGATGCATTTTCCTCTTCAATAATTATTGAGCTAACATTTTGTCTTCAAAGATACCTTGATAAAAGGTTCTTTTCTTTTCTCATCAGGGTTGTGGTTACCTTCATACACCATAGGTTGTAGTATCCTGCCATGATAGTCACATCGATTACCTCTTTCTTGGTTGTGATTATGAATAGGCTTAATTGCTTGACATTCTCCACCCAAAATAAAGTCAGGGTGTGGTTGGGATCACTAGGGGACTAGAGTTTCTGTGACAACAACATCAATGTTTCTTCAATTGATGGATAGATCACCATCTTTGCTACTACTATGAGTTCATTGTACTTGGATGCTGAAAGAATTTTGACAAATTCCTTTCCCTTATCTTTAGTTTCCATAGCCCTTAGAGGGAGTTTTTGGAGGTGACCGTGCATCACTTTGTATGGGCTCATCTTTGTAGTACATTATCTAGGTAATATTATAACATTGTGTACATGTTCTCAAGGTAGACACTTACAATCTCTGTCTAATGTTTTTTAGAGTATTTTATAGTTATCATTTTACAATGTGTAGTGATTTTTTTTGTAATTTTGGTAGAGCCTCTCTATTCATTCATTTTTCTAAAAAACAACAGGTTACATCATACTATGTTCTTGGTATCCTCAACCTGCCCATAGGAAACCAGGTCTATTGGTCACCTCCAAGAGTTAAAAGCCAACCAAAACTGAAATTGTGTGATTCTGTCTTTGGATGCCTTATAAGCTATAATATCTATTGTCTCTTTTAACATGCTACTATGAAAGTAAATGATATCCGACCACATCATGTTTCAAAAAAACAAAATCTTTCTAAAAATTCTTCCTCTACTCATCTGATGACTTGATCCGGGCATGTCTACTTGGTGCATGTTTTGAAGCTGTCATTTTATACGTCCAAGACACACATTCTAGTGATGAACCTATAGCTGTATTTCCTGTATATTCCCTATGAATTTATACTAGACATGAGTCTGCCTTTGGATCTCCTCCTAGTTCCTGAATTTCCATGATTTCCTTTTCCATTATACATTCATATTCCAATAGAGGTGGATTGCATGCTTAAACAGGGTCAGTCACCCTCTTGTGTTTCCGGGGTCTATCAGCATGGGAACCATTTGATCATCTGGAATGACTTCCTCAACCTTAGTGTTCAGGTCTCTTTCCCATCCTGATATCAGTGATTTTACCTGAGTTGGCATCCCAAATCCATAAGCATGCAACAAGTTCTGCATGTTTTCTTGGTCTGAATTCTTGCCTTGTTTCCGCTGAGTTTTTTTATTGGTTGATGCCTTCTCTTTCCCTTTTATTTTTTTACCTGAGCAGGTTGACTGCCCTTCCCTCCGCTACCTTTTCATGTCCGAGCTTTCACCATTTTCCTTTTTCCAAGCCCCCCCAGCAACTATACCTGCACTCAAATCCACACAGGGGTTCCCACCCACCGTGCAGAATCCAGAGAGATAGACAAGCCAGGAAGACCTGTAAAATCAATACAAACAATTTTATTAATCATTTTATGACGGGGCCAATTTCTCCTCTCATCATTGTTTTCATCTACTTCCCATCGAGCCACCCCCTCGGATTTTTCATTACTTTTTTTGCATGCCCCTCTGCTAGAATGAGCCAACCTTACGTTGGCCTTACTAGGTGTCTCCATACCACCATAAACCCATTTAGACCCACCATGCTCATTGCTCGGTTAGTGGCTTACCGAGGGCTTAACATGCTCATGGTTTTTTTGTATACCCTACCTCCTGTTAGGCATCCCCTCTAGCACGATATTCCTACCATGGCTATAACCTTCATGTAGGACTTCCCTGGCACCCCTCCATTCCCTTATGCTCTTGCATTGCAAAGCTTGACAACCTTCTACCCTTCCCCTCCTCCAATTTCCCTCTGTAAGCGGAGTGTGGTACTACTACTCACCTCTCCATGCTGGCACCCTTCCCTGCCCACGACTATCCTCATCAAGTCTTGTGTAGCCAAAGGGATCACAAAATTCACCCTTAATTGGCCTTACAGTCCCATAGACCCCTAGGAGCAGGTGACCATCCCAATGCAGGACTCAAAATTGTATTTTAACCATTCAGTACCCAAATGATTCTCAGTAAATAGACAAAGATACCAGACCAAGCCCATTTGGGCCTTGTTTCTTTCATTCCACCAGGGGTTTGAGATAGACCAGGTAAGCAGGTTCGACTTCGACTCTTCATCACCCTCCCTAGGACTTAGATCCTGCAACCTCTGTGGGTCGTGTTCCCTAAACATCCCTATGAAATTCATAATCACTAATAGGTAAGGTGAGGATACATACCTGTAGTAGCGCAGTTAAAATTATGGTCGTCGTTCCTTCCTCCATCGCCTTCGCACCTACAAAACTAGTTCTTCCTTTAGCACTATCTCTCGCTCAATGCCAACCGTCTCTCCCTACTATCTCATTTTTCCTTTTTCTCTTACCATTTGTCTCCAATGTTGTCTCACTTCCCAACACTTTTCTGACATATCCTTTTGTCTGCGCCTTCCCTCATTTACTCCCGACATGTGGTGGCATGGGGCAAGTCGCCCACTAGCCGTACCCCATGGCATTCTCATCATGCCGTGTGTCCATCGTGAACAATACATTCATCATTTATCCCTTCTCACCCCGATCGGGGGCACGATGTGTATTTTTTTGAATCGAAGCATAATTGTGTATTTTTACATTACAAAAACAAGCAACACAAGATTTTGAGGCCAGTTTGACAATTGAATTAGAATCGTAAGGGAATTTTAGAATTTATCCATCTATCACAATTACGGTCAACTTTTCTCCATCTATGGCATCCACCTCTTAGTTGGACACATGTGTCTGGAATCCAATCTACCTGAGACTAGGGACCTCTCTTCATTGTAATATTAAAACTTTTACCCCTGCTTTGTTTTAAAGACTTGGTGGGTATTTCTGAGTATTGCATCTTTCAGTGTGCTTGCTGAAAACTATTGAGAAGGTGGCCCATATTGTTAAATTTCTTATTAGGGTGCAATGGAAAGGCCAATGCATACCATGGCTTGCATAAAGCCATATATTTTCGTGAAAGGGAAAGAAGGGTTTAGTAGGTTGCTATCAAATCCTAGCTTGAATCGTTGGTCAATAATTTGAAATATATTCTCATGCCTGCAAGGCACTAAGAGATTGGGTTTTAGCTAGAGTAATTGGAGGGTGAGGAAATGAGGGAAGAAACTATAATCATGTTGATTGGGTTACAAACAATGATGGAATCAATGTGATGACAGATTATATCTCTAATCTTTGTGGGGGGGAATCAATTGACAATTGGTGTAGAAGACAATACTATGTTGCTTTACTAGGTCTAGAGACAGAGTAAATGGCCTTGTACCAACTTAGAAAGGACTGGAAGAAACTCCATAAATAGGTCCATTGATGGCTAATTTTAGTCATAGTGTTTTACATATTCCATTAATTGTAACACACAAAATTAGGTATTGTTAGTATGGTTAATTTTTTATCCTTTCTTGTAACAAATTATGAAAACAGACCATCAATTTCACAAATTCCAAATTCAGAACATATTTTGAGGGGATGTTATTCCCTTACAGTTACATTATTTGTTATAGATTTTACCATTTCCTTCCTTGTAAGATGTTCTACAAGTTTTTCTAAGGGTTGCTCTTCCTTTACATTTATATCATTTGTTATAGAGTGTACCATTCCCTGCCTCATAAGATGGTTTACAAGTTATTATATGGGATCATTGAAACCTAAAGGTAGAAAACTAATATAGATTGATCAATAATCTCACACAACTATAATTATACTTTTCTAAAAATTGAGGATCAAAATTTATATAGGGAAACTTTAATATTTATCCTTGATTCAATTGTAAACATTGATATTGCAACCTACTATTAAAAATGAAAGAAACTAGTCAACCAAGAATGAGACATCAGAAGATTTATACATACATTGTCAAGACTCAAGAGGATCACTCTCTTGAGAAACGATCTTTGGCAAGCAAAAAATTCCAAAGGATGTAGCTACAATTGGATTTGTAGTAATGTGTGGGATAGTTGTATGTCCACCTTTTCCTTTTATAACAACTTCAAAAATGCCTGACCCTACCAAAATTGGCCCTGGGCTTTGATGCTATAGTCCTAGTTGACTGAATTAGTGTAAAATGCATTTCAAATCTGGCTTCTACATCTCCAAGTGCACCTTCATGAATCATGTGAGAAATACCTCCACCTCCCTATTTGGAAGGTTGAAAAATAAGTCTTACAGTGCCCCTCAAAAGTTCATGGCAAAGAAAAGAAAGACTTACATTAGTGAAATGGGCAGTTGCATTACCCAAAAACCGACATGAAATAAAATAATACAAAACTACAAATAAATATATTTAAAATATATTGAATAATATAAAGCATCAGATTAAGTAGGTTTAATAAATGAATTACAGTAAATCTATGGCCATAATGAAAAGCGTATAGTCTAGGTAGAATTTAAACTAAAGTAAGAAATCAAATTTGAATCCATCTGAAAGTGTGCCATCCTTTAGTTTAAATTTTGAACTATTTATCACTTGCATCTGGTGTATTGCATTAACATATAGAGGTATGCTAAGCACTTGACATTTATCTTTGTGTTTATGAAGCAATTTGGCAACTCTGAGAAGCATAGTAACATGTGTATCATGCCTAAAAGCATGCATTTTCCCATATTCTCACACTTGTGCTCCCAATCCACAAGCTCCTTCACATCATACATCAAATCACTGAATTATTCAAGGCCAATTACCTAATAAGGATCAAAAAGTACGGAAAACATAAACACGACTTCGATAAATGAATAATAGTGAAACCAAACATAATTATAACATTGCACTTATTCGGTTGTGGGATGGAGGAATTTATGTTCCTTTATAATTATGACACAAGGTTTGCTCAAGCCTCACAAGTCACGTATGTAGTCTCATTGTTAGAGAACGGTTAGGATTTGATGTATATTAGGATGAACTTTGGCATATTTGTAAATGTTGTTTATATGCCCCAAAGTGTTATTGAAACAATTTTTGGTAGAAAATAATACTATCTCCAGAAAATACCCTTGGTATGTATGCTGAAGTTTCTTTAGGAAGCATGGTACTCACCCTGAGCCACATTTCATTACCAAGTTTGTTGTATCATTTTATCTTAAGAAAAATTACAATTTTATCCCTAGAAATTGTCTAGAGACTTAGTCTGCTTTGTGGGTTGTGTAAGGAAAGGTCACCCTTGCAAATGAGGTTGTTTTGGAGGTGGTAATAACCAACTGAATGGATTTTTTTTGTCTCTTAGGTGCCAGTTACCCCAATTTTTTATCTTTTGGTTGTCAGATACTTGATTAGCACAAGGTTGCAAGTTTCTTGTGCCAAGTTCCTTCCTTGTTAATGTTGATGGCCTAAAAACTAGGTCTGTGTGGGGGCATCCATCTCCTGGTATGATGCCTTATTCCTTATTGATGAGAATGATTACTTTTCTCTCAGCACTTCACAATCTATGTGGCATTTGGTGTTGATTCATACCCTTGCTCTATAGGAAGCCCTAAAGGGTGGCTAGGATTTACAGATACTCTAATTACTAGATATCACTTTCATTAGGGTTGAAATCCTCAAACTCTAGCTTGCTTTCTTGTTAAAATTTACTTACCCAAGAGATATACCTTAACCTCCCACATTTTTATAAGGTTGTGTTGATTTTTTTTTTTCTACGCATCCGGAGAAGCTACCACTACTTGATGCAGTGCAGGCAGAGATTGATCACACATTAGATAACTATGTTGACATTGAGTTCTGGGAAACGCAAATGGCTCACAGCCAAATATGAAAAATGTTCTTTAATGTCATTTGTATGCTCATATTCATCATAGATAATACTGGATTCGAAACACACAACCTATGATATTTCTTTTCTTTGTGCAAATAATGAATATGGATCAAGTCTGTATTAGGGATACTGTGTTATTCTTCTTCTAGATCTGTAGTAGCCTAGTAGCCTCTTAAATGATGCAAAGAGTTATAACTTCCTCAATTTTTGAGCTCAACACTTTATTCATATCAACAACGACATTATCTCAATATAGATATTCACCCTCTAAATTTTCTTCCTTATCTGGATGTTCATCATGTTGAAGGAGATGAGGAATATCTTCTTCTTACAATACTTTTTCATCTTCATCCATTCCTTCACTTATCACCATAGGGTCTTCTTACTCCACAATGATTCTCTAAAAAAAATGTATCCACCCATTTTCACCCACTGTACCATCTTCTTTGCTAGTTTGACTACCTTCGAGATCAATAAAAAATAAATAAAATTTCCAAATCAAAACTATAAGAAATCAATGGTGTTAATGAAAAATAGTAATTTTTTGTAAATATCTAAACGCATGGAAATACAAAAAATACACATGAACTAAGATGCCTGGTGGCTTTAATCATCCAGTAAAATATATGCATCAGCTTTATGGCATTAGGTGAGTTCAAAATTTAAGGTGAAATCTAGTGATTCCAACCAAACACTAACATGAATCTGGTGCCTTACAAACAAAAAAAACCAAGACACGGATATTGTGCATCTACAATAGTTTAAATTTTACTAGTAAGTTGTCCCAACGAAAAAGCTTAAGAATACAGAGCTCAAGATCGAAGTTTCATAAATTTGATTCCATAACACAAGTCATGATAGTAATATGAAAATGAAAAATGGAGGTCAATGTGGTGGGGGGTAGGGGGTCACCTAGAAACTGCCTGGGGACTTGACAGTACTACAAATAATGAGGTGGAAGCACTTACTTTTTTGCATAGCCTCATCACTCTCGAGGAAAAAGGAGCCCATAAGGTCGTTGTGGTTGGTAGTTCCATAATAATTATAAGAGTAGTTGTGGTTGGTCGTTGTGGTTGGTTGGTTGTGGTTGGTAGTTCCTTCAAACCCTTGCAGAGTCAAGAGCTATATGATGGCATAGGTTACTCTTGCATGTGGGATGAATCAGTCAATCAATGGATTACTACCAGTTTTCCATGATGAATGTTTATTGAGCTCTGTTCTCCCTGGTGTTGGAAATTTGAATATTAGTAAGGGAACAAGCCTCTCTGGATCACTCTGTTGCCTATGCAGGAGCTCCATTAGGAATTAATGCCAACAATGTTGACACTATGGAATTTTAAAATGAAAACCCAGCAATGTCAGTGGACCTGAACACTAAAACCGGTTCTAGGCATACAATTTCTAATTTTCACTTTCCAGTTTAGAACATGTTGTCATTTTGTGTTGTGACTAGGCTAATATGTGAGGTAGTACACCTGTGGACCTACTCCTTGGTGGTACTGGATGAACAGTTCTAGTACTTTTTTGGATGGATTACATGTAATTGAAGACTCTAGGTTAAGGCTTGTCAGATCTACCCTCCATTTTTTAAACACTCGTTGTATAGTCTTTCTATAATTATTTCAATATAAATTTTTATCCATCATTATCTTCATGGATGTTGTCATTTCCTACAAAAATACAAAGGTTTCCTTCCTAGTGTAATGTTGCCAACAAGTGTTGGTCATGATCATCAAATTTCTAAAATCTTGGATGAAAAGTTTGAGGAAGCTTTCAACTATATTTTTGAGAGAATGTATGCTCTTTGGGTTGCAAGAATGTTTGAGCCAACCATTACGCTATTATCCCAAAGAAATTATAAATAATTTGATCATGACATCTTCATGTCTTTCTTCCAATTCTAAGATATACCTCATAAATTCCAGGACATGTGGAACATCGTTAAAATACTTCCGTCCAAACTCCTCAAGATCCTTTCCATAGTTAGGATGGTGCCTATTTTCAGTATCCAAAGTTGGAGATCCTTGATCATTTATGGTTTCTCTTCTTTTCCATTATATCAGCCGTGTCATTGAGGAGTGAGAAGGAGTGCAGAGAAGTGGTATTATCAAATTTGCAGAGTTGATCTTTGTTTTATCAAATTTTTGGATGTATTGTGATACCGGTAATGATTAGATATCCATGTGGTTATCAATTTCAATGTTTTATGTTGAACATGTAACATTATGGTGTATTACTTACTTCTCATTATTATTTTCATATTCATCCACAAGAATAGAACTTAATAAGTTCACATAGTATATTTCCACTCTCTTTTCTCCATCAGTCGAATCCATCAAGGCACCAGTCCACATGTGATAGGAAAGTGTTTACCACTTTATCAAATATTTTATCATTTCCTTATTTAGTATAATGAATTCATATCTGCAACATACCATTTCAAATTAAATTTCCTTGTAACAGATTTAAATGAGAACTGGGTTCATCGGATTTACCTTAGTGTTTGTCTGCAACCTAGCTTGATGATTTTGATTTCCTAATTAGAAACATCAATGAATTATTTCATTAATCTAAGGTCTAATTTTTGAACATCAATGAGTATCTAAGAGTTGGATCCCTTAGCAACACCTCCCCCCCTATGCTGGAAAATGACCAGCCCATAGTGAGATGAAACAATGAAGGTGACAGCGTGAGTAGATTTCCTAACGTTACATTAAGTTTCTTTGTTTTTTTGTTACAAAACACTTTCTCAATTTCAATTTCTAATAGAGGTATATCTCATATCAACAATAAAACAATGACTTAGAGAGTTTTCATTATGTTTTTGGTCAATTTTGTTAGTTTTTCTACAACTTTTATCCTAGAAACAAAGGGAGTTTACAACAAATTTGTGAATTTTCTGTGTTATTTTGACATGTCTAATCACTCTAAAGTTTGTTATCACTAACTTGAAGAGAAAAAATTCAAATTTTGAAAATATTGTTGAATATCAACAAGTTTTATTGCAGATTTGGATTTTCAATTTCCCCTGTGAATTCAAAGTTGAAGCCTTAAAGCATCCTGGGAGACCTCCTCAAATTGATAACACCAATTCTGTAGTCATAGGAATTTTCATCAGTTATAGTGACTTACTTCCCAATAGTAATCCAAACTTCAGCTCTGCCAAGTAATGGATTGAGATTAATCATTAGATAATAATCGGTACTAAGAAGTCTAGATAAAGTTAATGCTCTTGCACGTGGAATCCATTTAAGATGGTCTTAGTATCCTGGATATTAACCAAGTCAGTTGCTTCAAAAACATAACTCTTGAATCTCTTGTGGCTAAGAGGAGCTTTGTTTCAACGTACTTTTTTCATCTTTTGTAAGTTGCAGTTTACTAGCAACATATATTTTTACAAATATTTTTTGGTTTCATTCTACCAAAATGAAGAAATTATGGTTTGTTAATAAGAACTTGTTTTATTCAGTTTCCAAGGATGGTGGAATACAGATAAAGAATGGAATGATGAGAATCATAGTTCATACTTGGAATCAATTGAGCATATTTTGTTAAGAAAATGTATGACAAGGAGTATTGTGCCCTTGATTTGTGCGGGAAAACTCCTAAAGAGCCAGAAAATCTCGATCTAGATAGCGATGAATCAAGGATTAAATTTCTTTATTTAAATGAGGTAATTTTATCTTCCATGATAACTATGTTTGATTTGGTTTTGAATTAATATGCATGCTCTAGATGACTAATTAATTTATTTAATGGGATTTTCTGTTTGGACCTATTTGATTTTTTTTTTTTTGAAGTAAAGCATGTGATACTCATATTTACAGTGATTCTTCTTTCTCCAGTTCAAGTTTTGGAAAAAATTGTTGTTGGCAGAAGCCACCCCAATTCAATGAGGGTCAAGAGTCAGTTGTTCCAACACTTCTAGGATGCCCTTGGATACAACACTTCAGAAAACCGATCTCTTCCAATAAACAAACAATGTGATTTAGTTCTGTCAATGAATCTAGGAGCAGTGGTGCACAAAAGGGAGAAATCATATTAAAACATACAGGTAATACTAGTACAACCTTAGAGAAAGATCCAAATGTAGGTCAAAGGACTTGTGCCTGGCATCACAGGTTGCAGAGAAACTATAATAGTTTTCCTAGTCGTTGTAGAAAAAGTGATCTGAGTGTTGTTTATAATAAGAAGCTCAATGTTTATGCCAGTGAAATAATAGATGAAACTGAATGAATGTCATGTTTATTATCTTGTTCATTATGTAAATGTTGATGGTCGTTGTAGCTCCCACAGGGACCAGGTATTCTTTTAAATTCCACTTAATTAAATTTTTAAACTATCATATTGTCCATGTTTTTAGTATTTTCTTTTACTTCTTCCTTATTATGCTAGTTTATTCATGATTGGATATATTTTGAAATTAATACTTTAAACCATGTTTGAAATTTAGGTGGTTCCATTTCTTCGGAGTTTTAATGCTGAGGAATAAGGGGATTGTAATTATACTTCGAAGGTTCAAGGTTTCTCTGCTGATACAGATCAACAGTTTAATGATTCAATCACTTCCTTACCTGCAACATTAAAAAATAGGATATATTTTCTCAAACATAAGCAGGTAGAATGAAATATTGGTGATTTTACAATGGATGACTCTTCAGAAGAATTGTTAATAGTAAGTGAAAAAAGGGGTGTGGCAAACAATCAGTGGAATGGAGTAAAGAGAGGAAAAAGTTGTGATTCTCAGCCATCAGAAGGATCTAGAATTTATTTGGTGCAAACCCTTTACTTAGAGGAAAGCTTAAGACAAAAAATTATTAAAAACCGATCATTTTGAAGAGCTTAAAGTTACTTATTCTAATTTGGATACAAGGAAATACTTTTGAGTAATGATACCTCTATAGATGGAGTTTTTACCTATCTATAGAATAGGCCAGATTGTATACATATCTTTGAATATTATTTTGTTCTTAATTGAGAAAAAAAAGGTTAAAATTAGATCAAAGGTATGTTCGAAATATATTTTCCCTGTATTTATTCTTTAGAGCTTCATGCTATTACAAATTTTGAAAGCACACAGGAAAGTTAGAATAATTGAAATTGAACACAATTAAACTCACCCATTTTATGAGCCTTCTTCTCTTTTAAGTTGAATTCTAGCAAAAGCGACCATCATGCGTAAACTACATCAGGTATGCATAGGTATGCTGAAATTCTAGTTCTGTCAGTTTCACTTGGTTAAATTTCCTATTTGAAGCATTTTATGCATGCATTTACTATCATTAGTGTAGGGTCAGATCTCTAGGACAACTAGGGTGCTTATGACCATGACGAGAAGAATCATCAAAATCTGAGGCGGGAGAGAGGTTGGTTGGTGCTAATTAATTTTCCGGTTCAAGAATAACAATCTTACCTCCAATGTGTTCTATGACCCTGATGGTTCGAGTGGTAGGTGGCTCCTCTGTCTACTTGAAATCTGAAGGAGGGAGGATGCATATGCTCCCCACATAGCCAAGATCAGATCCAGCTGAAGCAACACTAGGACCGATGGATAAGACTAAGGTAGAGGTATCAAATCTAGCATCATCAAAGGTGTAGGATCAAGCATATTAACTAGATCGATAGGCAAACATCTTGAAGCACCTACATGCTCAAAACATCAATAGTCATCAATTACTCAAAACATGAGTAGTCTGTGATCCTCACATAGATAGAAAAAGCATGCAGACACCACAGTTGGGGCATGTAGATACAACCTGACAATTATGACTTTGGCCCTTTTCTATCTTTTGTAGGTGAAGAATCCATGACTAAAATGAAAGATGAATTTGAAAAGTAGGTTGTAACATACGTTTCAGATCTATCGAAGAACACATTCACTTAGAATGACAAGTGCATGATGGGAGAGGACCCTGATCTCTGCTAGATTTAGAGAAACATATTTTTTTATTTAAATCATGGAAAATTGGTAACTTGCCAAAGTGATATGGGCCAGTTTTGGGATCAAGTAGGTAATCATTTTATATCATTGCTTTTTAGGATGTTGTCTCTTTTTTAAAGAAATGTCATATTGAGTCTTAGTGTTTGGAAATACTCTACAAAATCTGAAATTGAAGCAATTGAATCTCTTCCTTTAAAATGGTAAACTCGTTTCACCTTTGCCTTGACCATTGTCTATGCTTCTGTCTGATCTAAGAGTCTTGGATAAAAGTTTTACATCTAGTTGAACAAGAGACTGATCCATGCCAATCAAATAATCCAAGTAGCCAATTATGTGATCATGCAATCAAATGAGGCACCTCTTTGACACAGTCGAAGTTTGCAGAGTCGACAAGGTGGTACGCCAAGCTTTTAAAAGCAACACATACTCAACAATTCTTATTTTATTATTTTTATTTTTTGTCATGAGAGTAATAGTTTTTAAATGCAATTTATATTTTTATCATATGATTTTTATTTTTGAAAATATATATTTTTAAATAATATTGTATTTTCGACCTGAACGCATATAGGAAATTAGACATATGTACTGGATTTATATGTTCATTCTAAATTTCATGATGGTTGAAAAAGGTTATTTCTAAATCGCATCCATTTTTTAAAGTGATTTTCATGATGGTTGGAATTAGGTTTATTACAAATGTAGCCTTTAAACTTCTATAGGTATGTTCTCTTGGTTCGAGAATAGTTTGATAAGGCACTCAGAAGGATTGAAAGTGTAGTAAGAAAGCAACTTCAATGGATTATTTCTTCATTTGCTTCGCAGGGCTACAATAATGATCAATGCATGTTCAATTGGAATCAGTGATCAATGCCTGTTCAATGGTCCCATGAATGCGGTATTGAAATAAGTATTACATAACACTGTGTCCCCATGCATAGGTGACTCTATAGCTGATTCAATTGGATTCCAGTTTCAAATCAACAATTTGCATTTAGATTTCTTTGCTAGGGACTTGCTGCCTCACAACTTCCCTTGTTATTACATGCAAATTCACATGTGTTCTTTAATTGTTGCTATTGATGGATATCAAGAAAAAGTGACATTGAGATAACTCCATTGAGTTATTTATCAAGTAAAAAATAGGGGTTTTATGATTTTATATTTTACAAATATTACACCATTTTATGTCATGCATTTTTTTAAAATAAATTCCTATGTATGCAATTTCAAGGAATACCATAACTCTCACATAATTCTTTAAAGGGTGCTAGCTCAATGGAAGAGCACCTGCTTTATAAGCAGGGGGTCGGTGGTTCGATTCCACTGTGTTCTAATATGAATTAATCAATGATATTGTAGTTTATTTTTAAATAAATACTTGTAATATTGGTTTATTTCAATGCTGAGACATTTTTCTAGATTCATTATTTTATATTGTCTCTAAAGAGAAAAGTGATATTATTTTTTAATGTAATTTTTTATTGTCTCTAGAGAGACAATAATTAGGATCAAAGACATTCTCTCTTTAAAGACAATATGTATTTAATCCCAACTATTGTCTCTAGAGAGACAAAAATGAAACTGTCTCTAGAGAGGCAAAAATGAAATTGTCTCTGGAGAGACAAAAATGTTTGTGTTATATATTGTCTTTATAGAGACAATATTTTAAGACAATTTGATTTGAGACACCCACTTAACAACAATATTCAAGACAATACACAAGCTTTCTTTTGTCTCAAGTTAAGACAATTTACCCAAAAATTGTCTTAAAACCCCCCTTTATGTTGTAATGAATGGATCATAAAGGCAGTTTTATTCTCATGCTACCCTGATTCCTGTTCATGGTGGCCACTCAATCTGTAACTCCAGCAGCTATTAATTACTTGCTCTTGAAAGTGCACCCTCGTGCTCATGTCTCTAGCCAAATTATGATCGGTGGATTGAGTAACGATCAGACTAATTCTTCTTTTCATGAATTTGATTTTAATGGATGTGCTCTACTGGATGAGAAGAGTGACAACTTCTGTTCATCAGTGGACTGTTATGAGAAAATGGATGTTGAAGATCTTCTTGTTGAAAATTCAACAAGAAATGTGTGTCTAATTTAATTTTCCCTTAATTAAATTTGACAATAAAATGTAATCTTATCTCATAACCACTTATAAAAGTTAACTGAGTGTGATAAACTCAGTTATCTCATGAATTTCAAGTTGAGGGTGGTTGGTGAGGCATGAAGAGTGATTCTATTAGTTATGGAGATTGAGTTGCAATTAGTGCATTAGTTTAATGCATGAGAAATCAATTAACTTAATGTATTGAGTAAAAGTTAGTTGAACTATTTGTAACTGTTTTTTGCGCTAGTGAGAGGTCAAGTGAATTAAATAAGATTTAATTCACATGTAGTGATCTGCCATGAACTGATGATTTACTATTAATAATTGCGTGCATGTCAGTTCCAGTGGAGACCCAGTTGAGACAAAGGTTAAAGGGATGTTAACTATTAGTTGTATCATTAGTAGCCTACTCGCATGCAGTAAGACAACCATTGGATTTCCCATGAGAATTGCATAGTTTTGGAAGGCTGAAATTCCTAAATAATAGGGATTGCATTCCACATGAATTGCGCAAGCGAGGCAGGCTAATTAGAGGCAAGAAATTGGCTAAGTGTTGGTCAATTTTTTGCAGGCCAGTGTGAGACAGTTGTGAGAGTGCAGGAGGATCTTGTGAGAAGAGTGCATTGTAATTGTTTCATGATTCCATGGTGAATATAAAATAGAATATAGAGGGGTTTCGATCAGTAACCTTTCCCCAGGAAAATATCTATGTTTTGGTTTGATTTTCTTCGTTCTTTACTTGTTTTGATTGGCGATCATGTTTATTTTCCGCAATTGATTGGTAGAATAATGTAGTATCTTGCTTTAGTACATTTATCGATTCGATTGAATTCATTGATATACATATGTTTGTATAATTTCTATATGGTATGAGAGCACAGGAAATCAATATAGTGGAGAATAAATTGAGTCTGTGACTGAATATAATTCGAATTTTCAAAATTATTCTTGGTGCGACAGGCCGATCAAGACCGAAATGGATTTCAATGGCTTGAGATTGGAGTATTCACTCCAGGGAAGTTCCAACTATATTGCGTGGAAAGACAGGATGGAGGCAGTTCTAGAGGACAATGGGTTGAAATAATTCATTGATAACGACATTCCCAAACCCACTGCAGCAGATGCCGCAAATATTAATTCTTGGAAAAAGAAGGTTGCAAAGGCGAAGAGGATCTTACTAGAGGGAGTAAGAGACCACATTGTCTCAAGTCTGCATGGCAAAGAAAATCCATATTCAATGTGGAAGGATTTGAAAGATATGTTTCAGAGCAGCAGTGATCATAGAAAATTGGCACTGAAGGAAAATCTAAGGAAAATCAAAATGGAGAAAGGCGACACCATTCTGAAATATTTATCCAAGTTTTTCCAATGTCGAGATGAGCTTGGGAGCATCTGAATTACTGTCACAGATGATGTCTTAGTGAGCCTAGTTCTTCTAGGCCTTCCCAAGAGTTGGCATAGTTTTTAGGAATCTATCAATGAGAGGGAGAAGCTTCCATATTGGGAATGACTTTGTTCAGACTTGGTGCAAGAAGAATTCAAGAAAAATACCAAGGATGGATGTTCATCTAAGATAGATGATGAAGAAAATTGCACCTTGGCTGGTAAGGCGAAGAAGGGGAAAGGAAATAAATCCTATTCCAAATCTGAGTCTCACAAAGAAGGCAAGAAGCGCGAAATGTCCAGAGTGAATTGTTTTCACTGTCACGAGCATGGACATTATGCCACTAATTGTCCACAAAATAAGAATAACAAGAAGGCTTTAGGATATGTAGTTGGTGAGGCTTTGGCCTCGCAATTTGAGTTCGACTTCTCACTCGTTGCATGCATGGTGTCAATTGCAATGGGATCATTGTGGTACTTGGATAGCGATTCATATTTCCACATGAAGGGAGACAAATAACTTTTTGGTAGCTTGGAGGAGAAGGACATCGAGATGCATATCAAAATAGGTGATGATGAGTGGTACAGTGCTATCGGGATTGGTACAGTTACCTTCCAGAGACATTCAGGTAAACCCTTCTTATTAAAAGATGTAATGCATGTACCAGGCTTGAAAAATAATTTAGTTTTAGTTGCAATGTTGGAGGATAGAGGCTATGATGTGGTTTTTACTGAAGGGAAATCTTTCCTTTGACACAAAGTCACAGGACAAGCTAAGACGATTGGGATTCGTGTGAAGAATCTCTATAAACTTGATGTAGATGGATGCACAACATTGATGGGTATGACACAAAAAGTGGTGAGCCAAGATGAGGATAAGTTATGGAACAAGAGATTGGGCCATATACACCACGGAGCCTTGAAGGTCATGGAGCAGATTTCTACAAGTCTTCCCAAGGGTACTCTTGTGTAGATAGACATATGTAGGGATGTACCATGGGGAAGTATGAAAAGGCCAATTTTCACGAGAATGACAACCAAGCCTCGACAATCCTTGAGAGAGTTCACTCAGACGTGTGTGGACCATTCTCTACAGCTTCAACAACAAAGCACATGTATTATGTGATCTTTTTTGATGATTTTTCTAGAAAGTGTTGGATCTACTTCATGCAAAATAAAAATCAGATGTTCTCAAAATTTTGTGAGTTCAAAGAACTGGTGGAGAAAGATACAGAGAAGCATGTGAAGGATCTTAGAAGCGACAATGGTGGTGAGTGTTAGTGTCAGTCTAGTTATACTGCCATCAGTGATCAAAGTTTCTCTTTTGCATTTGCATATTAGGAGTCCCATACCAATAAATTTCACCACTTCGCTAGGTCATGGATTCATTGATGGTAGTAATTTTTTATCAGTTTTCCCTCACGTGAAACTTTTTGATTCTCCTCTCTATGGTCTTTAGTCATGAGTCACTCTTTTTCTCTTAAAATCATATCATTAGGTCATAGGGTTGGTCTCATTAGGTTCTAGGGTCTCATCATGATCAACTTAATGAGTCAAGTGTCAATAAATATCAGCAAGGTCATGAGGAAGTCAATAAACTCAAAGTCACATCACCTGGAAGATCAAAGAGATGTTTTATTCAGCTTGATGTAATTTTCACCTCAAAACCATGTTTTGAGGTGAAAACATGATACTTTGCCTTTATTATCATTTATTATGTAATTTTATGTCAGCATATGTAATAAGTCACATTTCAGAAGCCGCTATCTCCACAAAGTCGTCACCTTGCCTTTCAGAGAAATTTTGCACGACGTGTTCAGCATCAAATCATGTTCCAAGTATGACCATCAGAAAGAGCCCGGAAAGAGCTTTCGAATGGTATATTACACACTCAAAATTGACTTTTGGATTGAAATTTATGCCTAAGTGAACAAAAGTCCTCTGTACCCTTTCCCTTCCCCTTTTTCCTTCCTTTCCCTTAAAATTTATTTTATTAAAGTTTAATATTTCTTTTATAAATCCCTTTTCCCCCCCTCCGATTACATAATCGCATTACAAAAAGTCTCATATAAATCCGATGTGATTTAAACATAACCACTTCCCCACCATTTCCCCTAAACTTTATAATAAAGTTTATATATATGAATTCCCCACCATTCCAAACCACTTCCCCTCCATCCCTTTTAAAACCTTCTAATAAAGTTTAAAGGTTTTATGTTATAAAACCTCGCCGTTCCTATTCCCTTACCTTTCCCATCACATTGCAACATTTGATATGCGCACTCTGACTGGCCCTCCTCTTAACAAAAACTTCGATGCGATTGAAAGTCTTGATTGCCATGTCCCCCGATTGACCCCCCTATGTACATCTTTACTGTCGATCTCATCATCCAATCCGATGGCCTATAGCCAATCAAACCATCCCAATTGGCGTAATCACATAACCTGTTACCCCGCCCTCCTTCGATCTCCGATGTCGATGGACCTTTGGGTCCCACCACCATAATACTTTCACCCATTCATAATAAAAAGGGCCCTTTCCTTTGTTAAAAGTAAATTTTGTTTATTTCATTTTATACAAAGGACCTCCCCCAATCAGCATCGGCGTTTCCACATATGCTTTGCTCCTGCTTCCTTTCACCCCCCGATTCCGATTGACCCTCGGGCCCCCCATACGATCTTCCGCCCATTTATAATATAAAGGGCTAGTTCCTTTGTTAAATTCATTTTTTTTTTCGTTATTACAAAGGTTTTCCCTATCTCCTCTCCCCAATCACATCGTCAGCATTGTATTATGTGATACACCCGCTCCCAAGCCTGATTCCGATTGTGATTCATACCCCCAGTCCCACCTTGCTAGCCCTCCGCTCTTTCAATATAAATCATTTATTCCTTTGTAAAAGCGCCCAAACGTTTTTAAATGTGTTTTGAAATAAAAATCCCTTTGGCTTATCTTTGTTCCTATTCCCATATTGCCAATTGCATCGGAGCTTTTGGTCTTGTTCCACATTTATCTTCCCATTCCTCCGAATCGCCGATTGTGATTGCGCCATCGCATAGCATATCACAATGCTCTATTATATGTTATATCCCCTCCCCCAACTCTTCCGATTCTGATTGCAATGCGGACCCCACCTCCTTTCCCTTCGCTCCCTCCATCCAAAATTGGTTTCCTCCTTCACTTAAGGAATAATTTCATTCTTATTTTATTTCAAAACATTTTATTAAAAAAGTCAGTTCTCTTCAAAAGAATAAAATAGTGAGAGACAGTCAAAGGGCCGAGAGCTACAATGAGACCGAGATTTCAACAACAGCAGGAAGATAGGATCTAGTCTTCAAAATTGCCTATTTTTTGTTCAATAGTGTAACAATGAATCTGCCAAAATAGTCAAATGTAATGGTGTTCCTTCTTTTAGGCAGATTGTTGGTTCTCTTTTCTATCTTTAGATTTTAGTTCTTGAGCTGTTAAAACAACTCCCTCTTTCTTTGGATCTATGTTTCCACATTTCAGTCTATTTAATGTAATTGTAAGTCATTTGTAAAGGAGTCTGTAACTCAGAAGTAGGGGAATAGTGTGGAAAAGAATGCTCTGCGCTCCATTGTACAGTTTGACAGGGAATTAATAAAGAGATGCAGCTCTTATTTGTGGAATCCATGTGGTATGAGTTTTATCATTTGTTCTCTCCTTTGTGTTCATATGTAAATTGTTATGTTTCATTATTCATTCATAAACATTTGTGGTTGGATGCTTTCAAGATAGAAAGGTATAATCCATTTTTAATTCTCTGCCTTGGGAAATCGTTCAATACTCTGTATTTTTCTTCTGTTTGAAAAGGATCCATCTCCCATGCCCTTTTCAGCTCCTCACCAGTCTTTCCATTCCATAATTATTTAACTTTATTTGCTAAATTTCCTGCCTACCTTGCCCCATGAAATATCCTGTATCCTGATTTAATTCCCTAGTTTCAGACTGTCCCATTTTATCCCATACATCCCTGAAAAATTCCTTTATTTTATAAAAAAAATTTCCCATTTCTATACCTAGCCTAAAATCAGTCCATTTTTGTACTTTATTGAATATCCTTTCACAGAGAAAGCCTTCTCCTGACCTTGTAGGGCTAGCTACAAGGCTGAGCATGGTTTAGATGTTACCCTATTTTGCCCTTTTTCAGCCTAGGGTCCAGATCGGGTGCTAACATTTTTGGCGACTCCACTGGGGACGCTTCGATAAGACTATCTTTGAGCTCGCACTCTCGGTGCTCATTGATTGTGTTTATTCTGTTTGAAGAAGACCATATTTAGGCCGTGTGAAATAAAGAGTATTGAAAAAACTTTGGCTAAGGTTAAACCTTGGTTATACAAAACACGACGATCCTTTGGAAATATCTGTTATTGAAGTAAAAAACTTTGTTTTTTACCGGCGGAATAAATATTAAGTGGGACCCAACAGTGTGTTAACGCGAGGAGTTAAGTGCTAAACCACAATGAAAGCTTGAGTTAAAGCGCGGTTGATTTACCACCAGTGGTTTCAGAAACCCAAACCACTTTCATCGTGCCGCTTTTGGCCTGGAGCAAAACCACTTCAAAAAAACGTGATCCAGTAATATAAGGGCACGTCATCTCCCCAATATCGTCCATATCGCACAACTTTCAGAGGTTAAACTTCGGCCTTTCAAAAAATGAAAAATCGACAATGAGTGTCCGATGTGGGGAGCCTTAGATCTGACGACAATTGTGCAGTGAAGTGCTCAAGCGATAATTGAGGTATGACCCAGCGATTTTATGTTATTTTATGTTTATTTTATTCATAAAAAGCTGAATAGTGGATGTGTGGGCCCCCGTTGAATGAAATATATGTCACGCTGGTAGCATAAAATGTGTTTTATGGTATAATGTTCGAAGGTTGATGATTTTTAAAGAATCGGGCCACTGTTATAATATTCTGATATTATGACTGGAGCTATAAAGGTTTTAAGTGTTCCCCCTAAATCACATTAAAAATATTTTCTTGAGAGCTTTGAAATATTATTTCACAGCAAACATTGTTGAAGCTCTTCGGAAGGGAATATAACTATAGCCACTTATTCCACAGTCATAATATTTCTGGTATCATTTCTTAAAGACAGATCACCCTAGTAATGTTTTCCTTGTACATTTCTGGATTCTGGAATATGATGTTAAGAGTCTGTTAGGCTAAAAAAAAAAATTGTACAGTAGAAATTTACACACACTGGCTTCAAGAAGATACACAAGGGCTAATCTAGATCCAAATCCCCCCGTGTGTTTGAAAATCCTAATCTTATCCGAAGAATAGTCAGAAGACAAGAAGGATCACTAAGTCCCAGACCTATCTTTAGATCCCATACTTGGCCTGGTGAGTGGTTTTTTGTAGAAAATATTTCTTTGGATGAGAGTTTTGAGCTTTATTTGTTTAGAAATAAGTCTGAAACTACACTTGAGGACACAGTTTTAGATTCATAATTCCTTGTAGATATTGAAGTTCAAAGAGAAAATTCCTCAATTGATGATTATATTTTGAATTACCCTCAGTCATCTATCACTGTAGCTAATATCCTTGAGCCTTCAGAATCATTAGGAATAACATTCCATCCCCCTAATTCATCAGCATTCCCATTAGTCAATTCCCAGTTATCATCTCCTCCATCAACACCCCCTTTAAATCCTAGTAACGCAAACATTGTTGTAAATCCACCTCGAGTCATGGCTGCCCGGTATGCACCCCTGGTTTTACCTCAGGTCCTGAATGATATGCCTACTGATTATCAAAGTAAAATTCCTATATTTGATGCCACTCAAAGCATTACAGCCCAGCAGCATGCTGATAAGATGAATGACTTTTTTATCTTCATGAGGTAGAGGCAGAGAATGTAATCACAAGGTTGTTTGTTCAAAGCTTTGGAGGTGAAGTTAGAAAGTGGTTCAGAGCCTTACCACCAAGCTCTATTTTCAGTTTACAGGAGTTACACACATAGTTTTTAGACCGGTGGGAGGTAAATAAAAACCCACTTCAAATTTTGTTTGAGTATGAGAATATTAAAAGAAATGTGGGTGAAACTGTACAGGATTACTGTTTAAGATTCAATGCTATATACAATGCTATTCTAGCTAACCTCAAACCTCCTGTGGGATTAGCCTTGCTTAAATTTCCAGATGGTTTCGATGCCGATATGGCATATCAGCTGCGAGAAAGAGATCCCACTATGCTTGAAGACATGCAGAAGATAGCGGTAAGTGTAGAAGCTAATATGCTAGCTAAAAGAGAACGCACTAGAGCTGAAAAAAGAGTCACGGTGAAAGAGGAAGCCTCTCCTTCAGAAAACAAAATGGACACTCTGATTCGAACAGTTGAAAAGATGGTTGATCGATTAACCATTTCGGATAGACCTGAACCTCAAATCAGGAATCTGAATTTTATAGGATAACAACCACAATTCAGAATTAAGCAAAGAGAATAGAGAGTGCAGGACCAAGCGCCACGACAGTAGCAAATCAAAACTCTATTACAACATAATTATGTTCAGGGAATAGAGACAGATGAGGATGATGATCTTGTGATTGAAGAAAATCACTTTTATACAGCGATTGCAGATGTTCAAACGGACAAAAAGTTCATTTTGGCCAATGACACAGTATTAGAAGAAGAATCTGATGATTACCAGAGAGGGTACATGAACGCTTTATCAACCCAACAAAGGCATTATTCCTTAAGGAACAGAGATGTTTCGATTAGTCCCATTCAGAAAATAAAAGAGCTCCAAATGAAGAACGATTCTCAGAGGAAAGGAAAAGAGTCGGTTGACCTTTCCTCCAACAAAACACCTTTAGCAATTAACATAGCAAACGAAAAGAATCAGCAGAGCACAACAAAGGAGCAAACAAAGAAGAAAGATCCTCCCATTAAAGAGGTATAAAAGTCCCTTCCTTTAATTTAGAAAATGAAATTTCTAAGCTAAAGGTGTCCATGCCCTTGATTGAGTTGGTGAAAAATAGTGCTTATAAAATTCATGTGTCTAGAATTTTGCAAATAGACTCTATCTCTGATATGGTGAATGTAGAAGATGACTACCCTGAACTTATCTTTGGTCCAGCCACTGAAGATCAATCAGAAGAAAGTGAAGTCCCTCCCTTTTACCTGAGTCTTAGAGTGCATGAGTTCATCTTGCATAATGCTATGTTGGACTCCGGAGCCTCACATAATTTGATGCCCAAAGCCATCATGGAGGAGTTAGGACTTGATATTACTTGAAAATACCATGATTTGCATTCCTTTGACTCTGGTAGGGTCCATTGTATTGGTCTTATTAAAGGTTTTGTAGTGTCTTTAGATCAAATCCCAACCAAAAATGTCTTGATGGATATAGTTGTTGCCGATGTCCCACCACAGTTTGGAATTCTCCTATCTAGGTCTTGGGGTGCAAAACTCAAAGGAACCATGCAGCTTGACTTCTCTTATCCCACCATTCCCATGTTTGGCCAGTTGAGAAAGCTATATAGGGAGAAGAAAATGAAATATATGATCACTAGAAAAGAGAAGCCAGTCAATCATCCTATTAATGTTGTCCACACAGATTTAGAATCATTTGTCTTATATTCAGATGGTGGTTTGAATGATGAAAATGTTCAATTGGTACAAGTAGATGAAATACTTGAGATTTCAGAGAATTTTAGGGAAGTCCTCAAACAGGAAAAAGATAAAGCAGTAAGCACTTCTGAGCCTCCTGCCTGCCAACAGCCAAAAGACAGTGAGCAGCAGAAAGATGCAGAAATCAACCAAGGTAAAGAAGAGAAAGAAACAGAATTTCAGCATCTACAAGAAGAATAAGAAGGCCTTTGGAGCATGGATTTTGATGGATATGTTGGTAAGGATGGAGCTGGTATTGGAATATGGATTTGGAGCCTTGTTTTTCAGCCTGAAAAGGTTCCTAGTAATGTTAGAGTATGTTCTTATAAGTTGGATTTTGACTGCTCTAACAATGAAGCAGAGTATGAAGCTTTGATTGCAGGTCTGAAAATTTTGAAGAAGTTGAATGTAAAGAGGATTTCTGTATATGGAGATTTAGAGCTCATAATTAAACAGGTAAAAGGAGAGTACCAAGAAAAACATCCATGGTTGAGGGCATACAGAAATGAAGTCCTGGACATCTTGAAGACATTTCCAGAGTACACTTTGACAATGGTACCCAGAATGCAGAACATCATCGCTGATTCCCTTGCCACTACTGCAAGCAACTTGAAAATTCCAATGAACTCCAGCAACAAGTTTGAGATTTATGTCAAACATAGGCCTGCTATTCCAGATAATTTAAGGTATTGGCAAGTGTTTTGGGATGACAATGAGATTAATGTTTTTTTGCAGAGTGATGGAAAATTCAAAGATACCCCAATAGAAGGTGAGTATGAGATTGATGATCAAGAGATTGAAACAAATCAGATGGACATATTGCAGCTGAAGGATAATGTAATTCTTAGAGGTCTCATACCTTTAGAGGAGTTGTTTGATCAGGATGATGTTGCAAAGAAACCAAGCTTGGTGCCCACTGAGAAAGGAGTTAAAGATGTGAACCTTGGAGCAGCTGACAAGCCCAAGTTTGTGAAGTTGTCAAAGGCATTGTCCCCTGAGGTAAAGGAAAAGTATGTTAAATTTCTTTCTGAATTTTTTGATGTGTTTGCCTGGGATTATTTAGATTTGAAGGTGTATGACAAGAACATAATCTAGCATACTATTCCCATCAAACCGGATCAGAAGCCATTCAGACAGAAGCTGAGAAGAATTAATCCAAAGCTGTTGCCATCCATTGAAAAAGAGGTAAACAGATTTTACAAAGCTGGTATCATAGTCCCCATTGGATTTTCTGACTGGATTTCAAATTTGGTCCCGGTACGCAAGAAAACAAGAGAGATAAGGTTGTGCATAGATTTTCGAAATCTGAATAAAGCATCCTTAAAGGATAATTATCCACTTCCAAAGATGGACCATATTCTGTAGAGAGTAGTTGGAGCATCTAGGATGTCACTACTTGATGGCTACTCAGGCTACAACCAGATCTTGGTGCGTGAGAAAGACCAAGATAAAACTGCCTTCACAACACCTTGGGGAACTTTCCAGTATGCCAAAATGCCATTCGGACTGAAGAATGCCGGAGCTACTCTCCAGGAAGCAATGGACATTGCTTTTGCCAATGAAAAAAGACGTTTTTCTTGTTGTTTATTTGGATGATCTGATGGTATTATCTGGTTCTAATGATGAGCACTTGCACCATTTGAGAGTTTTTTTTCAGCGATGCGGAAAGTTTGAGATTTCTCTCAATCCCAAGAAGAATCTCTTTGCCATGGATGAAGGAAATTTGTTGGGGCATATCATATCTAAATATGGTATCCACATCGATCCATCTAGAGTGGAGGAAATTCAGCACATATATCTTCCACGAAACAAAAAGGAGATTCAGGCATTTAATGGTAAGATGAACTTCTTGCACAGATTTATACCCAATTTGGCTGAACATCTAAGAGAAATGACTAACATGTTAAAGAAGGATAGCACTGTCAAATGGAGTGAGGAAGCTATCAAGTCATTTAATCTAGTAAAGTTTGTTGTGTCCAATGCCCCAGTCTTGATTA
Organism: Pinus albicaulis; assembly: GCA_034641835.2. Lineage (NCBI taxonomy): Eukaryota > Viridiplantae > Streptophyta > Pinopsida > Pinales > Pinaceae > Pinus > Pinus albicaulis. The sequence continues at coordinate 1,119,723,200 of CM076572.1, forward strand.
GTCCTAATTATACTCAAGACTTTAATATTTTTTCATTCGCTTCAGAGCATACTATGGTTGTTGTTTTGATGCAAAAAAGAGATCAGATTGAAAAGCCAATTGCCTTTTTCAGTAGGACTATTAGAGATCCTGCTTTGAGGTACAATATTATTGAGAAACAAGCATTGGCTCTTATAAAGGCATTAAAGGATTTTAGGGTCTATATTCTGCATTCACATACTATAGCATATGTCCCTAATGCAGCAATGAAGGATGCGTTGATGCAAACTGATCTAGAAGGTCGTAGAGGTAAGTGGATAGCAGCTATGTTAGAGTATGATTTGGAGATCAAGCCCACAAATTTGATCAAAGGCCAAGGCTTGGTGAAATTAATGACCCAATCAAATCTGCATGCCCTGGATATAAACCGTATAACAACAATGTTAGAGGATGAAGATGAAGGTTTTCTTGTTCCAATTTCATACATTTGCCTACAATCTCCATGGTATTTAGACATTGTTTATGTCCTTCAGCATCTTTCACCACCTCCGGGCATGTCTAAGAATAAAGGTAGATCACTGAAACTTAAATCTACTAAATATTGTATTTTAAACAGCGCTCTCTATTGGAAAGATCCAGGAGGCGTTCTACTCAACTGTTTGGTTGAAGAAGAAGCTCAGAAGGTAATGCATGATTTTCACAAAGGTGATTGTGGTGGTCATTTGTTTTGGAAGACTAAAGCTAACAAAGTGTTGAGAGTAGGATATTATTGGCCCACTTTATTTTCAAATTTATATAAAATAGTGATGAGTTGCCATGAATGCCAAATTTTCCAAGGGAAGAAGAAATTGCTTCCTCTTCCTTTAAAACCAATTTCAGTCAATGCTCCCTTTCAGCAGTGGGGACTCGATTTCATAGGAGAAATCCATCCCCCGTCATCAGCACAGCATCGATGGATCCTGACAGGTACAGATTACTTTACTAAATGGATTGAGGCTGTCCTAGCAAGGCAGGCTACAGACATGGTAATTATTCAATTCCTTGAATCGAATATTTTATCTCGTTTTGGCTTCCCATATAAAATTATAATAGAAAATGCAGAAACATTCAAATCTAAGAAGATGATCAATTTCTACAATAAGTATAATATCATGCTAGGCCATTCAACAACGTACTACCCATAAGGCAACAACCTGGCAGAATCATCAAACAAATCGCTGATAAATATAATTAAGAAATTGCTGGAGGCAAACAAAAGAAACTGGCACCGAAAGCTCATCAACGCACTGTGGGCAGACAGAGTTAGCAGTAAGAAATCCATAGGTATGTCACCTTTTGAATTGGTTTATAGTACTGATGCTGTCTTTCCTACATCACTTACAGTTCCAGTCATGAAATTATTGCAAGAAGTTGGCAGCGAAGATGATGACAATTAGCGAAATATCAATCAGATGATCCATCTTCAGCAAACGAGAGAGGAAGTGTCACAGAACGCTATTCAGTTGCAGGAGAAGATTAAAAAGATATATGACCGAAAGACCAAAGCAGAAAAATTTCAACTGGATGATGTGGGGTTGAGATGGGATGCAAGAAATGAGGATAAAGGGAAGCATGGTAAGTTTGACAACCTTTGGAAAGGACCATACAGGATTTCAGCATACAGGGGACATAATAATTTCTTGCTTTCAGAAATGGATGACCAAGATTTCCCTAGAGGAGCAGTGAATGGTAGGCTCTTGAAGCACTACCACTGTTGAAGATAATGGATTAGAAACTATGCCACCATCATTGTATATACCATGTTATTTTTGGTCACAGTTCAAGTACATAGTCATTGAAGTTTGGGGCCCGAGGTGAAGGCTATAAAACTTGAATGTCATTTGTATGGTTTGGTTTTATTTCATTTTTTTATTCTTAGTCTTGAGTCAGAGTTAGTTTGCATTGTGTCAGTTTTTAGTGTTTTTGACTCCATGCCCAATGGATAAGGCTACTTGGTCTACGGTGTTCTTGGCACCTCCAAGGAGCTACCATCACCATTGGAGCCAATGTTAGTGTCAGTCTAGTTATACTACCATCAGTGATCAAATTTGATCTTTTGCATTTGCATATTAGGAGTCCCATACCAATAAATTTCACCATTCCGCTAGTTCATGGATTCATTGATGGTAGTAATTTTTTATCAGTTTTCCCTCATGTGAAACTTGCTGATTCTCCTCTCTATGGTCTTTAGTCATGAGTCACTCTTTTTCTCTTAAAATCATATCATTAGGTCATAGGGTTGGTCTCATTAGGTTCTAGGGTCTCATCATGATCAACTTAATGAGTCAAGTGTCAATAAAAATCAGCAAGGTCATGAGGAAGTCAATAAACTCAAAGTCACAGTACCTGGAAGATCAAAGAGATATTTTCTTTAGTTTGATGTAATTTTCACCTCAAAACCATGTTTTGAGGTGAAAACATGATACTTTTCCCTTATTATCATTTATTATGTAATTTTATGTCAGCATCTGTAATAAGTCACATTTTAGAAGTTGCTATCACCACAAAGTCATCACCTTGCCTTTCAGAGAAATTTTCCATAGCATGTTTAGCATCAAATCATGTTCCAAGTATGACCATCAGAAAGAGCCCGGAATGATCTTTCCAACGGTATATTACACTCTCAAAACTGACTTCTGGATTGAAATTTATGCCTAAGTGAACAAAATTCCTCTGTACCCTTTCCCTTCCCCCCTCCGATTACATAATCACATTACAAAAAGTATCATATAAATCCGATGCGATTTAAACATAACCACTTCCCCACCATTTCCCCTAAAATTTATAATAAATTTTATATATATGAATTCCCCACCGTTCCAAACCACTTCCCCTCCATCCCTTTTAAAACCTTCTAATAAAGTTTAAAGGTTTTATGTTATAAAACCCCGCCATTCCTATTCCCTTACCTTTCCCATCGCATTGCAACATTTGATATGCGCACTCCAACTGGCCCTCCTCTTAACAAAAACTCCGATGTGATTGAAAGTCCCGATTGCCATGTCCCCCGATTGACCCCCCTGATGTACATCTTGACCGTCGATCTCAACATCTGATCCGATGGCCTATAGCCAATCGGGCCATCCCAATTGGCGTAATCACATAACATGTTACCCCGCCCTCCTCCGATCTCTGATGCCGATGGACCTTCGGGTCCCACCACCATAATACTTCTACCCATTCATAATACAAAGGGCCCTTTCCTTTGTTAAAATTAAAATTTTTTTATTTCATTTTATATAAAGGACCTCCCCCAATCGGCATCAGCGTTTCCACATATGCTTCACTCTCGCTTCCTTTCACCTCCCGATTCCAATTGACCCTTGGGCCCACCATACGATCTTCCACCCATTTATAATATAAAGGGATATTTCCTTTGTTAAATTCAAATTTTTTTTTATTTCGTTATTACAAAGGTTCCCTATCGCCTCTCCCCAATCGCATCGGCAGGATTGTTTTATGTGATACGCCCACTCCCAAGCTCGATTCTGATTACGATTCATACCCTCGGTCCCACCTTGCTAGCCCTCCGCTCTTTCAATATAAATCATTTATTCCTTTGTAAAAGCGCCCAAAATTTTTTAAATGTGTTTTGAAAGAAAAATCCCTTTGGCTTATCTTTATTCCTATTCCTATTTTTCCAATCGCATCGGAGCTTTTGGTCTTGTTCCACATTTATCTTCCCATTCCTCCAAATCACCGATTGCAATTGCGCCATCGCGTAGCATATCACAATGCTCTATTATATGTTATATCCCCTCCCCCAACTCTTCCGGTTTTGACTGTGATGCGGACCCCACCTCCTTTCCCTTCGCTCCATCCATCCAAAATTGGTTTCCTCCTTCACTTAAGGCATAATTTCATTCTTATTTTATTTCAAAACATTTTATTAAAAAATTCAGTTCTCTTCAAAAGAATAAAACAGTGAGAGATAGTCAAAGGGCCGAGAGCTACAATGAGACCAAGATTTCAACAACAACAGGAAGATAGGATCTGGTCTTCAAAATTGCCTATTTTTTGTTCAACAGTGTAACAGTGAATCTGCCAAAATAGTCAAATGTAATGTTGTTCCTTCTTTTAGCAGATTGTTGGTTCTCTTTTCTATCTTCAAATTTCAGTTCTTGAGTTGTTAAAACAACTCCCTCTTTCTGTGGATCTATGTTCCCACATTTCAGTCTATTTAATGTAATTGTAAGTCATTTGTAAAGGATTATGTAACTCAGAACTAGGGGAATAGTGTGGGAAAGAACGCTCTGCGCTCCATTGTACAGTTTGATAGGGAGTTAATAAAGAGATGTAGCTCTGATTTGTGGGATCCATGCGGTATGAGTTTTAGCATTTGTTCTATCCTTTGTGTTCATATGTAAATTGTTATGTTTCATCATTCATTCATAAACATTTGTGGTTGAATGCTTTCAAGATAGAAAGGTAGAATCCATTTTTAATGCTCTGCCTTGGGAAATCATTCAATACTCTATATTTTTCTTCTGTTTGAAAAGGATCCATCTCCCATGCCCTTTTCAGCTCCTCACCAGTCTTTCCATTCGATCATTATTTAACTTTATTTGCTAAATTTCTTGCCTACCTTGCCCCATGAAATATCCTGTATCCTGATTTAATTCCCTAGTTTCAGACTATCCCATTTTATCCCATACATCCCTGAAAAATTCATTCATTTTATAAAAAAAAATTCCCATTTCTATACCTAGCCTAAAATCAGTCCATTATTGCACTTTATTGAATATCCTTTCATGGAGAGAGCCCTCTCCTAACCTTATAGGGCTAGCTACAAGGCTGAGCGTGGTTTAGATGTTACCCTGTTTTACCCTTTTTCAGCCTGGGGTCCAGATCGGGTGCTAATAGTGAGTACATCTCCAATGAATTCAAGAAATTTTGTAGCAAAGAAGGAATTCAGAGAGATTTGATTGTGCCTCACAATCCACAACAAAATGGGGTCACAGAAAGAAATAACATAACAATTGTGGGTGCAACACTAGCAATGTTGCATGATCAGGGCCTACCATTGCACCTGTGGGTGGAGGCATGAAACACAACGGTATCTGTGCAAAACCATATTCCTCATCGTATACTTGGCATGAGTACACCAGAGGAGGCTTTTTCTGGTAAGAAACTTGATGTTTCATATTTTAAAATTTTTGGCTCATTTTTCTCTTGCCATGTGACCAAAGATTCTAGTTATAATTTCAAACCAAAAACTGAGATTGGGATATTTTTGGGGTACACTTATACTCCCCACAACTATCGGGTGTATTTTCCAAATAACAGGATGATTGTTGTGAGATGGGATATAAAAAATGATGAGGAAAAAGCCATGCGATTTTCCCTTGAGAGGGAATTGGATTTGCATGTAGATGAGGAACTCTTGGTTCCAAAGAATGAACCTCAAGATGTGGAGCAGCCACATGCGGAGGATCATGGAGTGGCAGAAAACACTCATGCAAATCCATCCACCAGAAATGGTAGAAGGCGCACCACAGAAGTTGATAGATTGAGACTTGATGTGGCAGAGAATGTAGTAGCACCTACTTCACTGCACAGACAGAGACAATCTCTAAAAATTCTTACTGGATACATGGCTCTTATGAAAAATTTTATTGTGACAGAACCATCCACCTTTGAGGAAGTAGTGTAGCAACCAATTTGGGTTGACACTATGGTTGAGGATTATGACTCCATCTTCAAGAACAGTGCATGGGAAGTTGTCCCAAGACCGCTCAGAAAATTAGTGGTTGGCTCTAGATGGATATATAACATGAAGTAGGTGGCAGATGGGAGTGTGGAGAAATACAAGGCTAGATTTGTAGCCCAGGGATTCTCACAAGTTGAAGGGATCAACTATGAGGATACTTTCACACCGATTGTGTGATACTCATCTATTAGATCTGTCCTTGCACTCTAAGTGCAGATGGGGGGGCAGATACATCATAGGAATGTGAAGACTGCATTTCTCAATGGATTTATTGAGGAAGAAGTGTACGCAGAGCAACCAGAAGGTTTTGAGATCTTTGACAGTGAGTCGCATGTGTGTCGACTCAAGATAGCACAGTATGGGTTGAAGCAAACACCTCATGATTGGTACACTGGGATTGACAACTATTTCATTGGGTTGGGCTTCACCAAAAGTGAAGCTGATGCAAACCTATACCAGATTGTGGTTGATGCTAAGCTCTTGATTATCATACTTTATGTTGATGATCTAATTTTCACAGGTGATGAGCAGCTGATAACTTCTTGCAAGGAGGATCTTGCAAGTGAGTTTGAAATGAAGGACATGGGACTGCTTCACTATTTCCTTGGTTTGGAGATATGGCAATGGGATGGTGAACTATTTTTTTCTCAAGGCAAGTATGACAAATAGATTCTGAGTAAGTTTCACATGGAGAGTTGTAAACCCATGGAGACTCAATTTCCAGGAAATTGGAGGAAGGAGGATGCTACTTCATGTGAGGTAGTGGACGTTACTGTTTACATGCAACTAGTGGGTTTACTAATGTACTTGGTGAACACCAGACCATAAATTTACTACGCAGTTAACAAGATGAGTTAAGCTATGGTTAAGCTGACCAAGCTATTTTGGAAGGCGGGAAAGCATGCCTTGAGATATCTCACGGGCACTACAAAGTATGGATTATGGTATAGACGGATAGAGGGAGTGAAGCTTCAAGGCTTCACTAATGGATATTGAGCAGAGAGTCCATTAGATAGAAAGAGCACATCAGGAGGGATATTTAGCATAGGACCGACAATAGTTTCTTGGTACAGTAGGAAGCAGAGATCTGTGGCACTCATTTCAACTGGGGCAGAGTACATAGTAGCAAGTCAGGGTGCATGTGAGGCCATATGGATGAAGAATATTCCGGATGGTTTGTTTAGTTCTTAGATGGATCTGACTGTGATACATTGTGATAACCAGAGTTGCATTAAAATCATGGTTAATCGGGTATTCCATGATAGGTCCAAGCACATAAACATCCAGTACCACCATCTCATAGATTGTGTTTAGAGGCGTATTATGTTACTTCATTACATTCCCATGAAAGATCAATATGTAGATATTCTGACAAAGGTGCTCGCTAGGAGAAAAGTCGAATACCATAGAGGCAGGATCAGGGTAGCTAATAATCCCTTTCTTGTTGAGAGGGAGCGTTGAAAAGTTAACAAGAAATGTGTGTCTAATTTAATTTTCCCTTAATTAAATTGGAAAATAAAATGTAATCTTATCTCATAATCACTTGTAATAGTTAACTAAGTGTGATAAACTCGGTTAGCTCATGAATTTCGAGTTGAGGGTGGTTTGTGAGGCATGCAAAGTGATTCTACTAGTTATGGAGTTCGAGTTGCAGTTAGTGCATTAGTTTAATGCATAAGAAATTAGTTAACTCAATTTATTGAGTTAAAGTCAGTTGAACTAGTTGTAACTGCTTGTTGCACAAGTGAGAGATCAAGTGAATTAAATCAGATTCAATTCATATGTAGTGATTTTCCATGAAACTGATGATTTACTATTAATAGCTACATGCATTTCAGTTCTAGTGGAGACCCAGTTGAGACAAAGGTTAAAGGGATGTTAACTATCAGTTGTATCATTAGTAGGCTGCCCACATGCAGTAAGACAACCATTGGATTTCCCATGAGCATTACACAGTTTTGGAAGGCTCAAATTCCTAAATAATAGGGATTTCATTCCACATGAATTGCACAAGAAAGGCAGGCTGATTAGAGGTAGGAAATTGGCTAAGTGTTGGTCGATTTTGTCTGGGTCAGTATGAGACAGTTCTGAGAGTGCAGGAGACTCTTGTGAGAAGAGTGCATTGTAATTGTTTTATGATTCCATGGTGAATATACAATAGAATATAGAGGGTTTTTGAGCAGTAAGCTTTCCCCGGGAAAACATCTGTGTTATGGTTTTATTTTATTCTTTCTTTACTTGTGATTGGAGATCATGTTTATTTTCTGCAATTGATTGGTAGAAGAATTTTGTATCTTGTTTTAGTACATTGCTTGATCGAATTGAATTCATTGATATACATATGTTTGTATAATTTCTACACTTCTGAATTTTAAAAGACATATCAAATCAAATCCATCTGGAAAGTTGTCCAAATGGACAGTAGAGAAATCATAGCAGGTGTGCTCCCGGTATGGTATTACCTGTAGGCCACACACCAGAAGAGTTTTCGACTTAATACTGTGATATTCACCTAATCACTAGGCCAATAGAAGCATGGATATCACTAGACTCTCTCTGCCTACACCATGACGATTTTTCTTGTCTCCTAGTCTCTAAGGATTTACCACAACCCATAGTCTAAATCAGGGGTCACTAGGCCCTAAACTGAGACACATTTTCTAGGATTTACCTTATATCTGAAACCTGGGATTCCTATGTCTAATAAAGAGAAAACCACCTCTAGGCTTTACTGTATATCCTGCCATTCACCAGTCAAGGATTCTTAGGCCTACTGAGGCAACAAAATATTTGGCGTTAACGCAATCCACTTTCCAGTTCACGGGTTACTAGGCCATGTGTTATATTAATTTGGAGATCCACCCCACTCAGCTTCAAATCCATCTGACAATCGAACTAAACCAAAACATGAGAACTCCATAACACCATGGCTATGTGAAAATTGCAAGGCTAGGCTAAAAAAACTATCACACCTGGAAAAAAACCCATTCCAAGATAGAAAAGAACCACATGGAATACCATACATGCTAGATATAACAAGGAAAATACACATGAAAATCGATACTTGCCAAGAATCCTGTTGTAGTTGCTTGAGTACTACTCCTGCTTGCTTGCTTCCTCCTTCTTCTTGCTTTCTTTCCTTTCTTGCTCCAATTCGAAAGTTCTCAAAGAAACTCTAAGTGTTCAAGAGTGAGAGAGAGAGAGAGAATAATGAGAGAGCTCCAAAAATGCACTGACAAAAGTATGTGAACTGGTCTTAAGAAGCCTTTTATACAAGAGGCCTCTATTTTCTTCATTTTCCATTATTTTCCTTCATTTTCCTCCTCACGTGCAACTTGTGACCTCTCATCTCCCTATTCTCCAAATTTCCATTATTTTCATAAATAAATGTGCCAAAAATTCCATTTTTCATTTTCAAAGCCTTTTCCTTTTGCCTTTTCCAATTTCCTTAGCCATAATAAACCAAATGAACACGCATGTGTCCCATCAACCATGGTTATTATTTTTAACTTCTATTACATGGAATTTTCAGCAGGGATATTACACTTTCACTGGCTTTCCCATGGTAAATATGAGCTGAGGGTTACTATTGCATGGCTCTACCTCCTAAATGACCTTAAGGAAATGGAGTCGACAGAACAAAACCTCATTGACTTCCTTCAAGTGCCACAGAACCTCCAGGAGTAACCCAAACCCCCAGGTATCCAACCTGTGTGACAACTCACCTTTTCCTTGACTTAGAGCCCTAGTTTCTTCCTTTCCAAGGCCTCCAAGTGACTATGGGTTCCCAGTCACTCTCTAAGGCTTTACCATGTATCCCGCCATTACTAGTCAAGGGATTCCTAGGCCTTTGGGAATTCTCCTCAGACCCCCTCACCCCAGATTTTGAAACCGTTCAGAAATACAAAGCTCAAAACCAAGAATAATCCCATCACACCATGGTTATCCATAAATGGAAAGGATAGGCTAAAAATCCATAGTGAAACCCCGAAAAAATCCATGCCAATGCATCAAAATAACCATATACCAACATGCACATACCATGCATGTCAGAACCAACTAGGAAATCACACATGTAATGTGTCACCTACAAGTATTCCTGCTGAAGCTGATTGATCCTCACATTCCATCACTATCCTTGTCCTTATTTCATTTTCCTTTCCTCTTCCTTTTCTTTTCCTTTCCTTTCCTTTCTTGTTTTCTTTCTTTCTCCTGTTGGTGCTTTATCCTCTTTGAGACAAAATCTAACACTAAATTCACAAAAAGGATACCAACTAATGCTCTAAGGTGTTTTTATTGATGAGGCCTCTAATTTCTTCAATTTTCCAATATTTTCCTTTTTTTTTCTCCTCATATGAAACCTGCAACCTCTTACCTTCTTTTTCTCCTAATTTCCATTATTTTCATAAATAATTTTCCAAAAATACATTTTTTCCTTTCCAAAGCCTTAGCCATTTCATTTTTCCCTTAACCATAAACACAACAGGTGATGTCCACTAGTATATTTTTCCCAACATTCATCTTGGAATAAGTGTCCCTTTCCCATGGTCTTATTTTACCTTTATTCAATTTTATTACATGAAATTTTAACATGGGGTTGTTACAATGAGAGTTATTGTCATGATTCTAGAAATTCAACATCATGTTTATAAGACCCTTCCGGGTAAAATGTAATTGGATAAAGAATTCTTTTTTTAGTCTAAAAATTCATGGACTCCAAAAGTATAAGTCAACCCTCGTAGCTTCAAGTCGGCCTAAAGGAGGCAATTCAACCCCGTGGAAAGGCTATAAATACAAGTAGTTCGACCTCATTTGTGACTCACTCACTTACAAGTTCAATTTTAATAGGGAAGTTCGATCTATAGGTAGGAAGCAAGAGAAAATTATATCAAAGGTCTAAAAGAATAAAGGAAGGACAAAAATCTTATTTTTGGGTTATGTCTCTCACACACATATGAAGGATTAGGGTTTCTGTAGCTTCCAAGAAGGCCAAAATTGCAAGTTCGAGTTGAAGTATCAAGTAGCTGGGAGAGCAAGATATTTTTTTTTTGACTTCATTGATCTTGGAAGTAGCTACGTTGATCAAGGAATACTTCTTAAAGGGATGAGTTAAAGTTTCTACAAAGGATACAGGGATGAAGTTGCAGGTCAAAGCAACAATACTGAAGCTGGAAAGATGATGTTGCAGTTTGAATCTGGATCAAGGAAAGACTTGACAGGAAGGGCTCACTTAGTACTTGGAGGAGGTCTTTGTCTACGTATTGGGTCTTTGTTATCTCATTTGAAGGAGATTCTATAAGAAGAGAATATTTTTCCGGGTTTTTCCCTTGGAATGATTTTTTCCCTAGATGAGTGCCTAATTTATGTGTCTTATGTTGCTAATATTTTTGTTCTTGATATTTGTTTGATGAAAATATTTAAATAAAGAACACAAGAAGACTAACTAATTTCACAGGAAAATATTAAGGTTAAGGAAAACTGGAATTAATAGCTGCCACTTTGCATATTTTCAACAAAGCTAAGAGAAGTGGAAGAAAGCACCATTTATGAAGTGTTGGACATGGAAGTTGTAAGATGTAGGAAAAAGAGGAACCCATGAAGAAATAAATGGTTGAATAATGAAGATACTAAATAATGGTTGAGGCTACAATGCTCTTTGGCTTGGCAACCCGATGTTCTTTGAAATTTAGACGAAGAGGGAATTAAGGCAAGTTTTGTAATATTTATGTAGAAAAAGATTAATAAATAAAGAAAAGAGGCTAAGCACATTATTTTGTAGTATTTATGTAGAAAAAGATTAATAAATACACAAAAGAGGCTAAGCAAATTGTTATTGTTTTCTCCCTTTGAGTCTCCACATATAATGGATCATGCTTATATGATGATATTGTTATTTATTACAGCAAATGATCTATCAATTTTTGTTGTGTATACTTAATTAACATCACTAAATGATATAGGTCATACATGTTGTTGGGTTTTTGTATGATCATGGAATTCATGACGACTATGTAGAAGTGGTTCATTGTAAAAAAATTAACATTGTAGGAAATGGTTTTTCTTGCATCACTTTCTCACACTTACACATAATTAGCATTACCATTTCCTTAAAAGTTTTGTATTAAATTACATTTGAAATTTTCAAGTCACTTCATAAATTTTATTGAAGTAGTGGTTGAGTTTATTTGAATTTATGACATTTGTACATAATTTAATGATATTTTTTCGTTTCTCTATTATTGCCTTTGATTTTTTCAACTCATTTCAAATTTTTTTTTTTTTAATAATAGTTTGTTTAGTTTTTATAAATTTTTCACATCTATAACCAATTCTATGATGACATAAAAAACATTTACTACTAAAGTGGTCATATATATAAAATGGTTGATACACATTGATATCGAAATACTTACATCATGATACATCTCAAATAGCCAAAGTTAAAAGAATTCATAAAGATTAACTAAATCTTAATTTTATTTAAAATTATTATCATTAATTATAAAAATGATTTATATATGAGTTAAATATATATACATTTAAAAAAAAAACAGGTAGCAAAATTCTTAACCATGGATATTGTCTCCCACTTTACCATGGAGATTCTTAACCTGTAAATTAACTTTGTTACAATACCATGGGACAATATCATGGCTCACTAATGCCACATTGCCCAAAACGCCATAAATTAGGTTGATATGATATATGTTAATATGACATTTTTTTTATTAATCATTTTAATTAAAAGAGTAAAAAGAACATAACTACTTTTGAGATAAATCTAAATCATTGTTTTGTGACTATTTAAAATATTTGTGGAAGTTAAAACCATATTACTCACTTAATAATTATTGATAATTAAATTAAAATCTTAAAGTATTTTTCTAAATACTATCACTATAATTACATAAAAAATTAATCAAATACCAATAATAAATTAAAAATTAAAAATTATTTAAACTATGACATTATTCATAACTTAAGCATGAGATTGTAAACATGTGTCATGGTAGTCTCGACTATGTTTTTTTTTTTAATTGACGTGAGGAGTGCTTGAATCTTATTTTTGATGGTAGAAATGGATTCAACACCATCAAAAACAGTTGGGGCACCAATATCTTGAACTTTGACAATTGTAACCTAAATTTCCAAAAACATTCATTAGACTTATAATCAAAATCATGTTGAAATTTGACAAAAATAATATCTCAAAATCAAAATCAAAATCAAGCTACGGCCCCTAGCTGGTGTTCGAATGCCCCAAGTAAAGTAGTAATGATGTTGTACAAACTGGGGAACATGGAGAAAATATTGAAGATCAAGTTAATGATCCTATGGAAGAAGTTGACAAGCATAACATAATTCAAGATGATGGGACAAATGAATTGATCCAAGACTTGTTCTCTCAACTAGTCAATGATCAGGATGAGGAAAATGATGATAATATTCTTCATGAAACTCTTCTAGAAAAGGAAATAACTCCACTTTGTGAAGGCTCAAGACAAAATATTCTCTCCCCTACATGATTGTTTTTTTTTCTAAATAATACTAATTCTATTAATAAAACACATATTGATATAAAACTACCACAGTTTCAGCTATGGAAGCCTAAAAAATGGGCTTGATGTCCAAGCTTAACAAAAATTCTGAACTGCCCTGAGTGGGAAACCAATTCTTTTAGACAAAGTTTCGCCGCCCTTGAAAGGGAAACCGGCTCATTGTTCATATCATTTAACAAAACAGAGAAAACCATACTAAAGTAGCATTCAACTGTTTCAGCTGTAAAGGAACATAGAAAATCAAAAATTCTTCCAAAACGATTGAGCAGTTTTACCATGGTAAGCCGAGGGGAACGAAATCACTATTCATGAGCTGGGGAAGGTGATTCCTCCACAATTCTGCACCAGTACTCCTCCCTTGTATCTTTGTCATCTTCCTTTAGCTCGTTGTCCTTGTTGGTGACGTCCACCTACATAGGTTCCTTTCCTAGGTCTGAGTGCACAAAATCGGTAGGTGCATCAGGGTGCAGGGCAGCATTCTTGGTTGGCGAGGAACTAGGCTCTAGTTATGTGGGAATAGGGCTAGGTGCGGAGGAGGAAAGAAGGATAGGCGACTCTTCTCTCAGGTTACAGTGACAAAAGTAGTAATGATGGGCTGGTTAAGAGAGCACTCGAAGCGGAATTCTGCCTGTTGGGAGGACTGGCAAAGGGAGTGACTGACAGAAGCATGAGAGGCAGGGGAAGCAGGTCTAGGAGGGTCTACATAGGGAGGCAGGGTCGTCTGAGCGAAGTGAACAAAGCCAAGATGGCGAGCGCGACCCCTTTGACTGCGAGTTTCCGGATAGCGACCCCATGCAACGTCCTCGGAGTAGGTCTCAGTGTCAGAGCTGGTGGAGGGCCGGGAGCGAGCTACGTGACCTCTATTTGTTCCACGACGACACCGCATCCTGTGTCGAAGTCGTGGCATGTCCACCGAGGAGCGCTGGAGGTGCCGGAGACAAGAAGAGCAGGTAGAGTTGGAAGTCTTGACATGCAAAGGGGAATTCGAACAGCAGAAGGCACTCTGGGTGAAGTGAAGGCTCAGCAGCATCTCCAAATAGCCAAAGAACGAGCAGCGTCGCCCTGTCTGGGTGTGAGTACTTGCCTCAGCACACTCAGAAGGGCAGGCGCTCCACAGGGGAGGCGAAGAACTACAAACAACACAGGAACAATCCAGACTATCCAAGACAAACTCCATTGCGAACCGGTCGAGCAGAGCAGGGTGCTGAAGAAGCCGGCTAGAGTGAATTAATGCATAGCAATCTGGTGAAATTAATGTTGCGATGATGGAGCCGCGGAGGGCCATATGGCCACCCCACGCGAGCTCCATTGGGAATCGGTCGGGGACTGACATCCCATCACCCAAGCCGATCATCCGCACCCGGAGTTGAGAGATCATTGTGCACCAGCATAGTGCAATTCTGCAGAAGTTCTCTTTCATGGATAATGTTAAGGGGACCATGATTGAGAGTATTGGTGTTGTCTGCTCCTAAATTGGCTAGGAGATCTGCAACTTTTTCACCTTCGCTTTTTACATGGGTGAAGGAGATTGCTTGGTTTTCTTTTAGCCAGTTACTTATCCATTCAATTCTGGTAGCCATTCTCCAACTTGTGGCTACTTTTGCTGGATTGGTGCCCTAAAGTAGCTGATTGACCATATTGATGAGTATCTGAGAATCCCCTTCAATGATGGTGGGAGAGAAGTTATAGAGATGAATTAGACGAAGTCCTTGCCAAAACCCTTCCAACTCAGCTGAATTATTAGTGTCCTAGCCTATGGATCCATAATAAATAGCAAGGGTGTCCCCCTTGGAGTTTCTAAAGATGCCACCGAATCCAGATTGTCCTGGATTGCCTCTTGAGGCTCCATCGAAGTTCAACTTGACTATCCCAGATAGAGGAGGAGTCCAATGCAACAGAATATCAGGGGTATTCCGACTGTTAGGGATGGGAGTAGTCATAATTTTAAATTTCCAGTTTTGCCATATGGCTATTTCCTTTGGCTGTTTGGGAAGATCGTCTTCCTGCCAGGAGTGGAGAGCAAGTGATTCCTAGATATTATTGCTGAAATTGTTCCATATGGTTTCCAGGGGAGTAGATTGACTCTTGAAGATTCTCTTGTTTCTCTCCTTCCAAAGGGACCATAAGAGAGGACTAGGGATGAGTTGCCAGAGAGTATTGAGAAGACAACTGCTATAAGGATGCCTGGGCCAGTTGCGAATAATATTGGTTATGTCTCCAGCTGGCTTTCTTCTTTGACATCGAAAATAGATTTTCTCCGAGAGAGCACTGGCCATAGTGCAGGAAATCATGAGGTGTTGGATGGTTTCGTTGCTTGGATTGCAGTTTGGACATTGAGAGGGTCCAATGAAGCCTCTTTTAATCAATTTGTCCCAAGTAAGAATTTTTTTGTGACTGAGTAACCAGAGAAAAGTAGAGGCCTTTGGCCAAATACTAGGAGCCCATATAAATTTCCAAATTGAGTCACAAGGGAGAGGCACCGGATGCATTAGGGAGTATGCCTCCTTAGTTGAGAACATTCCTTTTGTTGTGTAACCCCATCTAAGAATATCTGGCTCCTTCGAGTATTTGATTTTCGTGCATTATAGCTCTTCACTGAGAACTTCCCAAGTAGCTTCCTGGGTGTGAGGAGCTATGTGAGGTGGGTGCTTCCATTGCTTGAATTCATTGTAGCTCGTGGTTAGCCAGAACTGACTAACCTTGTCTTCGTCTGAGCCGATATTGTTGCTACTGTTGGAGTAAGTGAGAGTATCTACCAACTTGGGATTTTGCTGCCAGGAATCCACCCAGAATCTAGCCATGTTTCCATTGCGAACTTCCCAGAAGCTGTGTTGTTGAATGAGGGAAAAATGTTGTTTGGCTGTATTCCAGATAAGGGAGCCTCCATTCTCTAGGGAGAGCCTTATTAGATCTTCAGGAGGTCTATTGTTGGCGTATTTGGCTGTCCAATGTTTGGCCCATGGCGTGTGTGGATTTGAGAGCCATTTCCACCATATGCAAGCTCCCATGACTTCAATACTATGTATGGGATTTCTGAGTCCGAGTCCTCCAGCTTCTTTTGGAGAGCAGACCATGTTCCAGTTAATCAAGGCCCATTTATGATTATGGCTAGTGGACCCCCAAAGGAACTTTCTTTGCAAGATCTTGATCTGTTTGAGAACCCATTTCGGAGTAGCAAGAACAGAGAAAAGATAAAGGGGCATGGATTGTAACATAGCTTTGATGAGAGTGAGCCTACTTGCCAGATTAAGAGCCCTAAAGGTCCAAGAGGAAAGCCAGGCTTCCAATTTTTCCAAGAGAAGGTTCCAGGAAAGCGTTTGATGGTAGAATCAATGAGGGGCGCGCCCAGGTACTTAGCAGGAAGGGATGTAATTGAGAACCCCAGAATACGGGCAATGTTGGCTTGGGTTTGGGGAGGAGTATTGGAAAAGAAAATCTGGGATTTGGATTCAGTGATGGCCATTCCAGAGGCTTTTGAGAAAAGGTTCAGGATAGCCTTATAATAGTGAGCTTCTTGAATAGAAGGATGTCCAAAGAGCATGTTTTCATCCACAAATTGTTGGTGTGTAGTAGCAGGGGACTCATGCAGGGAGATGCCACACAATTGCTAGGTTTGGATGGCATGGTGAATCATTCGACTGAGGCCTTCAGCTATGAGAACAAAAATGAAAGGGGAAATAGGATCCCCTTGCCTAATGCCTCTTGAAGGGGTAAAGGGGGTGGAAGGGATGTCGTTGATGAGGATGGAGTAAAATTTTGAAGTAACGAGATTCATTATCCATCTTATCCACATTTGATCAAAACCAAAAGCACTCAAAATTTGTTGAATATAACACCAACATAGTTTATCAAAGGCCTTTGAAAGATCAATTTTAAGAAGCATACTTGCCTTCTTGGCAACCTTTAAGGAGTAGATGACTTCGTGAGTTAGGATGATACCATCCAGTATTTGACGTCCTTCCACATATCCAGTCTGCTCAGGCGAGATAAGAAGCGGGAGAAGAGGCTTGAGTCGATTGGCTATGACTTTGGAAATAACCTTGTAGATCACATTGCAAAGAGCGATGGGTCGGTATTTTCCAGGTGTGCTTGGTTGCTCTTCTTTTGGAACCAGCGCGATGAAAGTAGCATTGAGAGAGGGTAGAAGCCAGTGTGTTGCCCTTGATTCCTCCACTAGTTGGCGGACTTCCATTTTGATAAGATCCCAGAAGTGGTGAAAAAAATTAGAAGTAAAGTCATTGGGTCTTGGAGCTTTATCTTCCCTTGATTGTGCCATTGCTGTTTCGACCTCCATTAGGGAAACCAAGCGCAGTAGCATCTGGTTGTGCTCAGCTGTTACCAACTTGGGGATTAGCTGAGTTATTTTTTCAATGGCCTGCTGTCTATCTATAGGGAGCTCTTGTTGTATACCTTTGAAGTGTTCCAAAAGTACCTGCTCAATTTCTTCATGTTGTTCAACTTGTTGTCCTTGCTGGTTGGTGATATGATTGATGCGATTTTGCATTCTTCTTTGAATTGTGGAGTTGTGGAAGAATTTTGTATTTCGTTCACCTTCCTTTAGCCATCGTATTCTTGATTTTTGTCTCCAAAGAATTTCCTCTTGCTTGTATCGATCATCCAGCTGCTTCTGTAGGTCCTATTCTTGGGAAGCAAGAATTTTAGTTCATCCTTCCTTGATAATTTTTTGTTGTATTTCTGCCATTTTGTGCTTGAGAACCCTTTGCTCCTGAAATATGTTCCTAAAAACTGAAAGGTTCCATTATTTGATGTGGTGTTTGAGGTGTTTGAGCTTTTGCTGGAATTGGAACATTTTCGACGCTTTTGGTGGATCAAAACTCTTCCAAGCAGAGTGGACCATGGATTTGAATGATGGGTGAGTGAACCAAAAGGCTTCAAATTTGAAAGGCCTTTTTAGGTGGTTGCCAATGCTCTGCCACTGAAGTGAAATGGGCCAATGATCCGAACCCGCAAGAGGTAATATGAAGGATGAGAGGTCCCCTCTCCAGATGAATGGCATTGTCCGAAATGAGAAAATGATCCAGCTTTGAGGCAATCTGCTGACTTCCCGCTCTTTTATTATTCCATGTAAAAATGCCATTTCAAAAAGGAAGGTCAATGAGCCAGCTGTTTTTGATGAAATATTTGAAGTGGGAGCTTTCCGGTTCTAGTCTTGGTCTTCCTCCTATCTTTTCTTCCAACTGGGTGATCATATTGAAGTCCCCTCCTACAATCCAAAGGGGATGAGTTCTATTGTAGTTCAGGACTTCCATAGTGTTCAGAAGCATTATTTTGCTGGCATGGTCCTGGGGAAAATAGAAATTTGAAAGGTGCCCATGAATATTGGTTCCAATAGGATGGAAAGTGGCTTGAATGAGATTGTGCGCTGCATGGAAATTTGCAAGCATTATAGACTGAGTGTCCCAAGCTATCTCAAGTCCTCCAGAAGAGCCTAAGGCATCCACTGAAACTGAATGACAACTTGGCCAAGCTTTAGATAATATTGAGCCAAGTGCCACGCTATTACATTTGGTTTCTTGAAGAAAGAGGATTTGTGGTCTTTATTTTTTAATCATGTTCTTAATCATTCTGTATTTCCCCAGGCTATTGAGCCCTCTAACATTCCATGAGAGGAGCTTCATGGAGAATATTTACAAGTGGTTTAAAAAAACAAGTTAACTTGGGGTATTGTCCTGATTCCACCAACATCTCCCCTAAAGTGATGGTGCGCTGCCAATCTGGTTTTCAACCTCGTTTCTTAGATTCTTTTGTGACTTTAAGGCTGTCCCAGTGACTACCCGGCTGAATGCCCAGCTTCTTTTGCTGTTGAACCTTGGTTAGAACTGTTAGCCCTCCTATGAAATTTTTGACAAGCAAATAGGGGGCTAAATCATTTTTGAGTCTTCAAGGAATGCATTTCCTCTGAAAACACAGTCTCCTTGAAGCCTCTTCATGTCTTTTATCCTTTGACAAGTCCCCTCTGCTGATTCCCCTTTTAAAGCCTCTCTGTCATGTGAAGAAATGCCCAAAGGCCTCCTTTCCCCTTTATTTTTTCCTCATTTAACCTCTTTTTATTCCCCCTTTTCTCCCCTTCTATTTCCCCATTTACCCCTTGAATCCCCCCAAGACCCCCTTTAATTTCCCCCTCTCACCCTTTGTTTAACATCTTTCCCCTTTTTTCCCCTTATCGTTCCCCTTTAAACCCCTTAAAACCCATCAAAATGGGCAAAAAACCCACTTTCCGACCATGCTATAGGCTTAGCCCCTTACCGCAAAGCCCCTTAACCACTTCCCCACACATGACCCCGCGCTGGGACCAAGCGCTTAAGTCCCGAGCGCCAATCGCAGTCGAAACAACCGGCAGGTGCATTTCCTTTGTTACAACAAAGAACCCCGATGTGATTGGTTTTTAACGCGAAGTCTCGCGATGAGTTGTGGTCCGTTGATCTGTCGTAAAGATCGACGGCGGAGCGCTAATCGCAAGCCCCCCGCCTATCGAAATCACAACATCCATGTCGCACCCTCCGATCAATCGCAACCTTGTCTTCCGATTCCCCGACCGCACTGTCCCCCGATTGCATCTGAGCCGTTGATTTGTTCCGCGATCTGACGGCCTGGCGCTAATCGCATCCCCTTCTCTCCCCCCTTCCGATTTCATCTCCGCCGTCCGTTTCCTCCCAAATCCAACGGTCATCGCTCATCTTCCCTGATCGCAATCGGAAAAGTTTATGTGTGTCACCCTTGGTTACCTCCGATTGCGATGGTGCTGATTGGATCCTGGCCATTGATCCTCCTTCGGATCCGACGGTTCCGATCTAATCGCCCTCCGCCGCCGCTGGGTCCCACTCTTGCGTTCACCTCCGTCGGGTTTCATGTGTTTTGCATGTATTTTCCCGTTCCACATGTTGTTTCACCGCTCAATCTCCACCGTCGATCTTCATCCCCAGACCATGATCCCACGGTTTGCACTGCATACTATCACCGAACCCTATCACTCATCAGGTCTCACTGTTTCATTGCATTCTGTTACCATTATAGTAAAAGCCACCATTTCTCCGCCACTTTGCATTTGTTCATTGTTTCTCCGCTATTGCTTCGTTCTTGTTTTCTCATGACATTTCTCCCACCACGCCTTTCATGGTTTTAAACGATTTATCTCCTTTGTGCGGATAACACGGAGAAGACGAATTCGGCGACAGAAACGAACGACAAAAGCACGGTTAGAAAGATTTGGTAGGTAATTGATTAATGAACCTTAATCCCGCATTCAAAGGATTGAACACTTTATTTGAGGGCGGTGGGCGCACCGATGAAAATGATGCTGCCCAGCTGCCTACTTGTTGATGCTCTTTCTCCGGGCGTGCCTGTTCTCTAACTTTCTCCATGCAATTAGAACGGGGGAAATTAAATGCCTGGGCGGGCTTCATTAAAGGCCCCATGCAGGCAACGATGTTGATGTGCGTCGCGGACTTCCATCCGCCTTGTCTGTTTCGGTGGCGCGAACTCCGAACGACCCAGAAGGACTCTAAAAGAAATATCCGAGGTCAATCGGCCTGACAGAGGCTTCCCTAGCCAGCATACAGAGTACATACAGCGCTGCATTCTGCCATTAAGAAGCATGGGCGTGGACACTCCGCCGAGTCTGTCTTAATGAGATTCATTAAATGTCTGTCTACCTCTGTTTTCTTCTTCTTCTCCTATAAGAATTCCCAGAAACGAATTGTAAAGGTTGTTGTTGCCTTGCTAGGCATTTGCTGTTAGAGGGATTCATTCTTGACTGTTAGAACAGTCGTGGGAGGGAGTAGCAGAGTAGTTGTATGTAATGGGCTGGGAGCAGAAGTCTGGACTATAACATCCATTGAGCCATATTGTACATGACTAGTTTTGCACCTATTAATCAAAGCACATTTCACAGGATCCTGGTCTATTACTATCGGTGATGTTCTTCTTTACTCTGTTTATTACATTTCCATATTGTTTCATGTTCTGCTGGTAGGCATTAGAATAATGGTATAGGATTCACCCTTGTTAGGTGCCCTATGCTGTCTTCTCTCCCTACCTTTATGTTTTCTTCTCTATGTGCTATCTAAGAGCTGGTTTCAGTTGATTTAACCAGCGCAGTGGATGTTATTTCCTGCTGGCTGATGTATGAATTGGTTGAATTGGCTCTTGGATGTTCTTGTTAGGTTTGAGCTGGAAGGTTTGGGAACACTGGGGATAAGTGTTAGCCCTGTCCACTAGAATCCTTGCATGACCAGCTTACCTTTCTGAGATCCCTTTGTTTATCTTATCTCTGTTTTCCCCTTGGAGTTGCTAAAGCAGACCTGGAGTTAAATGACCTCTGGTCTGATCTATAAGCAGCCCCTTTGTCTCTGAACGGCCTTTGAAATGCCTCCGACGGTGCAGGGTTAAATGACCTGTCCCACAGTACAGCAGACAGAAATTCGGTTGCTTTCCTTCTTTCACTTTCCTCCTTAATGTTCCACCCCACTCTCTAATCTAAAGATCCTTTAGTATAGATGACTTGCCCTTTGGAAGCCTTGGCTAGTGGATGAAAGTAATTTCCCTCTCATGACTCCATAGCCCAATGGATGGCACGGTCTTGGCCCATTCTCCTTGCTGAAACATCCTGCTGCTTTGTTCCTTTTCTCCCATTGCTTTCCCAGTCCATGATCTCCTAACCAACCCAGCAACCCTCCAACCAAATTATTTAAACCCCCCTCTGTGCTTCATAACTAGCCTAATATCTCAATTCGAGCTTCAAAGATACATCATTCTTTGCTCTATTTGGAGAGATCCCTCTCCGGGTCCAGGAGGGCTAGATCCTAGGGCCCCAAAGTGGTTCTGATGTTGTCTCATCTTTTGGTATTGCCAAATCTGCCAAAACATGGGAACCCCAACATAATGGCGACTCCGCTGGGAACTCAGATCAGTCAGCTTTGATTTGGTAAACCACTGTGGTGGACAGTAAGTTGTGAATCATCCACCTGGCGACTCCAAAATTCGTGAATGATAAAAAGACTCCGCTAGTAATCAGCTGGCCACTGGTTATCTGTGGTATCACATAAGACTCCGCTGGGAGACCATGTCGCAGTACAACATCATCCACGCCGAAGATCCAGTCACTTCGCTAATAGAGAACTCTGAACAATGTGCAGAAATAGATCCGAGCCTCATAGCAGAGTTTCAGAGTGGAGTAGCGAGTGTACTGGCAGAAATTGAATGGGAGGACCTTCCAAAGGTTGTCCCTATTGGCTCAGAACTCAATCATCTACCTGCGCTTAAGAAGATGTTTCTTGATTTGGTGATTGAAAAATATGAAGCTGAGCTCGAACTTTTAAAATCACAAGAGATATCCTACGAGTTCAGAGACCCGAGGGCCTTTTTGGAAAGTCGCCTGCCCCCTAAAGGAGAAGTAATTCCACTGCTCTTCGAAATACGAGAAGAAGAAGACCTGGTTTTCATAAGCCACACTGAAGATGCAGTGGAAAGTGCAATAAGCGACGCTGCCCGGGACATAGACAGCCTACCAATCATGGCAGGCCAAAAGGAAGAAAGCATACATCAAGTGTTCGTTGATCCTGTGGCAGAATACATGGAGGCCCTGATATGCTCGAACGCTCCAGCATTGATCCTCAGCACGAGCCAGATTCATCAAGAATGGTCACTACTGATGGTGACCACAGTTTTGAAGAACCACAAGCAGAGCACCCTGTGGTTATCTCTGACAGGCAGTCAGTGCTCATATCCTTTTTTTCTGTTATTAGACTGGCTGCATTGGCATTATTGTATCACTTAAAGCATCAGAGATTCCCAGTTAGGGTAGGGTAGGTAGGAAGCTCAATAAAGCTCAGTACGTGAGCAAGTAGACTAGTTGTTTCAATTTCTGTCTTAGAATATAGAGAAGAAACCTGCTAGACAGTCTAATCCTAGCAGGTAGTAGTGTAGGTAGAGAAGCATATGAGACCAGCAGTCTAATCTGGTCTCATGGAGTAATAAGGGTAGAAGTAGAATAGGCTTATTTTTTTTCCTGTTTGTAAAAAAATTAATGATGTAAAAGGGGTCTGCAAGTCCAAATGCACCCAAGAAGAAAATGTTAGGGCTATAGTGTGGGTAGGTAGTTGTTTGGAAGAATTGTACTACTGATATGTTGTCTTCACAGTTTGTGGCAGCTGATCAAAGAAAGAAATGGATGGTTCAAGCAGCAGGCATCTGGCCTACACCAAGAGATCATTTTCTGGTTTCTTGGCTCCTTCAAGAAGAAGCCATGCCCATGTGGAGCCACTGTTAGCCCCCCTATGAAATTTTTGACAAGAAAATAGGGGGCTAAATCATTTTTGAGTCTTCAAGGAATGCATTTCCTCTAAAAACACAGTCTCCTTGAAGCCTCTTCGTGTCTTTTATCCTTTGACAAGTCCCCTCTGTTGATTCCCCTTTTAAAGCCTCTCTGTCATGTGAAGAAATGCCCAAAGGCCTCCTTTCCCCTTTATTTTTTCCTCATTTTACCTCTTTTTCTTCCCCCTTTTCTCCCCTTCTATTTCCCCATTTACCCCTCGAATCCCCCCAAGACCCCCTTTAATTTCCCCCTCTCACCCTTTTTTTAACTTCTTTTCCCTTTTTTCCCCTTATCGTTCCCCTTTAAACCCCTTAAAACCCATCAAAATGGGCAAAAAACCCACTTTCCGACCATGCTATAGGCTTAGCCCCTTACCGCAAAGCCCCTTAACCACTTCCCCACACATGACCCCGCGCTGGGACCAAGCGCTTAAGTCCCGAGCGCCAATCGCAGTCGAAACAACCGGCGGGTGCATTTCCTTTGTTACAGCAAAGAACCCCGATGCGATTGGTTTTTAACGCGAAGTCTTGCGATGAGTTGTGGTCTGTTGATCTGTCGTAAATATCGACGGCGGAGCGCTAATCGCAAGCCCCCCGCCCATCGAAATCGCAAAATCCATGTCGCACCCTTCGATCAATCGCAACCTTGTCTTCCGATTCCCCGACCGCATTGTCCCCCGATTGCATCTGAGCCATTGATCTGTTCCGCGATCTGACGTCCTGGCGCTAATCGCATCCCCTTCTCTCCCCCCTTCCGATTTCATCTCCGCTGTCCGTTTCCTCCCAGATCCAACGGTCATCGCTCATCTTCCCTGATCGCAATCGGAAAATTGTATGTGTGTCACCCTTGGTTACCTCCGATTGTGATGGTGCCGATTGGATCCTGGCCGTTGATCCTCCTTCGGATCCGACGGTTCCGATCTAATCGCCCTCCGCCGCCGTTGGGTCCCACTCTTGCGTTCACCTCCGTCGGGTTTCATGTGTTTTGCATGTATTTGCCCGTTCCACATGTTGTTTCACTGCTCAATCTCCACCGTCGATCTTCATCCCCAGACCATGATCCCACGGTCTGCGCTGCATACTATCACCGAACCCTATCACTCATCAGGTCTCACCGTTTCATTGCATTTTGTTACCATTATAGTAAAAGCCACCATTTCTCCGCCACTTTGCATTTGTTCATTGTTTCTCCGCTATTCCGCCACCGTTCTTCCGCCTCCGCAGCATTTCTCCACCACCACTGCCTGTGGTTTTAAACGATTTATCTCACTGTGCAGATAACACAGAGAGGCCAATTCAGCGGCCAAACGAGACAGCAAAGCCGGATTAGAAGGGATTTGAGCCGGTAATTGAAGATTAATGGTTGTAATCCCGCATTCAAAGGATTAAGGCACTATTTGAAGACTGATGAGCGCACCAGTAAGTAATTACTGCGCTACCTAACAGCAGAGTACTCTTTCTCCAGGCGTACACCATTCCTACAACTTTCTCCATGCCTCTCGAGCCCAGGGAAATTAAATGCACAGACAGGAGCTTCATTAAAGACTGTCTGAGCAACAGTAATGGAGGTATGGAGAAGTCGCGGACTTCCATCCATGTCATCTATTTCAGAGTGGCAGCGCAGAGCTCCAGACAGCCAGAAGGACTCTAAAAGAAATATCCGAGGTCAATCGGCCTGACAGAGGCTTCCCTAGCTTAGGCATGATACCTCTGATGTTGCGTGCGCCATTAAACGGCATAGGCGTGAACCTCCATAAGTCTGTCTTAATGAGATTCATTAAATGTCTGTCTACCTCTGTTTTCTTCTTCTTCTCCTATAAATTCCCGAAGCAGATTGTAAGGGTTGTTGTTGCCTTGCTAGGCATTTCTTTGTTAGAGGGATTCATTCTTGGTATTGAAACCGAGTCGTGGGAGGAAGTAAGCGAGTAGTTGTATGTAATGTTTGGGACCAGTACGTTGTAACGATATTGAGCCATATTGTACATGACTGGTTTTGCATCAATTAATCAAAGCACATTTCACAGGATCCTGGTCTATTACTATAGGTGATGTTTTCTTACTTTGTTTATTACATTTCCATATTGTTTCATGTTCTTCTGGTAGGCATCAGAATAATGGTATAGGATTCACCCTTGTTAGGTGCCCTATGCTGTCTGCTCTCCCTACCTTTATGTTTTCTGCTCTATGTGCTATCTAAGAGTTGGTTTCAGTTGATTTAACCAGCGCAGCGGATGTTATTGCCTGCTGGCTGATGTATGAATTAGTTGAAGCTGTTCCTAGATGTTCTTGAGGGGTTTTCGGCTGGAAGGTTTGGGAACACTGGGGATGAGTGTTAGCCCTGTCCACTAAGATCCTTGCACGACCAGATGTCCTTTCTAAGATCCCTTTGTTTATCTTATCTCTGTTTTCCCCTTGGAGTTGCTAAAGCAGACCTAGAGTTAAATGACCTCTGGTCTGATCTATAAGCAGCCCCTTTGTCCCTCTTTGAGAGCTGCCTTTGAGTATGTCCAAGCAGGCCTGCAGTTAAATGACCTCTGACCTGATCTATAGACAGAAATTTGGTTGTCTTTCCTTCTTTCACTTTCTCCCCTTAATGTTCCACCCCACCATCTAATCTAAAAGATCCTTTAGTATTAGATGACTTGCCCTTTGGAAGCCTTGGCTAGTGGATGCAAGTAATTTCCCTTTCATGACTCCATAGCCCAATGGATGGCACGGTCTTGGCCTATCCTCTATGCTGAAGCCTCCTGCTGTCCTGTTCCTTTCTTCCCATTGCTTTCCCAGTCTGTGATCTCCTAACCAACCCAGCAACCCTTCAACCAAATCATTTAAAACCCCCCTCTGTGCTTCATAACTAGCCTAACATCTTACTTTTGAGCTTCAAAGATACATCATTCTTTGCTCTATTTGGAGAGATCCCTCTCCGGGTCCAGGAGGGCTAGATCCTAGGGCCCCAAAGTGGTTCTGATGTTGTCTCATCTTTTGGTATTGCCAAATCTGCCAAAACATGGGAACCCCAACAAGAACCACTTTGAGTGTGTCAATTTTTCGAGGGTTGATTTTATCAAATTCTTTTTGCCTGCAAGCATCCTCTAGTCCCAGAATATCAAGCTCCCCAAAATCAATGCCTTCTGATCTTCTTCCATGAGACTCGACTAGCTATTTTCAAGATTCTCCTTGCTGTCAGAGTTAGGGTTAGGTGTTGTACCATCAATGTCCATGATGATGGGGTTCCAGGTCAAGAGCTTAGTTGCATGGGAGGTTTTGGCTTCATAGGACTCGATACTTTGCATCTCACTCTGATTTGGCTTGAGATTAGGGTGGTCAGGAAACCCTGAGGGAGCAGAGGGCTTGAGAGTGGGATCAGGGGAAATTGGGTTGGCTTCAGTCGACGAGTCAAAATTGGAAAGAACTGCAAAGCTATTACTAGTAGAAGGGGTATTAGAAGAGGGGTTGGGTTTTTTCCCAGCCGTAGAGGGTTTCTTACTGTGCTTTCTACGAGAAGGAACTTTGGTGAAGCCATCTAGTTCCAGCTTATCTTCTGCTTCTTTACTCAGAGACTGAGAGTTGAGAGGGCAGTCTCTGAACAAATGTCCATGGGCATGGCACCTGTGACATCTTAATGGAACATGTTCATAATCTAAGGGTTGCACCCATTCAAAATCATCATGAAACAGACTTACCGCATCTGGTAGGGCTTTGTCCAAATGCATGTAAACACAGATTCTTGCATATGAGGTGTATCTTCTGAGCTTGGTTTCCTTGGCTATCTTGATGAACTCTCCTAATCCCCTGCCAATCTCTTGGAGTGAGTCTTCATCCCAGTACTCAAGCGGCAACGAGTATAGGCGAATCCATATTGGAGCCCAGTTGAAGTTTTCTTTATTTGGGTTGAATCTCTCAACCCAATTCCTGAGATATAACCCTGCTGAGTTGAAGAAATAAGGTCCTCCATCCATAACTATGTTTCGGTCCTCAATACAGTTGAATATGGCGGTGAAGAAGCCTTTTGGTCCAAGCTAGAGAGTAACATGTCCCTTGGGCTTCCATTTGGAAGCAATCCATCCTTGCAGTGATTTTTCAGTTGGTCAGAAGCCGATGAATTTCCCTATGAGAGCATGGTCCCTCATATACTAGATTCAAGCGTTTATACGATGGCTTGGAAGATCGATTTTGGGTCTTTCTGGAGCAATAGGTTTGCATGTGAAAGGGGTGGCAGTAGACGCATCCGGCCGTTTCTCCGGGGCCGGCGCCTGAGGTGCTACATTCCCCTGTTCCTTGTTAGTGGTGTCTTTACCTTGTTCCGAGATTACTTTGAATCCTTCCTCATTTGCAGGGGGAGGCAGGTTGCCCCCCCTCGAAGCTGTTGCCATGGCTGAGTGCCGAACCCCTGTGCGTGAATTGGAAGAGCGCAGTCAGGGCTGAGCGATTCTATAAGTTGTTAGGTTTTCTGTTATGCAGAGGAAAATCAATCCCTAGCAGAGCTCATGTGCTTGATTCCTCTAGGGATAATTCTCCCCTACATGATTGTTGGTGAACTTAAAGGTTTTTAATAGTTTTTCAAACACTTATGACACAAATCCTAAGCTATGTAATATGTTTCATCACATATTATACATAAAGGTTGATCATATGTAAAATAAGAATGAGATATTTAAGATTAATATTATTTACACTAACTAGTGATTTTTTATGTCGTATATTGTTAGGTGAAATTATGTTACCATGACCAAATATTTTACCTTACAGAGATTTATATGCCATTATGAAATAAATTGGAATGGAGTATCAAGCTATAGATGCATGCCTTGATGATCATATTATATATTATGGAAAACATGCATAGAAAAAAAGTTGCCAATAATGTTACAGTAGTAGATATAGACACATGGCTCACTAATACCACATTAGATATCGACACATGACTCACTAATATCACATTGCCCAAAAAATCATAACTCATGTTGATATAACACATGTTAATATGACATTTCTTTTATTCATCATTTTAATTAAAAGAGTAAAGCGAGCATAACTAATTTTGAGATAAATCTAAATCTTTGTTTTGTGGCTATTTTAAAATATTTGTGGATGCTAAAACCATATCATCCACTTAATAATTATTAATAATTAAATTAAAATCTTAATGCTATCTCCATAATTACATAGAAAAAATAATCAAATACTAATAATAAATTTAAAATTGATAAGAATAAAAATAGTTAAACTATGACAATATTCATAACTTAAGCATGAGATTGTAAATGATGTGTCATAGTAGTATAATTTATGATCAATGGATGGATGACCATGTATATATATCTCTTACCTTCCAAATATAGGTAAGGATGAGTGGTGATGTGTATTTATTTCTTCATGGAAAGTAAAATGTTTTTATTTTTATTTGTTTATTTATTATAATAACGTGTTTTAATTGAAATTTGAAAAGTAATTTTAACGTGTGGGGCCTGGAGTATGACCTAAAACTGCTCATCTTCTTCAGATGTAAGGAAATAGGTTGATGAACCAAGAAGGAGAGGCATCTGACAGGAGTGACAGCTTGCCCCCTTACGGACCACCAACAAGTTATTCCAGGTGGCATGGTTTTCCTTGAATAGCAGTGACGAGTCATCTTGCATTATCAGATAGCAGCCAAAGATGGTTGTACACAAAGTGGTTTGAAAATTGAGTTATGATAGGTTTTCCCACCATGTATAAAAAAAAAATGTTAATGTGTTAATTAAATTGTTTTAGATAATTTGGGACAATAATATTGGTTGAAAAAGTGAAGCTTAGATTCATTTAGAAATGAGGTTGTTTAATGTTTTAGACCTAATAACTTAGGTTTATTTGATGTATTTAATTTACAACTTCTACCAAAAATGTTTGAAATGTATGAGAAGGAAATAAATTTTTTATATAAATAATGTTATATTTTATTATTATTATTAGGCATTAGGTAGATGATATAAATTTAAATTTTATGAATATTCTAGAATATTTTTAGCAGCAACCACAAATTAAAGGTTGAGAATTATCTAGAACGCAGTTATGCTCTTTTGCATTTATAATTAAATTACTTAATTAAAAAGAGGGTCAATAGCATATCAACAATACTTATAGTTTTTTGGGCATATGGTATTAGTAATTCAGGGTATTGTAACAAAGTCTATTTACATGTTACCATTTTCCATAGTAAATTGGGGGTAAATCTCCATGGTTAAGAATCTTGTACTTGTTGTTCTAAATGTATATATGATTAAATCATATATTAATTTTTTTAATAATTAATGATAATAATAGTTTAAAATAAAGTGATAATTTAGTTGGTTTTTATGATTTTCTTAAAGTTTGGAAACATGAAAAGTATCATTAGGTAAGTGTTTTGATGCCTACATTTTCCAACCATTTGATTTATATAGATGCACTAGTAGTAAATGTCGTTTGATATAACTGTGAGAAAATAATAGAAAACTAAATCAATTACTATTATAAAGGAAATTTTAAATGAGATGAAAATTACAAAGGAAGCCATAGAGAAAAGAAAATGATGTCATTAAATTAAGTACAAATGTAAAACATTCAAGGAAAATCAACCACTACTTCAATAAAAATTATGAAATGACTTTAAAATTTCAAAGTTAACTTAATATAAAACTTTTAAGGAAATAGTGGTACTAATTATGTGTAGATGTGAGAAAGTGATGCAAGAGGAGCCATCTCATATAATGTCAAAGTTTTATAATGGACCACTTGTACACATTTTCCATGAATCACATTACTATACAAATACTCAATAATAACCATGACCTATATCATTTAATAATGTTAATCAATTATGCACAACAAAAATTGATAGATCATTTGTTGTAAATAAACAATGATATCATCATATAAATATGAGAAATTAAATGTGGATACTTGAAGGTAAAAAACAGTAATAACTTGCTTAACCTTTTTTTTACTCATTAATATTTTTCTACATAAATATTACAAATCTATCCTCAATGGCCTCTTCATCTAATTTTCAAATATCCTTGTGTAAAACCAAATACCATTGTAGCCATTGGTTCCTGTGCAGGGTGTTGGAGTGTCCTTTCAGTTGGAGCTGATAAAGTTAGGGTGTTGGAGCATGGACGACTAGTTGGAGATGATAAACTAGGGGGTTGGATCCTCCTTCCAGTCATTGCTAGTAAACCAGGAGGTTAATGCCTTTTTCAGTTGGTGTTGTAAATCTTGGAAGTTGTACTTCCTATTGATGTAAATTTGCAAGACATATTAAAAGCATTCAATGGTTTTTCTCCCGAAAAGGTTTCCACCTAAAAATTATTGTGTACTATTCATGTGATGTGATAATTATTTATGTTTTGATATGATTTTAATGATATTTAATGCTCTATAGTTAAAAATTAGCTAATTGAAGTGAAATATTGATTCATCCACTCTTAGCATTTCCAACGTAAACAAGTTGGACAACATGCTTTCAAGGCCACCCACATTAAATATCACAACATTGGGAACTCTAATGTACATGGATTCATTCACCTATGATGCACATAAAGAGGCATATTCAGAGGATAAGAACTTCAAGGAGGAGTTTTAACAGTTCCAGAGTCAGAGACATGTGCACAATGGTGACAAAACCATTAACTACCATCTCTAGGACGAGTTACTCTATAGGTTTAATAAGCTATCTATTCGTAAAGGTGAATGATTCTATCCAATTAGAGAGGATCACACCTCTAAGGTTGTAAGGCACATTGGTGCAGGGAAAACAAATGAACAACTTGCATAGGTACATGTATTGGCCCAAGATGCAACAATAGGTAGATAGGTTCATAAGAGGACACATGCTTTATTGTACCAAGCTCAGTAATAGAAAACACAATCTAGATCATTCCACTAATACCTATAGTAATAAACTTTGATGAAATAGTATGAAAGTGTGGCAAAAATTTTATGTACCATCGAAAATTATAAGAATTAATTCATGTTTTAAATTTTCTTTTAAATCAGGCCCAGACTTATCGGTATTATGACGACATATCCCCGCATTGTCATAATCATGATGATATTCTCCATATCATAGTAAGGACAATGATATCCCAAGATTATCACAATATCAACACAAGTCCCCTTTTTGATTGATAATTTCTATTCATTGAGCTATTAATGGAACGATGGATCACTTTTTGACTACTCAATTTTGACGTGGTCAGCTATCATTGAAATTTTGATGGTATGTAAATTTATAAATATGTTTCTCCTTAGACACATTGTGACATTTTCATTGTAACTAAAATGGTTCTGAAAGGTTATAAGGTCTTCTTGATGAGAAATAAATGGATTCATCTATATATATATATATATATATATATATATATATATATATATATATATATATATATATCAATTGCATTAGAAAATTTAATAGATCTAGTACACCACTCACTTTTATAACATAATCATCGCATAACATTTTTGTGGGGAAAAATGTCAACAAAGATTGTTAAGGGAAAAAATCAAGGGGATGATGGGAGATGTTATTTCCCTTATTCTAAATGTGCAGGCTTACATCATGTAAGGGTTTTAAAAGAAATATCTAAAATGTTGGGTGTGTTATATTCTTTCCATGACTAGTCCTCACACGATGTATGTTGCGCCAAGCGTAGCAAGGGGGGCGGAAACCTCCCTTTTCGGGGGATTTTTAGGGAGGTGGTAGCGCCCTTACACAGGGTTTGGGCCAACACCTCAAGAATAATTTTTTTTTATGCAGACCCAATAATAGTTAGGTGGACCCAAGGATGGGGGCGGACCCAAAGATGGTGGACAGAACTACCCATGGTTTTGTTCATGGGGTTTGCACATGGTCTTGGGCATGATGGTTTTCCTCCCATGGTATTTTGTAGATCCGGTCAAGGGAACTATGGTGATGTTCAAATCTAGGGTTAGTGTATTGGGGTTTATGGATGCTTTGACATGTATATATATGTATTGTAACATTGAAAGGAATATAATGAAAAATCAATCTGGTAGTCCTAGTTTTGGCATCCGGGGGAAACTCTCTCTGTATATATTTTTTTTGTTCTCACCATTGTTAATTTTTTGTTTAAAGAATTCGTTTGCAGGTAATTTTTGTATAGGTTTGAAACCTACATAAAAGACATTGTAGGGAAATATGTGCACATTCAAGAGGGATTGAAGGAATATCATTCTTTATTTATCTATATAATCATTATTTAAAGTGTTTATATAAATTGTATTTGTAAAATTTTATATTGTTATAATATTTGTTATGCCGACTAATTTGGCATGATGGTATGTAATTATAAAATCAAGCTACCGCCCCTAGCTGGTGTTCGAATGCCCCAAGTAAAAGTAGTAATGGTGTTGTAAAAGTTGAGGATTATGGAGCAAATATTAAAGATCAAGTTAATGATCATATGGAAGAAGTTGACAATAATAACATAGTTCAAGATGATGGGACAAATGAATTGATCCAAGACTTGTTTGGTCAAATAGTCAATAATTAAGATGAGGAAAATGATGCTAATATTGTTGATGAAACTCTGCTAGAAAAGGCAATAACACCACTTTATGAAGGCTTGAGAGAAAATCTTCTCTGCTACATGATTGTTGGTGAACTTAAAGGTTTTTAATAATTTTTCACACTTGTATGACACATATCCTAAAATATGTAATGTGTTTCATAACATATTATACATAAAGTTTGATAATGTGTAAAATAAGAATTATATATTTACGATTAATATTATTTACACTAACTAATGTTTTTTTATGTTGTAGACTGTTAGGTGAAAAATTATGTTACCATGGCCAAATATTTTACCTTCTCGAGATTTATATGCCATTATGAAATAAATTGGAATGGAGTATCAAGCTATAGATGCACATCCTAATGATCATATTATATATTATGGAAAATATGCATCCAAAAAAAAGTTGTCCATAATGTTAGAGCATAGATATTGAGACATGACTCACTCACTAATACCATGGTTCACTAATATCTCATTGCCCAAAAAACCATAACTCATGTTGACATAACACATGTTAATATGGCATTTCTTTTATTAATCATTTTAATTAAAGAGTAAAAAGAACATAACAAATTTTGAGACAAAACTCATTCTTTGTTTTGTGACTATTTTAAAATATTTGTGGATGTTAAAACTATATCATTCCCTTACTAATTATTAATAATTAAATTAAAATCGTAATACTATCACCATAATTAAATATAAAAAAATGAAATACTAATAATAAATTAAAAATTGATAAAAATAAAATTAGTTAAACTATAATAATATTCATAACTTAAGTATGAGATTGTAAACACTTGTCATAGTAGTCTGGAATCAGACTATTTGAATCTTGTTTTTGATGGTGGAAGTAGATTCAAAATCATCAAAAACCATTGGAGCACTCAAAATCTTGAAAATTGACAATTATAACTTAAATTTCCGAAAATTTCCATCATATTTATAATCAAAACCATATTGAAATCTCCATTATTTCTAACAAAAATTACCTCATTAAACTATATTATTGTAAACTAAACACACCACCTAGCCCTAACTTGTGAAATATAAAACATTAAATAACGTCATTCTAAGTGAATCTAAAAGATCCCAGCTTAACCAATATTATTGTCTCAAGCTATATAAAATAATTTAATTAACGCATTAGCATTTATTTAAAAATTCAAAGAGATCAAGTTATTATAATGGCACGTTTATTCGAGCAATTTTTCTTTCGACTTTATTCGAATGGGGACGTTTAAATATCAATTTTTGCCCACACTCCATTGTCTTTTCACTCTGTATTCCGCAATTTCCGCGTATATCACTGCAAGACAACCACGAGCTTCCTTTCACCTTCCCTTCTCGCGTTCTATGCTCCGATTTCCGTGTCTATCGCTGCAAAGACCACCGCCCCAAGATGACCACGAAGCGTGCGAACAGTTTTCACGAGCGCCACTTTCTTCATACCACCGCCCGAAGATGAGCAGGAAGTGTGCGCACATCTTTCACGAGCACCACTTTCTTCACCCTTTTGTTTGCCCTTCACCGTGCAGTTTCTATCAATTCTTTACGTACTCAGACTTTCCGTACGTTCAATTCTTTATCCACTCCGGGACAGTATAGGCTCATCGTTAGATTTAAACGAAATTAAATTTAACGGTGGGCATATAGTGCTCCACCGTATTTAATATTGTATAGCTTACGATTTATTAGTTGTTCCATTCTCACTACGTTCATTTGTCTCTTTCAACATAGTGATGTTAAGTTCCTTGAAACTCCTTTCCCATCTTGACCTTGGACTAAACCATTTTAGTGGTCCAATCCTTTTTTTTTTTTTTTGGGTTCGTTGAGAAACCTATATTATCTTAACCTTGCACAAAACCATTTTAGTGGTCCAATCCATTATCCATTGGACTTTGGGCTACTTGAGAAACGTACATTATCTTGATCTCGGAAGCAACTATTTAAATGGTCACATCCATATACATTTGGGCAATTGCACTAAACTTATGTTTATATATTTATTTGATAATGTTTTGGGTGGTAGAATACCAAATGAATTGGGGTTGTTGAATAACCTACATGAACTTAGTTTAGAAGAAAACAAATTGTCTCGAAGCATACCATTTCAATTGGGTAATTTGAGCAATCTTTTATGGAGTGTATAGACTCTGCACATAGTAAGACATTGTATCTAGTTACACCAAAATATGAATAAAAAGAACTCACATGGTGTATTGTTATGTGCTATATATATATATATATATATATATATATATATATATATATATATATATATATATATATATTATAAGATATAAAATAAAAAGACAAAATTGTAACTAATAAGAAAGAAAAATTCTTAAGTAATTAAGTTATTATGCAAACCATAATACATATAAAAGTAGCAATTGCACCAAATATTGCAAAGGAAACATCGTAAGGCAGTGACATACAACACTAAATAATGGTTCTTTGACAACTGTAGAAAGATAGAAAAATATCAAGAAAAAGAAAGGACCGTGCTAAAATGAAATCTTACTACAACACTGTTTCTTTGAGCCTTACAAATCATGAGGCCTATGTTGAAGTTGCTATAGACAACCTTAATCAGTAGAAAACATTTTTTTTATAGTTTGAAATATGCATCTACAAAGAACTATAACAATTTTTTAAATAATTTTTGAATTTCTATGTGAATTAAGATCTACATTTGAATGCACACATCTCCAATATGGAAATTGAACCCAAAAATAGCACCAACTACACCTCTTCTTAAGAAAAATGCCTACATTTCTCTTTTGAATGTTGACTCACCTTTGTATTATTTCCTTCATGATCCTTGAAACTATTGAAAATATCACACTTCTATTTACCATTAATCTCTTTGGTGTTTGCCATTTAATCCAACAAATTTTGCTTAAGTAAATGTAACACATTTCATGTATTTGAATATAATGTAGAGATCATTCAATGACATTTAACCCGTTTATCTTGAAAATCAAGCAAATGTGGTCCATAAGGACCACAACGAAAATATTATTTTTTTACATCAAAGGACCACACGACACCTTGGTTTTAAAATAATGGCCACAAAATTTTTATAACCACGATGAAAATATTATTTTTTTACAACAAAAGACCACACCACACCTTGGTTTTAAAATAATGGCCACAAAATGTATATAACGTAGTCGTATATTTTAAACCTATATCATCTTGACCTATGGAGCAACAATTTCACTGGTGCACTCCCTTCCACCTTAAGCTACATGACAAACCTATCTTATCTTTTCCTTGGACTAAACCATTTTAGTGGTCCAATCCCTTCAACTTTGGGTTCGCTGAAAAACCTATATTTTTTTCACCTTGCAAGAAACCATTTTAGTGGTCTGATCCCTTGGACTTTGGGTTACCTTAAAAACCTAGTTTTTCTTTCTCTCGCAGGAAACTATTTAAATGGTCACATACCTATACATTTGGGCAATTGCACTGCGCTTGTGACCATGTATTTATCTTCTAATGTTTTAGGTGGCAGAATACCAAATGAATTGGGGTTGTTGCATAACCTTAAAAGTCTGACTTTAGATGAAAACAAATTGTCTGTGAGCATATCATCTCAATTGGGTAATTTGAGCAATATTGTTGATATGGAGTTGCAAAATAATAACTTTGGAGGTGAAATTCCAAAATATTTAGGGAATCTTCATTCAATCTAAGTCATAAATTTAAATTCAAATAATTTAACTTCCATCCCATATAGCATAGGCCAATTAAAATATCTTAGAGTTTTGAGCATAAACAATAATAACAATATATATATAGGCCTATTCCTAATGCTATTATTGGTATAGTTTCAACGAGGATTTTAGAGCTATCTCAAAATAGTATAGAGGGACCAATTCCTAAGAGCTTTGACAATTTCACTTCTCTTCAATGCCTAGATTTAAGTGCAAATAGGTTGACAGGGGAGCTACCTAATCACTTTGCATTATTCCATAACTTCGTATTTTTAGCTATTAGTTATAATAATATCCATGGTGACATTCCTATATGGGTTACAAATCTCACAAAGTTGCCAGCATCTTGAATTTATCCAACAATAAATTTAGTGGAAGAATGCCATTTCACCTTGAGAGACTTAGGGGATTTGCATCTAATGTATCTTCGCTTGGGAAAAATAATGAAATAATGGAGACAAACCCATTTCAAGTATGAAATTGCACATATTTGCAATCTACAAATTGAACCCAAGAATAGATGTTGGCATTATGATGCATTTGTTGTCCTTGATGGCAACCCACTTGTAAAAGACCAAATATATGGTTTCTGGACAAGCTTAGAGGTGACAAAGTGATGGAACAGAATGTCATAATGATGGAACAAAAGCTTTGCAGATTAGAATCATAAGATGAATAAAGTACATAATTGAAGAGCTATACGCGACTTAGTAAAGGAAAAGTCATGTATACATGCAGGTATAAAGAAGCAAAGTCGCGTATGAGCTATCACACTAATTTTATAATATCAGGGGTCTTTACCACGGTATTAGCCCACAATATTGAGTGCAGTAATGGTTATTTGGTCTCGTCCAAGAACAAAATTGACACTTGTGCAGTTTTGGCTCATGGTATTGGCTAAGGCTCAAATTATATAAGGAGGTGAAGATCATAGTGCTAAGCATGCATGAGTATGTGAATTGAATGAATACTTCAATCTGAAGTATATCTGCATGGAATGGGCTATAATCAATAGATAGATATAATATTATGATGCACTCATGAATAAAATGATGGAGCATGATCTCTAGACCTAAAATGACAATGTATTTGCATGATCTATTGATGAGATGTTTAGATTTGTAGTCTAAAACATCTTTGATGAAGTGAAGGGTATGATCTGAGCGAGTTTGTAGTTCTGAACTGTTGCACAATCCTAAATTATTTGTATTTCTATATGCAGGTTTGACTCAAGGAAGGCACGTATACATGCAAGTTAGGTTCTGCAAAGGCATGTATATATTTAGTAAAAAACACTGAGATCTATAGACAAGTTGGTTTCGGAAGAAGCACGTACAGTCGCGGATATGTATTATGGAAGGCACATATGGAAGACAAGGTTTTTCTAAAGAATGTCGAAGGAAATGTCTAATTAGTTTTTCTATGTTTCTATTGTCTGTCAATGATGTTTTCATATAGTTTCATAACCGATAAACCTTGCTCTGGTAGAGAGATGGACTACGCTAAGGTTTCTGAGTGCCTGGCCGCCGCCGACGCCGTTTCAACTTTGGATCTGTTCGGCTCTACAGCCGTCGTCTTAACAGAGGCCCTGTTCGGCTCCCCACTGTTAATGATTCCA
Organism: Pinus albicaulis; assembly: GCA_034641835.2. Taxonomy (NCBI): domain Eukaryota; kingdom Viridiplantae; phylum Streptophyta; class Pinopsida; order Pinales; family Pinaceae; genus Pinus; species Pinus albicaulis. Next base: position 1,119,761,722 of record CM076572.1, read on the forward strand.
CAGCAAAGCAAGATGCCTCCGTGGATTTCTTTGTCAATATTTCTTGTTCGAGATTGATCTAGCTGTAGAAGTGGCCTATTCTTTCAGTCACCCATCTTGTTCAGGCTGTTGGCCGTGAAGCGGCTCCTGCTTGCGAAGATCTTGTAGCAAGAAGGAACGCATTCAAGTTTTTGGTCGCAAACCGAACTCTGAAGGGTTGCAGGATCTGTCATTGGCCTATCCTTGGCACAGATGCAGTCGATGTCGACATGGATATATTCTTTGCAAATGCTTCAGGTGGCTATGCAACAGCTGCCCTCACAGTAAGCTTAAGGGTTTCAGTTGAGGCACAGTATTGGGGTTTTATTCCACCTTTCTGGGTTGTCGCTGACCTTGTTGAAGGCAAGGAACCAGAGGCTTCCTATGGTAATTTAACAGTATTAGATATTACTCAAGAAAATACTAATCTCCATAGCAAAGCGGCGATTAGTAACCAGATAGGGCTTATTTCAGAACATGAGATCCAAGCAGGTGAGTCATTAGACTCCTCCTCCACCGCTCGCAAGAAGCAGATTTGCGTCTCAGACCAGCCAGATCTGCAAGCAGGAGCATCAACATTTCAGATCCAAATCACACTCCTCTCTGGCAAGACGTTGCTGCAGTGGGTGCGTGAAATAGAATTTGTGCAGGATCTTCTGTGCAAACTCGAACTCCGACTGGGGAACCCCTCCCCTTACCAGAGACTGCTGTATAAAGGTAAACATCTAGAGGACCCTATCCCCCTCTCCTTTTACTGTATTCAAAGGGATGCTTCTATTGTTTTTACCCTTCGTCTAAGAGGAGGGTCCTTTGGGCAGACCTCCTCTGCTCCTCCATTCTCTTATAAAGTTGTAGACCAACCACAGTCCTCTTCGAAAGCAGCTCAACCAACTATGGCTCCCAAGCCATTCTTGGTGGATAAATTGGAGGAAATTCCTTCTATCGAATTCTCTCATCTTGCGATTGATGATCATTACCAGAAATTTGCAGAAACCGCAATAATATGCAGATTCAATGGTCTATGGCCTCGCACAGTAGATTTATACCAATGGATCCACACCAACTGGACTAATAAAAGTAAGATCTATCTATGCTCAAAAGGCTTCTTCATTGTGGCTTTTGACTCAAACGAAGATTACCAGAAAGCCTTAACGGGAGGCCCTTGGTTCTGGGGCTTGGCTGGGCTCTTCCTCACCCCATGGTTTCCAGACTTTGACCCCTCTTCAGCGGTCATCACCAAACTTCCAATCTTGGTCAGGCTTCCGAACCTTCTGGCGCATCTATGGCATTGCTCCGTTTTCTTAGCCATTGGAGATACCTTAGGCCACTATCTCGCTACAGATACCTCAAGAAGGGAGAAGGGACTCTACACCTACGGTAGATTATGTGCGGAAATAGATATCAGTAGAGGATTGTCGGATCAGATCAACCTCAAGGTTGGGGACTTCCATTCGACACAAACCTTGGATTATGAAAATACGGCCTTCCGTTGCCGCAATTGTCATCAAACGGGGAACCTTCAAAATGCATGCACCCAGTTCCTCGGCAAAAAGAAGAATCTGAATCACAAACCCAAATCCAAAAGTTGGAATTCGTGTGTTCCTCCCCCCCTGTGGATGATACTGACTCCTCCAGCTCGGATGAGGAGGAAATTGAAGCAGATGGGGAGAATGTTGGGAATCCGAAGGATGCTCCCTTGGCCAGTCCCGCAGATCCCTCTTCCCCTCCGATCTCTCAAAAATAATCTCACGTGTCTTCTTCCTCTAACTCTTATCAGGAAATCCTGCCCCCAGTGCAGGATAGTCTACAATTGGTCATGGCCTAGCCAAGTTCCAGTGGTTGGGTCAAAGTAAGCAAGAAAAAGGGGAAAAAGTGTCGTTCGGAAATACCCACCCAAACTGGGTAGATACCTCTGTCCAGCACTAGTTTTTTTGCATTCATTGTTACCTTTTGCTCATTCCTTGGTTGTCATTCAGGAGTGAGGTTGATAGCCTATCACCTACAGCTCCCATGCTTTTCTTCTTCGCTTGCATGCAAGCTTGATTGTACTATATGTTTACTCTCTTAATAGAATTAGTCTTATTCAGAAAAAAAAAAAAAAAAAAAAAAAAAAAAATAAATAAATAAATAAAAAAAATAAAAAAAAAATAAAAAAAAATAAAAAAAAATAAAAAAAATGATGTTTTCATATAGATCTGGGTTGTTTGAGTATTGATTATGCTGCTAGTTGATTGTGATTAAAGATTAGTGATTGGTTGGTTGATTGATGATTCCGTGAATTATTTGGTATAGTTATATGTTTCAGTTTGATGTATGGTATTGGGCTTAAATAAGTGTAGTAGGTCCAGTGTAAAAATTTGAGGAAAAGAGGCCTACAAGTTGTGTTGAATTGAAGCCAATGGATCCAGTGTGAAAATTCATGAAACGTGACATGTAGTGGTGTTGAGGGTTGGAGCCTTCAGTGAGGAAGTCCAAGCTTCCAACCATTAGGAGCTGGTGTTCAAATCATGGGGTTGTAGCTCCCTTCCAGTAGTGGCTGGTAAACGAGAGGAGGGGGTTGAAGCTCCCTTCCAGTGGTGGCTGGTAAACGAGATCAGGGGGTTGGAGTTCCCTTCTAGTAGAAGCTAGAGAACGAGAGGAGGTTGCAACCTTCTGTAGGTGGGTGCCTATGTGATGGTATGAGTCTGCACAAGTACAATATTGTAAGAAATTTTATCTATAATAAATATTGAATACAAAGACGACAACAACGGTGGTTTTCTCTGACATTTGGTTTCCACCTTAAATTCTGGTGTTCATGTGTGATGATTTATTTTGTTCTTACTACATGTTTACTACTTATTAAATGTCTGATGAATGAATGATGCAGTAGTCGAAGTAAAGTTAATGAAGATTTATCTGAATAGTAATTTCACTAGGCATACACAAATTTCCTTAAATGAAGTCGCGTACATACACTAGTTGGATTAAGTAAAGTCATGTATAGAAATCATTAAAGAAAAGAAAATTTTTTGTGAGCCTTAAATACTGATTCACCCCCCCCCCCCCCCCGTATTTGTCCCAACAACTGGAATCAGAGCAGGTCCTTCTGAAGAAGGTCGATCGCTTGAAGGAAGATCTACCAAGATGAGAAATCAAGATGGAAAAACTTCTATCAGACCACCACTCTTCAAGGGAAACAATTTAATATTCTAGAAGACAAGAACAAGATCCTATCTTCAGTCTCTTGGAGCAGATGTTTGGGAAATTGTTGAAGTAGGTTACCAATATCCAGCCGCAGTTCCCACAAATCCAGTAGCAAAGAAGACCTATGAAATCAATTCAAAAGATATCAATGCATTATTGGGAAGCCTAACCGAATCAGACTTTTTCAAGGTTATGCAATTAGATACAACAAAGGAGATATGGGACAAAATCATTCTACGCTATGAAGGTGATGCCAAGGTAAAAAATCCTAAACTCCAAACTCTCAGAATTCAATATGAAAATCTCAGAATGCATAATTAAGAAAGTATTTCTAGTTTCTTTCTGCGTCTATATGAGATTGTAAATCGTATGAGAAATTTGGGGGTGAAGACATAAAAGCCACAAATTTAGTAGAGAAAATATTAAGATCTCTAACTCCTAAATTCAAGTCAAAAGTCTCTGCTATTGAAGAGAAGCAAGATTTGCAGACTCTTACTGTTGTTCAACCTCATGGGATCCTGACTGCTTTTGAAATGATAAAAGGAGGTCTGTCTAAAGTCAGAGAAGCCACATTTAAAGCTACTGTGAAAGTAAAGGAAAAGGAAGAAAAAAAAGAATTGGGGTATTTATCAAAAGAAGACGAGGTAAATTATGTAAAGAATATTCAACTTGGCACCGGAAGGTTCATAAGTAAGCTTCCCTTCAAATGTTTTTCTTGTGGAAGGGTGGGTCATTATGCTGCTAAATGTCCTCACAAAGATAATCATGAAAAGTGAAAGGATATAGAAAAAGTTAATAGGAGACAATTTGACAATAGGAAAAGTTATTATACTCATGAAGATAGTGATGGCTTGTCAAATAGTGAAGAAGAAGAATCTGATCAAGATCTTAAACTACTCATGGAATTTGAAAAAGACACTAATGAGTCTAAAGATAATTGTATGGATGCTTTAGAAGAAAATGTTTTCTTTGAATAAATCACTCAACTCAAAATATTCTTGAAAGAAAACAAAATAGCCATAGAGACTAAAGAATCAACTCATAGAAAAATAGAAGCATAATGAGAAGTTAGAATGTGAAATAGTAAGCCTAAGAAAGAAAATTGAGAAAGTAAAAACTCTAAATCTTAGATTTGCTAAAGGATCTAAACCTTAGATTTGCTAAAGGATCTAAACCTTAGATGAAATTATCAAGGTTCAACGCTCTCCTCTTCTAAAGACAAGTCATGGATACGTTGGCGAATCCTCACAAATAGAAAAATCTTTAGCCACAACCAGAAGCTATCTAAATGCAACAAATGCCAGTCATAAAAGCTTCAACACTCAGCATAAGAACAAGGAAAATTCACAGGTAAATCATGTTCATTCCAATTCAAGGATGAATAATAACAGAAGCATCATTCAAAAGGTAAAAAAAAGTAGAAGGTTCTATGATCATAGAAATTTATTTTTTAATGGATAATTTTTCTAATGTCATTATTTTGGTCACAAAGTTGCTCAATGTGTTGCATACAAAACCATCATGACTAGAGAAGCAAGAAAACAAATAAATGAGACAAGAATAAAGAAGAATAATTATAACAATTTCTCTCCTATTAATGATGAAGTTGAATGTTCGGTTTGCAATAAATTTGGACATGAGGAATCTGAATGCAGGAGAAAAATACAGCCAAAAGAAAAAATATCCACAAATTCTGAGGTTTGGAAAAAGGAGGAATTATAATTCTAAAGCTACAACATAGCTTTATTTGCAGAAGGAAAATAAAATCAATGGTACATTGATAGTGGATGTTCAAAACACATGACATGTGATAAAGATAAACTCATTTCATACAATGCGTTGGAAAAAGAAAAGAATGCCACTTTTGGAAATGATTGTCCTACTTTCATTCAGGGTAAAGGATTCGTTTTTCTAAAATAAAAGGTTAAAGCTAGTAATGTTATGTATGTTTATGGATTAAAGCATAACTTTTTGAGTGTTAGTCAAATGTGCACCCAAGGAAATGAATTAGTCTTCTGATCAAAAGAATGTGTGGTTCATGAACTTGACACAGGAAATACCATAATAAAAGGAACAAGAACACCAAGAAATATGTATATATTGAAAGGTGGCCAAGAGAAATGTTATCTAGGCAAAGCTACAGAAACCTGGTTATGGCATAGAAGGTCGGGACATTTGAGCTTCTCTCAAGTAAGCAAATCAAGCAGGCTCAAAGTTGTTCGTGATCTACCCAACATCACCCTACTAGAAAGTACCATATGTAAGTCATGTAAATTCGGTAATCAAACCAGAGTTCAATTTAATGCCAAAGAAGAATCATCAATTAAGCCTCTTGAACTTATACATACTGATTTGTGTGGTCCTGTAAAGAAAAAGTCATCTCTTGGGGAACACTATTATATCTTATTCATTGATGACTTTTCTAGAATGTGTTGGATCGATTTATTGAAACACAAAGATGAAGAATTTGATAAATTTAAGGTCTTCAAATGATTAGTTGAAAATGAATTATATCTAAAGGTCAAATGTCTCATATCTGACTGAGGAGGAGAATACATATAAGATGAATTCTTCGATTTCTGTGAACAATATGGCATAAACATACAATTTTCTGTAGCTGGAACTCCTCAACAAAATGGTGTGGCAGAAATAATGAATAGAACATTTTAGAAAATGGCTCGTGCTATGCTTGATGACTCTAGAACTCCTGAAACCTTTTGGGGTGAAGCTACACATACCACAGTAAATATTCTCAACAAGGCCCATGTTTATGTGAATAGTGATAAAACTCCTTATGAACTCTGGTATGGTAATACTCCCACTGTGAAACACTTTATAGTTTTTGGAAGAAAATGTTTCATAAAAAATAATGATGAAAAACTCGGTAAGTTTGAAGCTAGAGCAAATGAAGGAATACTTATTGGTTGCTCTTCTATAAGTAACGGATAGAAATGCCACAATAAGAGACTTCGAAAATTTGTTGAATGTATTGTTTTTGTGATTGTTGAAGCATGCACAGCTCCCAAAAAGGCAATAACAACAAAAGAGGATGATGATTATGATGAATGCTTTCCCACATCAAATCACAATGATAAATAAGAATAAACTAATGAAGCATCAGAAGAAGACACGTCAGATAAAGAAAAAGGCTCCATCCAGGTATGTTAAAAAGAATCATCCAGAATCTCAAATTTGGGAGAAAAGGAATCTTGGGTACAAACAAGAAGAAATCTTGTGGGATCTCTTAGTTATATAGCACTATTATCCAACATTGAATGATAAAATGTAAATTAAGATAGTAAAGATGAATGTTGGATTAAGGCCATGAATGAAGAGCTGGATCAAATTGAAAAGAATAATACTTGGGAATTGGTTCCAAGGCCTCATGATAAAAATGTTATTGGGACAAAATGGATCTTCAAAAATAAGTTAAATGAAAATGGAGATGTAATTAGAAACAAAGTTAGACTTGTTTGTAAAGGTTACGCTCAACAATAAGGTATAGACTTTGAAGAAACATTTTCACTAGTAGCCAGACTTGAAGCCATAAGAATGTTTCTTGCATTTTCAAGTTTTCAATGTTTCAAAGTTTATCAAATGGATGTAGAATCTTCTTTCCTTAATGGAGACCTAGAAGAAGAAGTATATATATAACAACCATAAGGATTCATTCTGGGGAATGATGAAAAACTTGTTTGCAAACTAAAAAAGGCTCTATATGGGCTAAACCAATCTCCACAGGAATGGTAGTATTGTCTCGAATAATATCTTCAACAACAAGGCTTTACAAAAGGATCTGCAGACAATAACCTGTACACAAAAATTGTGGATGACAAACTGTTAATTATTGTTGTTTATGTTGATGATATCATTTTTGGGAGTAATGAAGAATCCATGAGTCAAAAAATTTCTTTTTTTATGCAGCAGGAATTTGAAATGTCTTTACTTGGGGAACTAACATATTTTCTTCGTTTACAAGTGCAAAAAGCAAAAGATGGCATATTTCTCTAAAAAACAATATCTCATGCAGATTTTGGAGAAGTATGGGATGGAATACTGCAACTGGTGTGTACTCCAATGATGACTGGATGTAGCCTTAGTTCTCATGATGATTCTCCCACGGTAAACCAACTAGAGTAAAAATCTATGATTGGAAGTATGATTCATCTAACAGGGACTAGACCATATATCATGCATGCAATTGGGATTGTTGGACGTTTCCAAGCCAATCCAAAGGAATCACATGTTTAGGTAGTAAAAGGAATATTCAAATATCTCCAAGGAACTCAAGACTTTGGTCTATGGTATCCAAAAAATACCGATCTTACCCTTCATCTTACACAAATATAGACTAGGATGGAAATGTTGATGACCGGAAAAGCACTAGTGGAGGTGAATTTTATATGGGGCTCTGATTAGTATCCTGGTCCAGCAAGAAACAAAGTTCCATTGCTCTATCTACAACATAAGAAAAATATGTGGCTGGTGCATCATGTTTCACACAACTTCTCTAAATGATGCAAACATTACAAGATATCCAAATTAGATGTTATCCACCCATCTCCATCCTATGTGATAATACAAGTGCTATTAGTATCTCAAAAAATCATTTTATTCACTCCAAAACCAAGAATATTCCTATTAAGTATCACTTTTTATGTGAACAAGTGCTTAAGAAAAATGTTAAATTGGAGCATGTTCCCTCCAAAGAACAAGTTGTTGACGTATTTACTAAAAATCTTCCCAGAGAAGCAAGTGAATATCTCAGACAGAAGCTGGGAGTTGTCTTTTCCTAATTATGTTGTTAAACTTAGCTGATCTGTTTGTCAAATGAAATTTTAGAAGGATGATTTTGATACGCAGCTTTCTTAAAGCATAGTCGCATATATACGCGAGTCTCTTTTCATATAGTCACGTATGGATCTCTCTGCCATGAAATCAGTGGGTTAGCCTCTAGAACAAACTTTGTCATGTTGCTGACATTTATGATTTGGCTCTATTGATCAGGTGTTGATGGGTACAATCTGCTGATATGGTTTTCAAGTAACACTTTCCTCTTTGATATTTATCTGCTTGATGAAGATGCTTTGATGAATGGGTTGTTGAAAATGTTCAGGTTGCACAGGTTTAGGGAGAGCACTAGCCTTGTTGATTATAATGCATTGTTGGCATTATGTTTATAATGGTCACTGAATTATGTTTGATGATCTCTCTCTATTGAGGTCCTTTGGTCCTGATTATAAAAGTCATATCTGTAATTTGATGTAAAGGTCATGTTGAGACCTCTAATGTAAATATTGTCATATTATGTCATGTATGGAATTTTTTAAATGTGTAAACCCACTTGGTTGGGTATTTGAGTCCAATATGTAACCCCACGTTATTGGGTGAGTCCTTGGTGATAGGAATGGTCATACTCAATTGAGTTATAGAGTTATGTACTTCATTGAAAATCTATCTGAAGTTTCAGCATGTGCTCGGGGGGAACATGGTCAGTATTGTGCAGATTAGATCTCTGAGCTCTCTTTTATATAAGGAAAGAGAAATGTTGTTTCAACATTGGTCCTCCCTTTTCCCTTGATGTCAAAGTGGGAGAGTAACTTGGTGTTTGAATAATTCTTATGTTGATGTGTCTATCGGGTATCTATAGGTTGTGGTGATCAAACACCAACATGGTTTCCATCAAGTCCAAAGGGGGAGATTGTTGGCATTAGGATGAATTTGTTGTTCTTGATGGCAACCCACTTGTAAAAGACAAAGTATATGGTTTTTTGACAAGCTCAAAGGTGAAAAAGTGATGGAACAAAATGTCAGAATGATTGGACAGAATATTTGTAGATCAAAATCAAAATATGGATAAAGTGCATAATTGAAGAACTATACGCGAGTTAGTAAAGGCAAAGTCATGTATACACGCGGGTATGAAGAAGAAAAGTCATGTATTATCTATCGCACTAATTTTATAATACCAAGGGTCTTTACCATGGTATTAGCCCACAATATTGAGCACATTAACGGTTATTTGATCCCGTCCAAGAATAGCATTGACACTTGTGTGGTTTTGGCTTATGGTATTGGCTAAGGCTCAAATTATATAAGGAGGTGAAGATCATAGTGCTAAGCGTGCATGAATATGTGAATTGAATGAATACTTCAATATGAAGTATATATGCATGGAATGGGATATAATAAATAGATAGATTTGATATTATGATGCACTCATGAATACAATGATGGATCAGGATCTCTAGACCTGAAATGAATATGAATTTTCATGATCTGTTTATGAGATGTTTAGGTCTGTGATCTGGCGCATGTTTTCTGAAGTGAAGGGTATGATCTGAGTAAGTTTGTAGTTCTAAAGTGTTTCTTAGTCCTGAATTATTTATAGTTCTATACACGGGTTTGACTCAAGGAAGACATGTATACATGCGGGTTCGGTGCTGCAAAGGTGCATATATTTAGTAAAAAATACTGATATCTATACACAAGTTGATTTCGGAAGAAGCATGTATAGTCACAGATATGTCTTATGGAAGGCGAATATGCAAGCCAGGGCTTTGCTGAATAATGATGAAGGAAATGCCTGATCAATTTTCTTGTGTTTCTCCTATCTGTCAATGATGTCTTCATATAGATCTGGGTTGTTTGAGTATTGATTATGTTTCTAGTTGATTGTGATTAAAGATGATTGATTGGTTGGTTGATTGACGATTCAGTGAATGATTTGGTACAATTATATGTTTCAGTTTGATGTATGATATTGGGCTTAAATAAGTGTAGTGGTTCTAGTCTAAAAATATGATGAAAAGAGGGCTACAAGTAGTGTTTAATTGAAGCCGGTGGATCCAGAGTGAAAATGTATGAAACTTGGTCTCTGGTGGTGCTGAGGGTTTGAGTCTTCAGTGAGGAAGTCTAAGCTTCCTGCCAGTAGGAGCTGGTGTTTAGATCATGGGGTTGTAGCTCCCTTTCAATAGTGGTTGGTAAACGAAAGCAGATGATCGAATCTACCTTCCATTGGTGGCTGGTAAACTAGATCAGGGGGTTGTTGCTCCCTTCTAGTAGTAGCCGAAAATGAGAGGAGGTTGTAGTCTTCTATAGGTGGGTGCTTGCATGATGGTATGAGTCTGCGCCAGTGAAAGATTGTAAGTAGTTTTCTATATAATAAATATCAAAGATAGATATGACAATAGCGGTGGTTTTCTCCCACATTGAGTTTCCACCTTAAATCCTGGTGTTCATGTGTGTTGCTTATGAGTGATGATTTATTCTATTCTTACTGAACATTTTTACTGCTTACTAAATATTTGATGAATGAATGATGCATTGGTCTAAGTAAAGTTACTAAAGATTTCTCTGAATAATAAGCTCACTTGGCATATGCAATTTTCCTTAAATAAAGTTGCATACATACACTAGTTGGATTAAGAAAATTCACGTATAGAAATTAGTAAAGAAAATAATTTTTTTTGTGAGATTTAAATACTGATTCACCACCCCCCGCCCCACCTCTCAGTATTTTCCAAAAAATAGCATCAACTAAACCTCTTCTTGAGAAAATATTATGTGTTTCTCTTTTGACTATTGACTCACCTCTGTATTATTTCATTCATGATCCTTGAAACTATTTAGAAGATCAGATTTCTCTTTACCACTGATCTCCTTGGTGTCTGCCATGTTCTTGTTTTAATCCACCATCTTATGCTGAAGAAACCTAACCCATGTCATACAATTAAAAATAATTTAGAGATCATTCAACAACATTTAAACCATTTTTTCTTGAAAATCAAGCAAGTGTGGTCCATAAGAACCCCAATGAAAATATTGTTTTTTACATCAAAACACCACACCTCACCTTGGTTTTAAAATAATGGCCTCAAAATTTATATAACCTACTCATCTATTTGAATATTAATGTTGTGTAACAAGCTCCAAAAATAGAAGAAAAGAGATATCAACGCCTTAGAAATAAGCCACTACGAGGGGGAAACCTCCAATACATTACATAAATGAATAATTCTTGGATGATTCAAATTACAAAACCTCCTTTCTATATATAGGAGTCCATGGGGCCATAATGTAATCCTAGCCGACCTAACAATAATAATTTAAGGGAACAATAATAACAATATGGGGGTTACAAGGGTACAATAATAACAATATGGGGGTTACACTAACAACAATAAGGGACTATGCTAGTAATATAGGGGCCTAACATGCCCCTCTCCTTCAAAAAAGTGTTGGACTCAATGCTTGAGTAGCTATGGGTGCTTCTGTATAAAATTCTCATCCTCCCATGTAGAATCTTTAGTGGGTAAGTTCTTCCACTTAATGAGATACTCTGAAATTGATCGATTTTGTAGTTGTCAAGTTCTTGTTTCTGTGACCGCTTCAGGTTCCAATATGATTTTTCCTTCCTCATCAAGTTCTGGAAATATTGTTTGAACTGGAATATTTTCAGCTATAACCTTCTTTAAGCATGAAACATGGAAAATTGGATGCACTCGTGAAGAAGCAGAAAGCTCCAATTTGTATGCCATAGTACCAATATTTTGCAACACCTTGTAAGGACCATAGTACTTTGGCGATAATTTATTATCCTTCTTAGCTTGCTTGAGGGAAATTTGTTTGTATGGTTGTAGCCATAAAATTACCCAGTCTCCTGCATCAAAACTTCTCTCTCTTCAATGTTGATATGCCTATTGCTTCATTCGATTTTGTGCAAAATTCAGGTTGTCCTTTAAGATTTGCAGAACTTCTTGTTGATGCTCGATGTGATCTTCCACTGCTTGAACCTTCGAATTTTCTCTTAAAGATGATGTGATGGATGGTGGATGATATCAATAAAGTGCCATAAATGGGGTCATTTTTGCTGCAGTATGGAAGGAAGTGTTATACCACCATTCAGCAAGAGGTAACCACTTGACCCATTGTGTTTGTTTATCAGATACAAAACAACGAAGATATCGTTCCAAACATTTATTTACGATCTCAGTTTGACCATCAGATTGAGGATGATAAGATGAGATATGACCTAATTGAGTACCCAAACAAGAAAATAACTCCGTCCAAAAATTTCCAGTAAAAATGGGATCTCTGTCGCTCACAATAACCCTTGGGCTTCCATGTAGCTTTTGAATTCTGTCCATAAATGTAGTAGCAAATGTACTTGATTTAAATGGATGAGATAATGCACAAAAGTGTGCATACTTGGTAAGTCTATCAACTACCACCATGATGACACTCTTTCCTTCGGACTTAGGTAAACCTATGATAAAATCCATTGAAATCTCCTCCCAACGTTGACTTGGAATGGATAAAGGTTGTAGAAGTCCCGGGGTCTTAATTGTTTCCACTTTATTCTGCTGGAAAACTAAACATTCCGCCACAAACTTTTGAATATCAGATTTAAGGCCATCCCAAAAAAATTCTTTCTTCACCCTGTGGTAAGTTTTTAAAAATCCTGAGTGTCCTCCTAAAGGAGAAGTGTGCAATTCCAGAAGAATCTTTTGTTTTAGTTGGGAATTCTTACAAATATATAGGCGATCTTTGTACCATAAGGAATCATTTTTCCAACTAAATGTATCAGATGTACTAGGATCTTGCTGCAACTTTTGAATGAGTGTCCACACGTCTTCGTCCTTCTTCCATTCATCTCTTGCTTCAGTTATCCAATCTGGTTGGATAATAGAAATGGCACAAAGCAATGCTTCCACCTCTTCATTCTTTCTGGAGAGTGCATCTGCAACAACATTAAGCTTTCCTTTTTTGTAGATTATTTCAAAGTCATAACCCAACATCTTTGTGACCCATTTTTGCTGCTCTTCTTAAGATAGTCTTTGTTCCAAAAAGTGTTTAAGACTATCATGATCAGTTTTTACCTTGAAGTGTCTTCCCATTAGGTAAGTTCACCATTTCTTTAGTGCATGCAGTATTGCTAACATTTCCTTCTCTAAATAGGTTTATGCAAATACTTTCCTTTGATTGAACGACTTTCAAAAGCAATGGGTCTTCCTTCCTGCATTAAAACCGCACCAATTCCATTTCCTGAGGCATCACATTCCACAATAAATGTTTTTGTGAAGTCTGGCGTAGCTAAGACTGGTGCTAGGCACATTGCCTCTTTAAGATGTTCAAAGGCCTTAGTTGCTTCAGGAGTCCATGAAATGCATCTTTCTTCAATAATGTTGTTAGAGGTGCTGCTATTCTCCCATAATTCTTAACAAACTTGCGATAATACCCTGTTAACCCGAGAAATCCTCGCAACTACTCTATGGTTGTGGGGACTTTCCATTCCTTAATAGCTTTAATTTTGTTAGGGTCTACCTTAACACCCTCGTGAGATACAATATGACCCAGATATTCCACCTCTTGTACTCCAAAGAAACATTTGAATGTTTTTGCATATAATTGTTTCTCCTGCAATAGTTTGAGCACCCTGTCAACATGTTCAACATGATCCTTCCAAGACCTGCTGTAGATTAGTATATCATCAAAAAATACTAGCACAAATTTTCTAGGAAGGGTTTGAAAATGGAATTCATCAACCCTTGAAATGTAGAAGGTGCATTGGTAAGGCCAAAAGGCATGACCAAAAATTCATAATGACCCTCATGAGTTAAAAATGTTGTTTTTGGAATATCTTCAGTCTTCATTCTAATTTGATGATATCCTGAATGAAGATCCAACTTGGTAAAATAAATTTCTCCATGTAATTCATCCAATAATTCATCAATCACAGGAATGGGAAATTTATCCTTAATGGTGAGCTTATTGAGCTCCCTATAATCTGGACACATTCGCCATGATCCATCCTTCTTGTGTACCAATACTACAGGAGCAGAGAAAGAACTTTGACTAGGTTGAATTATACATGCCTCTAACATTTCTGCAATCATACGTTCAATTTCGCTCTTTTGGAAGTAAGGATATCTATAAGGCCTGATGTTTGGAGGAACACTTCCTGGAAACAAATGAATAGCATGATCATGATCACGAATAGGTGGGAGTCCTTTGGGAGTTTCAAACACCTTGGAATGATTGTCCAAGACTTGTTGGAGATCTGCAGAAATAGATGATTTTGATGTTGGAACTTCTAGTGAGCATAATTGTGCAATTACGCCTCGCTGTTCTTTCTTTAGAAGCTTTTCATGACATTAGAGCTTATTATCCTTCCTGGCTTCCCCGCAATACCCCGTAATTCAACTTCCTTTCCTTCTGAAAAAAATTTCAAGAAAAGTTCTTGAAGGAAATTATTTTTTACCATCCCAGGAATTACTAAAATTTACTCCTATTCTTAACATATTTTATCCCATAGGAATGAAATCATTGGACTATTCAATACATATTCCCCATGGTTAGCTTGATATTAGTTTTCGGAGAAATTTATAGTTCCTCCATTTGCAACCATCACTTGACATTTTGGTGTTGGGTGTAGGAAACAATTCAATTCCTTGGCTACCTTACAATGAATAAAATTATGGGTACTACCCGAATCAATCAACACTATTACCTTTTTCTTCTTGATATGTCCTTCTATCTTGAGAGTTTGAGGAGTGGTAATTCCTGCCAATGCATTACATGATATGGTTGGACTCACTTCTTCCTCTTCTTGAGTTAGTAGTGTATATCCTCTTCTTGTTCATTTCTTCTTCCTCTTCACAATCTGTAAAATAATTTCTTCTACGGCACACTTATGAACTTTAGTGTATTTTCTATCTAACTATAGCAAAGCCCTTTTGCTCTTTTTTCTTCCAATTGTTGTGGTGTCAACCTTGTAGGTTGTGGAAGTCTAGGAGTAGCAACACTTCCATCTTTATAGATGTGAGTGGTAGTCTTCCTTGTCACCATAATTTACATTCAATTTTTCTTGCCAACCTGAATGTCTTCTCCAATGAATCAGGTTCCAAAACACTAACTTCATGTTGGATGTTATCCTTTAAAGTCCCTATGAAGACATCAATCTTGTGTTCCTCTGGAATATCGATTACCCTTATATTCAATTTTTGGAAGTCCTCAATGTTCTCCACCACTGAACCCTTTTGTTTGAGATTCATCAATTGGATAAAGAAGGTGTCGCTCTTTGTATCCTCATAATGTGCTATCATTTCCTCCGTAAAAATTGACCATTGACAATTTTTTTGTGGGAACAAAACCATATTCATAAATGTATTTTGTTCTAAATTTAAAGTTGCAATCATGCTGTGTGTTTTTCACATTGTAGGAGATCGAAAATGTTGCTCCATGGCAATATCCATGTTACGGGATCCTTTCCATCAAACTTCTCCTTATCCATTTTTTGGAATGTGGTGGTTCTTCACTTAACATTGAATTTTAGACATCCCCGATTAACATTTTCTTTGTTCTCATCATGAGTTTCCTCTACTATCTTTTCACCATTAGGAAACATTTCTTGTATCAACTTTTTCAAACCTTCCATGTCTGCTTTTAGATCATTCTTCATGTTTTCCATTTTCTCATCGATCTTAGCTTCCATGTCATCCATCTTAGATTCCATGCCAGCTTCCATGCCATCTATCTCAGATTCCATGCCATATATCTTAGATTCCATGCCATTATTCAAACCATCCATGCCTTTCTTCAAACCATCCATCTTAGTTTCCACGCCCTTCTTCAAAACTTCCATGACATTTTTTGTTGCTCTTTGCGAGAGAGAAATTTGTTGCACTTGCTCTTGTAATTTTGATATGTCATGTTACCATTCTTCGTCTTCATGAGTCATAGTAGAGATTTCTAAAGGCTTAATGGGTGTTGAATTCTTTTTAGGCGCCATTTTAGAATCCAATACTGATATCTATTCTACAATATGCCCTTGGAATCAATTCAACTTGATTCTTCAAGCAAGACTTATGCAATTCGAAAAAAAAAATACACACCTTTTACTTGCTTTTGAGGAGCTCGATATTGAAATTGAATTATCTATATAATTGCAGATCCTTAATATCTAAAATTCAGCCTTGTAGTAGCCCTCTGAAGCTTCTTTTAAATTCCACAGGTCTGATGTAATTTGGATTCTTCAAGGCAAAGTTATGTCCAATCTCCCACAATGACCCAATTTTGGACTGGTTCAGTAGAGCAAACTTGTACGACTTGCCACGTGTCACTGTTTCCTCCTTTGGCTCTGAAATTGATAGACCGAAAACTATAGTCCGTGTTCTTGTGGCCAATTTTTACAACATTCCAATCTGATGCTCAGAGAGAGAGCTATGAAGATTTTCCCACTATCACCTCTTTGAGATGAAATTCAGAAGCCTCAAAAAGCGCTAACTTCCACATATCATATCTCCGAAAATATTGTGAACCAATATCTAAATTTTTTTGATGATGTTCCTTAGGATTGCGGCTTCGCACTCTAAAAATTTCAGCTTCTTAACCTTTGTAGAAACAAAGTTATTACGAAAATACCATGATGACCTGTTTAGGTTAAGTTCAGGAGCCTGCAAAATGACCTAACTTGCACAGATCATATCTCCGAAAATATTGTGAACCAAGCTCTGAAATTTTGCGAAGCTGTTCCTCAGGAGTTTTGCTTCACACCCTTAAAATTTCAGATTATGAACCTTCGTAGAAAAAAGTTATAGCGAAAATTCCACGATGACCTGTTTGGAGCAGCGAAACCCTAGAATCTCAAAGCTCTGATACCAAATGTTGTGTAACCAGCTCCAAAAATAGAAGAAAAGAGATATCAACACCTTAGAAATAAGCCACTTAGAGGGGGAAACCTCCAATACATTACATGAATGAACAATTCTTTGATGATTCAAATTACAAAACCTCCTTTCTATATATAGGAGTCCATGGGGCCACAATGTAATCCTAGCCGACCTAACAATAATAATTTAAGGGCACAATAATAACAATATGGGGGTTACAAGGGTACAATAATAATAATAATAAGGGGGTTACACTAACAACAACAAGGGACTATACTATTAATATAGGGACCTAACAATTAAAAACATGAAAGAGTTATTATCAATTTCACATTTTAGACAAGAAACATAGGGACAAATTTGACAAAAAAAGTTGGATGAAGGAAAAACATGCATGTGGAAATTTCTCATAGTGACCTTTGTGGTCCAATGTTGCAATGATATGAGTTGGTGACTGAGTTTTGAATCATGATAACTAGGTAACAACCAAAACAAAGTTTTAGCCACAACCAAAACATCACATTGAATCACATAATATATCCAAGGTTGCAATGAACCCCCATACATGGTGTTGGACCTCACAGGTATTTTATTGCACAAGACCACCCTAAAACATCTATACTCTAGATCAATTAAGAATAACCTAGGATCTCTAGAGTATATATCGAGGTGGGTGGTACAAGAATTGAGGATGATTTTTAAAGGGAAAGGGAATTTAGATACTCTGTTTGGTATAACTCACAATATTGCTATTATTAGGCATAATTACTATTAAAGTAAAAGGATAAGCGAAATGAACTTATATAAGAAGGAACTCAGAAGACACATTTCATTTGTATTTGTTAAAACTGAGCATATTGAACATGGTTCTCAAGGTATTTCATCGATTTCAAGTTACATGATTTTTACTAAGTGGACAAAAGCAAAGCTTCATGGTCATTCACCAAGGTAGAGTCCAGATGTTCAGGACAAGGGAACTCCTATAATATGGAGACATTCTCGTCCAACTTCTCCTAAAGGAAAACCCAATTCTAAATCACCAAGGACTCAAGGATTTTTGCCACATGTTAAAGCAACCAGGGGGCACATAAATAGTGATCGATCTCATGGCACTGGTTGGAAGTCAAATCTACCATCATTTGGAGATTTATCTTTGTTCATATTTATTTGGAGAAATTTCTTTGAATGCTGACATTTTGTATTTTTATTTCAGAAAAGGAAATCCCTGTTCAGATTGATTGGCGAAGGTGATCAGTATTTGAGATTCTCTTGATATTTTTTTTGTTTGGAGTGTCTTCTCAATTAGTAATGCATGCGAATCTATGGAGAGACCTTTTATATATTATGAACTTAGATTAAGTGTGCTAGACTTTATATTCACTCTAAATGTATTGTGAACCATAAAATGGACCAAATTATGTTGTATATACAAAGAATATACGACATTGCCTATTCATGACATGACTTCCAGCGTACATTTCTATGAGTTGACATGGTACAACTAATTCATTAACTGTAGACTATCATATTGCATATTTCTTTTAGCTTCAAAATATTTTGAGAAGGGATTGGATATTATGCATGCTTTGAATTAATATCTATTTGATTTTATGATGTATAAATATATGGGTTTGACTTCATAGCTAATTACTTGTACTTGAGAAAGAAAAACCATATTTTTCTTGGAAGGGCATCGATGAATGTCATAAGATAATTTGGACTTGCCAATGACTAATTTTTCATGGGACTACAAAGGTCACTATGTGAAATTTCCACATGCATGTTTTTTCTTTGTCCAACTTTTTTTGTCAAATTTATTGCTATGTTTCTTGTCTAAAATGAAAAATTCAAAATAAATATTTCATGTTTTTGCCAATTAGATAGATGAGTAGCTTATATAAATTTTGGGGCCATTATTTTAAAACCAATGTGAGGTGTTGTGTTTTGATGTAAAAAAGAAATATTTTCATTTTGGTGCTTATAGACCACACTTGATTGATTTTTAAGATAAAATGGTTTAAATGATGTTGAATGATCTCTACATTGTTTTAACTACATAACATGGGTTAGATTTCCTTAAGCATGATTTGTTAGATTAAAGAAATAAAATGGTAGACATCAAGGAGATAAGTGGTAAAGAGAAATGTGATACTTTGAACAGTTTTAGGGATCATGAATGAAATAATACGAGAAACATAGATAATTTTCTCAAGAAGAGGTGTAGTTAATGCTATTCTTGGGTTCAATTTCTAGATTGGAGATATGTACCATTTTTTTCAAGGGTAGATCTTAATTCAAAATATATCTAAAAAAATGTTATAGTCCTTTGTAGACACACAATTCAAACTATAAAAAAAATTATTTGTACTTATTAAGGTTGTATATCATAGGAGAAAGTGATCTAGAAGAAATATGGAGGAATTGTACCAAAACAACCTCTGATTTCGAAGGTATAAAATCAAGAGTTATGTATTTGCTTACTAGGAATTCATGTTGGCATATAATAAAACAAGGTATTTAACTTCAACATAGGCCTCGTGATTTTTAAGGTTCAAGGAAGCAGTATTGCAGTAAGATTTCATTGTAGCATGGTTGATGGATGTCATAAAATAATTTGGAATTTCCAATGACCAAATTCTCATAGGACCACAAAGGTCACCATGTGAAATTTCCACATGCATGTTTTTTCTTCATCCAACTTTTTTTTGTCAAATTTATCCCTATGTTTCTTGTCTAAAATGAAAAATTCGAAATTGCTATTTCATGTTTTAACCAATCAGATAGACAAGTAGGTTATATAAATTTTGAGACCATTATTTTAAAACCAAGGTGAGGTTTGGTATTTTGATGTAAAAAAATAGTATTTTCATTATGGTGCTTATGGACCACACTTGCTTGATTTTAAAGATAGAATGGTTTAAATGTTTTCAACTGCATGACATGGGTTAGATTTACATAAGAAGAATTTGTTGGATTAAAATAAGAACATGGAAGACACCAAGAAGATTAGTGGTAAAGAGAAATGTGATATTTTGAATATTTTCAAGGATCACGAAAGAAATAATACAAAGGTGACTCAACATTCAAAATAGGGGGCAATTTTCTCAAGAAGAGGTGTAGTTTCCAGATTGGATATATGTGAAATTTTATTCAATGGTAGCTCTTTATTCACATAGAAATTAAAATTTTACTTAAAAAATTATTATAGTCCTTTGTAGACACATGTTTCAAACTATAAAAAATTGGATTTTTACTAATTAAGGTGTCTATAAGACGAGGAAGTGATCAAGAAAAAATATAGAGGAATTGTACCAAAACTACCTCAAAGTAGAAAATCACAATCTATTTATTCATTTACAAGGAATTCATATTGGCATAATAAGACAATGTCTTTAACTTGAACATAGGCCTCATGGTTTGTAAGGCACAAGGAAGCAATATTGCAGTAAGATTTCAATGTAGCATGGTCCTTTCCTTTTCTTGATATTTTTTTGTCTTTCAACAGTTTTCAAAGAAACATTAATGCATTAATTAGTGTTATACGATGTTGCCTTATGAAGTTCATTTGCAACATCTGGTGCAATTGTAAGTTTATGACACCACTACAATTATGTAAGGTAGGTGTAATTTTTTTAAAGTAAAACTAGCTTTTTTTTATATATAACATAAAAATTATTAGTTTTACATAATATTCATTTATTAATATAAAATTTCTAAAATGTAATTTCAAAATTTAAATATTTTTAAATTTTATGTCAAAATTTTCTCCTCAAAGTGATTGGGATGATTTATATATAAAATTGAGATGAACTGTCATGGTTTAATACTCTGATCCTATAGACTTGATCTCTACTACAATCAGTATCTGGGAGGATCTATTCCAACTTCTTTGAGAAATTTCACATCCACTATAAGAAAAAAGGACACTGGTGAGGGGCGAAAAATGTCACCATAAGCTCATTGGTGACAGTCAAAAGAGTCTTCGTCACCAAAAACTGAACGTCACCAAAGGTGGCATCGCTGAAAGTATAGGTGTTGTGGTGAAATTCAATATTTGTCACCAATAATGATTTATAGTGACAAATAGTAGCCTTCACCATTTCATATGAGCAATGGTGATGGACCATAGCCTCAGTTACCAAAAAACTGAACGTCACCAAAGGTGGCATCGCCGAAAGTATAGGTGTTGTGGTGACACTCAAGGTCTGTCATGAATATTGATTATAATGACGGATAGTGACCTTCACCATTTCATATGAACAACAACGATTTATTGTGATGGATCTTTCATGGTTGTCACTATTGCTGCATATATATGGCGACGTTCGTTGACCGTCACCATTTCATATTTGGTGAGGGTCAAAAAAATGTCATGATAAGCTCATGGGTGACCTCAAGTTCTGTCACGAATAATGAATATAATGAAAAATAGTGACCCTCGCCATTTCATATCAACAACAATGATTTATGGTGACATATCTTCCATGGTCATCACTATTGATGCGTATATATGGTGGTGTTCATTGACCGTCACCATTTCATATTTTCTTGAGGGTAAAAAAATGTCACCATAAGCTCATTGGTGATGGTCAAAAGAGCCTCCGTCACCAAAAAATAGTCACCGCCATTTCATAGGAATATCAGGGCACAATGAAATCAAACCACTAACCTCCTGCTTGTAAAGCATGTGCTCTTCCATTGAGCTAGCACCCTTTACAAAATTAGACTTTTAATAATTATATCTTGAAACTTTATAGATTGTAAATTCTACAACTTTCAATAAATTAAAATCTCGCCAATGAAACCAGGGTCCAAGCTAGAACAAAAAGGAGCAACTCTAGAGTTGTGCTTTTTGGTGCTTGCAACAACTGATACAAAGGAAAAAATCGAATGAATCCAAGCTCCTAGATAGAACAAAAAGAAGTGACCCTGGAGTTATGCCTTTTAGTGTTTTTTTAGAACTTGCACATATCGATACAAAGGCATTTACTAGTACATATATTCATATGTATAATAATGAATGCTAAATCAGATTTCTTCAAAGAAACACTAGGATTTCACCACTTATGCTTTGAGTTAGCCACATAGTAATATGCTCAATAAGCCACGGTTAAGCTAATATGTTCAAGCGGTCTTAACACAATAGCTCGTAATCCTAGATTAGTCAGTGAATTTCATAAGTTTGTAATCCTAACTATGACCTGAACATATGCTAAGTTGTATTTACTAGTCGTACATGTAAAAAGAAGGAGATCATAAACAAGGGACTAATTAGCATACCTGGTACTAGGCCTACAACTAAGCTTGTTATCCAATAAATGTTTGCACAATGCGAAGGATTTTTGTCTATAACAACTTCATTTGACTCGCTCTTAGCCGACTTTAGTTCCTATATGAGAGAAAGATCAATAAAATTCAAGAAGGCAAGCCAGATGGAAATTGAAGAGAAGAACATGTGCCCAATCTAGAGAATTGGGTAGCCACGTGTAGAAAAGCACTCAAGAGATCATGGGTAGACTCGTTAGCAATACATTTATACTCTTACGAGCAAACAATTGATGTTAACCTAAGTAATGCTAGAGTAATGCTAGCATTACTTGATGAAGAAGAAAAAAACTTCCTTACCATATACTTTTTATTTCTAATTTTTTCTCCTCTCAACCTCAAGAAGAGGTTGTTGGCAATATGATGCAGAGTGTTGTCCTTGATGGCAACCCACTGAATGAAGATGAAGACATGAGATTGTTTGCATGTGTTGTCCTTGATGGCAATACACTTGATGAAGTTATTCTTGACTTGATGGACTTGGTAAATGATGTAAATCTGATGTGATATGATGTTTGTTGAACAATATGATGTAGAGAGTTGTTCTTGAATGGAAACCCACCTGATGAAGATGATGGCAACTTACTTGATGAAGTTGTGCTTGATAGAATATGTCTTGATGAACCTGTTTAAAGATGAAAATCTGATGTATCTACAAAGAGTACAGAAGGTAATGAAGAAAGGAATTCAATATGTGCTAGATCTATGATGAAAAGAGTATGTCTCAAGGCATACGCGGATTTTCCTAGGAGAAGTCGCGTATGCACGCGGTAAAGTACGTGCCAAGTCGCGTATGGGAAAAAGCGCTCATAAAGTGCAAAACCAAGGGTAACCACCATGGTATTGACCCATTGTATTGGGTAATGATTCGTCTAAATGACCCCGTCCAGGAATACCATCGGAAGTAATGTAGTTTTGGGCTCATGGTATTGTTTTGGCTCATGGTATTGAAAAAGGGGCTCATGGTATTGAAAAAGGGTAAACCTATATAAAGAGAAGAATTTCATTGTGAAAATCATGGGTGTGGGAGAAAGATTTCTGAGCTTGAATGAATACTTATCTATGAAGTATATCTATGGAAAGGGTAAAGGTTTGATAATAGATCTGAATCTATGATGCACCTATGAAGAAATGATGAAGAAGGGGATCTAGATCTGAAATGTATTTGTATCTACTAGATCTGTTCATGGAGTGATTAGATCTGTGATGAGGCGAACATCTGTCTGGAGTAAAGGGTTGAATCTGAAATGAATATCTGATCTGAAGAAGTATGCAGCTCTGTAATGGTTGAATATCCATACGCTAGTTCGTCGCAGAGGAAGCGTGTATATACGCGGCTTCGCTAAAGAGAAAGCGCGTATGTGTAGTGAAATTAATTCTGAAGTATACGCTGGTTGATGTGAATGTAAGCGCGTATATATGCGACATCAGAGAAAGGAAAGCGCGTATGCAAACTAGGGTTTACTGAAGTCTGTGGTACGAAATGTCTGATCTGTTCTGCTATATTATAGCTATCTGTTGTTGATGTTTCGATCGTGCTTAAATGTATGGAGTGGGTCCAATCTGAAAATATGATGAAACGTGGCCTGCAAGTGGTGTCCTAAAGGAAGCTTTGGATCCAGTGTGAAAATTGATGAAACGTGGTCCATAGAGGTGCTGAGGGTTGTAGCCTTCAGTCAGGGGGTTGTAGCTCCCTTCCAGGTGAGGCTGGTAAACGAGAGCAGGGGTCGTAGCTCCCTTCCAGGAGAGGCTGGTAAACGAGTCAGGGGGTTGGAGCTCCCTTCCAGGAGAGGCTGGTAAACGAGCGCAGGTGGGTGCCTGCGTGCTGGCAGAGTCTGCACCAGCACATATGTTGTAAGATGTTTTATCTATAATAAAATATTGAAGGCTGAGCAACTGCAGCGGTGGTTTTCTCCCGACTTGGGTTTCCACCTAAAAATCCTGGTGTTCATGTGTGATGCTTTGTGTGATGGTTTATTCTATTGTTACTACACATGTTTACTGCTAAACTTAACATCAGATGAATGAATATTGCAAAGAACTAAGTTAATAAATATCTGCATATTTAGATCTCTGCCAATACGCGAGTTGTATGAAGGATATCCGCGTATATACGCAAGTTTACTAAAGGAAAGTAGCGTATGGGTTTTAGAGCATGAAAAAGTAAAAAGTTTTAGTTTGCCCTAAATACTGATTCACCCCCCTCTCGCATTTTTCCAAATGTAGGCTGTAATTAACATCAAATTTTTCATTGGCTAACAAAAAGCAATGTCAACATTTGATAGGTGGAGAAAAAATTATTATAATATTTTCCTTAAAACATTAGGTTTTATGTGGTTTGATGTTTTAATTCTCATGCAAAGACTAGTAATAAACAACTGGTCAATTACTATAGTCCCTGTTACCTTATGGCAAGGACTAATAAGGCTCCCAAATTTGTTTCTAAATATGTCTCATTTGTTTGAGTTTGGGACAAACCTTGTCAAATATTTTCAAGTTCGTCCAATATACAATGAGCTTGATTATGTTTGCCTAAGCTAGTAAACAAGCTTGACCTAGGATTTTGAAAAGGGAGTTTGAGAGAGATTACTACTCTGACACATTTTAACAAATTTTCCCTTTTTGTATGTCTCGAAGAGAGAATCTGAACTAGCCTCCTCTTACCACAATGTGGCTAGATAAGCAAGACAAATCAAAACCAATGGTATCCACTAAGAGATTGCAAGTGAGGGGCATTTATTCTGCCAAAAGATTCTTAAAACAGGGCATCAAAATTGATCACCCAATGTGTTGCAAAGTACCACTATAAGAATCCTATCTTCCTCATTGCTCAGGTCTACCATACTTCTACAATATAACTAGGCATTTGTGGTAACCATTAGGGGGATTATTTAGTGGTTCCTTATTTCATATCATTTATGGGGTCCTTTTCACTTTTATGTTGTGTTTTTGTCAATTGTTTTGGATTTGAGTTGTTTCTCATTGCTCTCAACTCTTCAATATCAAGGATAAAGGGATTCACAGGCTTCATAGTGTTTCACATTTGAATCTGTGCATCTGTGACTGTGGAAAATATTTGGGCCTGTGGACTTGTAATAATCATGTTACCTATTGAAGAACACTTGAATTAGCCTCTCAGACTTGTGAGACAAACCTTAGGCTTACACTCTGTAAAAAAATAAACCTATGAGAGACTTGTGCACCAACAGTCTTAGGATCTATCATATTTATTAAAGCTTAGATCTGTGTTGTAACATCTGAAGAAAATTTTGGACTTGAGTACTATGATATGTGGACAAATATTGGACCTGTGACTGTGGCAAAGGATCTTGGCATAGATTTAGACCTGAGACATTAGTTAAAAAACCTTGAATCTGTGGGCAAAGAGATATTGGACTTGTGACAATTCCTCTAACCTTATGGATAGGAAGAAGTCTTCAACTAGTGACATACCTTGGGTTGAGGGGCTGAAAAAAAAACTTCTAGAGAAACAATATTTCGAGGACATCATTGAAGACCAGTGGCCAAAGGACAGTTCAGATTTGTGGCTTGTGTGACAAGGTTAAAAACACTAAGCATATCTTAGGTGTTTTTGGAAGCAATATTTGAAAAGACTTAGAGCCAATGCAGAGATTAGTGCAGAGCTTAGAGCTCATAAGGATCTTGATTCTCAACCCCAGATCTTAGAGCTTGGTGCAAAGCTTAGAGCTCGTAAGTATATTGACTCTCAACCCCATCCTAGATCTATATTTCTACAAAAGAAGAATTACAATAGAGGTGCTCCCAATAATGGATTTCTTCCTGACACTAGGGCAGTTTTCACACCTGATTGATCTAGAATTTATGTGAAATGAAAAACTCAAACAAAGATATAGCAAGAAATAGAAGCGTAGTGGAAAACAAAGAGTAAGTTCAGAAGTCGAATTCTGGGAAATTTTTCTATAGAATAATACTTCGCATCCGAGGAACCTGTACTCGCACATCTTTGCAAATTTCTTACAAACATACTCGCACCTGAAAGATATTGCGGACTTGTGAAAGCACTGAAGCTCAAACCTACTGTGAAATTATTTTGACCTGTGAAGATTGACACTTCCTCTCTTGGTTCTATAAAGATTTTTGAAGACACATTACTAAGGGTTAAATGGATCTATAATAAAGCTATTTTGCGGACCTGTGGAAAACCTCAATTGCAGACCCTGTAGTAGCTTGGAAAAATCTGCAATTCGACCCAAGGGACTATAATTTTTGGATCTAAAGCACTGTAGTTTTTACTTGAGACACTACAATTCAATTTGAACCTGTGCATTTGTGAATGTGGCAAATATTTGGTCTTGTGAAATTACCTATTGCACAATGCTCAAATTAGCCTCTCAGACTTGTGATACAAACCTTAGGCTTACACTCTACAAAAAATTAGACCTGTGAGGGACTTGTGCACCAGCAGTCTCAGGATCTATCATATATATAAATCTCGGATCTATGTTGTAACATCTGAAGAGAATTTTGGACTTGAGTACTCTGATATGTGGACAACTCTTAGACCTGTGACTGTGGCAAAGGATCTTGGCATAGATTTGGACCTGAGATATTAGTTAAAAAACCATAATATGTGGACAAAGAAATATTGGACTTGTGACACAATTCCTCTAACCTTTTGGATAGGAATAAGTCTTGAACTAGTGACATAGCTTGGATAGAGGGGTTGCAAAACAAACTTCTGGAGCAATAGTATTTCGAAGACATCATTGAAGTCCTGTGGGCAAAGGATAGTTCAAATTTGTGGCTTGTGTGACAAGGTTAAAAACACTAAGCATATCTGAAGTGTTTTTGGAAGAAATATTTGAAAAGGCTTAGAGCTAGTGCAAAGCTTAGAGCTCAAAGGGATCTTGACTCTCATCTCCAGAGCTTGGTGCAGAGCCTTGAGTTTAGTGTAGAGCTTAGAGCTCGTAGGGATATTGACTCTCAACCCATCCCAGATCTATCTTTCTACAAAATCATAAGTACAACAGAGGTGCTCCCAATAGTGGAATTCTTCTTGACACTGGGGCAGTGTGTTCACACCTCCTGAAGATCGATCAAGAATTTCTATGGAACGAAAAAATCAAACAAAGATATAGAAAGAAATCGAAGCATAGTGGAGAAAAAAGAGTAAGTTTAGAAGTTGAATTCTAGGCAAAGTTTCTATAGAATAATACTTCACATCCAAGGAACATGTAATGCACTTCTTGGCACATTTCTTGCAAACATACTTACACCTCAAAGATATTGCGGACTTGTGAAAGCATTGAAGCTCAAACCTACTATGACATTCTTTTGACATGTGGATATTGACACTTCCTCTCTTAGTTCTATAAATATTTTTGAAGGCACATTACTAAGGGTTAAATGGATCTATAATAGAGCTATTTTGCGGACCTATGGAAAACATCAATTGCAGAACTTGTAGCAGCTTGGACACATCTACAATTCGACCTGGGGGACTATAATTTTTGGATCTAAAGCACTGTAGTTTTTACTTGAGACACTGTAATTCATATTTGAACCTGTGCATCTGTGATTGTGGCAAATATTTGGGGCTGTGGAATTGTAATACTTTTGTTACCTGTTGCATAACACTCGAATTAGCCTCTCAGACTTGTGATACAGACCTTAGGCTTACACTCTCCAACAAATCAGACCTTTGAGGGACTTGTGTACCAATAGTCTCAGGATATGTAATATTTATTAAAGCTCATATATGTGTTGTAACATTTGAAGAAAATTTTGGACTTGAGTACTCTGATATGTGGACAATTCTTGGACCTATGACTGTGGCAAAGAATCTTGGCATAGATTCGGACCTGAGACATTAGTTAAAAAACCTTGAATCTGTGGACAAAGAAATATTGGACTTGTGACACAATTCCTCTAACCTTGTGGATAGGAAGAAGTCTCGAACTAGTGACATACCTTGGATTAAGGGGCTGCAAAAAAGCTTCTGGAGAAACAGTATTTCGAAGACATCATTGAAGACCTATGGCCAAAGGATAGTTCAAATTTGTGGCTTGTGTGACAAGGTTAAAAACATTAAGCATCTTTGAAGTGTTTTTGGAAGCATTATTTGAAAAGGCTTAGAGTCGGTGTAGAGCTTAGTGTAGAGCTTAGAGCTCATATGGATCTTGACTCTATACCCTAGAACTTAGAGCTTTGTGCAGAGCTTAGAGCTTGTAGGGATATTGACTCTCAACCCCATCCCATATCTATATTTCTATTGAAGCAGAAGTACATCAGAGGTGCTCCCAATAGTGGATTTCTTCCTGACACTGGGGCAATGTTCACACCTCCTGAAGATCGATCCAGAATTTCTGTGGAACAAAAAAATCAAACAAAGATATAACAAGAAATAGAAGCGTACTGGAGAGCAAAGAGTAAGTTCAAAAGTTGAATTCTGGGCAAAGTTTCTATAAAATAATACATTGAATCTGAGGAACCTGTAATCGCACATATTGGCACATTTCTTGCAAACATACTCGCACCTCAAAGATATTGAGGACTTGTGAAAGCACTGAAGCTAAAACCTAATGTGACATTCTTTTGACCTGTGCAGATTGACACTTCCTCTCTCTATTTTATAAAGATTTTTGAAGACATGTTACTAAGGGTTAAATGGATCTATAATAGAGTTATTTTGTGGGCCTATGGAAAATCTTAATTGCATACCCTATAGCAGCTTGGACACATCTGCAATTTGAACTGAGGGACTATAATTTTTGGATCTAAAGCACTGTAGCTTTTACTTGAGACACTGCAATTCACATTTGAACCTGTGAATCTATGATTGGGGTAAATATTTGGGCCTGTGGAATTGTAATACTCCTGTTACCTTTTGCAGAACACTCGAATTAGCCTCTCAGGCTTGTGATACAGACCTTAGGCTTACACTCTACAACAAATCAGACCTGTGAGGTACTTGTACACCAGTAGTCTCAGGATCTGTCATATTTATTAAAACTCATATATGTGTTGTAACATCTGAAGAAAATTTTGGACTTGAGTACTCTGATATGTGGAAAACTCTTGGACCTGTGATTGTGGCAAAGGATCTTGGAATAGATTCAGACCCGAGACATCAAATAAAAAACCTTGAATCTGTGGAAAAAGAAATATTGGACTTGTGAAAAAATTTCTCTAACCTTGTGGATAGGAAGAAGTCTTGAAGTAGTGACATACCTTTGATTCAGGGGTTGAAAAACAAGCTTCTAGAGCAACAGTATTTCTAAGACATCATTGAAGACCTATGGCCAAAGGAAAATTCAGATTTGTGGCTTGTGTGACAAGGTTAAGAAAACTAAGCATATCTGAAGTGTTTTTGGAAGCAATATTTGAAAAGGCCTAGAGCCAGTGCAGAGCTTAGAGCTCGTAGAGATCTTGACTCTCAACCCCAGAGCTTAGAGCTTGGTGTAGAGCTTAGAAAATGCAGATTTCTAAAACCTTTTGCACATCCCTGTTTCGTTATGTTGAACCATTTTGAGCAAGACTCTTGAAATTTTGAACATCCATGTATTAATTATGTGGAAATGGACTATAGGTTGCTATTCAAATTTTTTAATTACAGTGATCACTTTTGTAGTATCTCCACTGTAGGTTTCTATTCAAATTTTTTAATTATAGTGATCACTTTTGTAGTATCTCCAAGTTCTGTAGCTCTGGATTGATGTAGCACTGAGGCATCATGACTGAAACTTCATAATGGCATTGGATATCTAGATAGAAATAGCATCATCATGGCACCAAATATATCATCATCATAGGACTGATCATAGTACCGAGTTTCATAATGTCATAGCACTGACAATGGAGACAACATCATGTCATATACATCACCGAGTATCAAAACAGATAACAACACCATATCCAAACTGTAGTGATGTTGCCTTCTTGAAAAACATCCGAACTACACTATCTGTAATATGTCTGAAACTTCTTTCTGCAATATTACAATATCACTGTAAATTCGTATTGAGTTGCATGATGAAAATAAACCAAAAGTGTCTCTGAGATAATAGAGCCTGATTTGAAACAATAACCGTATAACCCTGTAATTTTTGGTTCTGTGATAACTACAAAAGATCTGAATTGTCTACAGTGATCTGAGATTTCAGAGAAGTTTGAATTCCTGAGGTTGAAATGTGAAACTATACCCCTATATTTATAGTTTAAATATGCATGTTGTCTCTTTCTAAGATTAATATAAAGTTATAAAAAAGTGAACGAGGAAGAACATTGAAACAATATTGTAAATATTCAAGACAATGCATGAAATCGAGGATTTGTAAATCCATGGCTTCAAATGACATCATGAGATCCAAGTTTGATGAAGTGAATCTTGAGCTGAAGGCTCAAATTCTGGCCAATCCTGCTTTTGATTACAATGAGAACACACATCAATGGGTCAATATGTCATTTTCATCATGCCTACAATAATAAACCCTAGACAAATGAACATGATAGCAAAAGGGGTCACATCAATGGGTCAAGAAGTCATTGTCATCATGCCTACAATAACAAAACCTAGATAAATGAACATGACAGCAAAAGGGGTCAATGACCAAGCCAGGGCCACATTAGGGCTAGTAGTTACAATTGTAACCACAGTGAAAATATCGTTAGTGGCTATATCTCGCATCTCATGCCAAATGAGGTGCCACCATAGCTTTTGAAGAGTCTTCACTTGACAAACACTAGGTCAAGCAAGCCTCTCAGCTCTAGTATGGTCATTTTCTAACTACTATAATTGCGATACTATCGAACATGAATCTTCAAACAAGGGGGAGCCATAACAAATCTTCACATCTTTATGAGGTCCCTTTCATAGGAACCCCTCCATATTATCCACATATTATTTTATATATTAAATTCATAGAAATAATGAAGGGAGGGGATCCCTCCAAGCCATGAAACATTGTTCTACACAAGGTTTATGATAACATTGTTTTTTCCAACTAATTAACTAGTTTAGATTTGCATGTTGTCTCTTTTTTGGGATTAATATAAGCAACTAGGGAGTTAAGAAAATATTCAAGAGTCAAGACATTTCATGAAATCAATGGTTTGTAAATCCATTTCTTCAAATGCCAGTGTCAACGTGAGATTCAAGTTTCACAAAGTCTATCTTGAGCTCAAGGCTCAAATTATGGTTGATCCTGCATTTGATACATTAAAAACACTCATCACTGGGTCAATAAGACATTGAATGAGTGCTCTATCATCACGCTTGAAATAGTTAGCCCTAATTAAATGAACGCGACAATAAAAGGAGTCAATGGATGAGCTAGGACCACATTAGGATTGATAGTTAAAACTATAACTAGAGAGAACATGTGGTCACCCAATATATCCATGGAATCTCAAGCCAAACGAGGTGCCACCATCGCATTTTAAGAGTCACAACTTATAAAAACACTAGATAAGACTTTTAGCTCTAATATGGTCTTCATTCGACTAATACCATTGCTCTCCTATCTAACACAAGTCTTAAAAAACAAGGTGGAGTCACTACAGATCTTCAAGTCTTTATGAGGTCCCATTTAGGGGAATCCTTCTATTTTAATATGAAATCCAAGGGTTCTATCTCTATATTTAATTCATGGATACAACAAAGAGAGGGTTCCCTCCAAGCCATTAGAAATGACTCTATGCAAGAAGGCAAATCCTTGATAGTTTCTTTCTCGTGGATTTTGGCATAAGCAAGGATGCTATCGTGCTTTTGGTTTCAAGCATTGTTGAAGGATCCCTATGCAAAAATATGCCCTCCTCCTCCCAATCCCATCAATTCAAGGATGAGGTGAAGCCTAGGCTTTCTATGCCCTCAAAGAAAAAGGTGCCCCTCAATCCTGCCTTCATAGTGAAGAAATCAAAGGATATTCTAGTGTTGGAACTTGCAGGTATATGCCCACAACTTTTTGTATTGAAGGGATGCCACTCTTTGTCATTTTAATGGGCTTTAGCCATCTACAACAATGCTTCATGGGTGGAGAAATCAAACCTAGATTACCAACAATGAGCTCATCCTCCATTCCAGGTGTTACTTCATTGTAATTTTTAAGGCCATGGTGGATAGAAAAAAAAAAAATTCAACCTAGGACCCTATTTCTAGGGGAAAATGCACCTCTCCTTTCATCCCTAGTTCTCAATGTTGATCCAAACACCATGATTATTACAACTAATTCGGTCTAGGTAAGAGTTCCAAACCTCCTCTTCACTTATGGTATCCTAATTTTCTTGTAACTATTAGGAACTCCCTGGGTCATTTTATTAAATTTAATGGAGCTCATATTGTCATGGGCTCAACATCTTTACCCATATCTATGTAGTGCTCAACCTAATTTGTGAGTTTCCCAACTAGTTGCTCATATAATCGGTTGATATCACTTTTACCGAAATGTTAGACATTGAAAGCACAAAATTTAGATGTAGATCATGCCAACAAACTGTACACCTTGTAGATACCTATTCATCTTCACCGACATCTTCTACATCCAATGGACAAAGGAAAAATCCCAAAGGATGGTAAGTAATACAAGGAAACATATGTGCTCCAACAAAGAAAATGGCTCAACCGAAAGTAAAGAAACCTATTCAAGTTCCCATTGGTAGTGGTGGGGAGACACACTTAACTTTGGTTCCATCAAATCCTTTTTGAGGTTTAAAGCATATTTTTGAATCGAAAAAGGCAAAGTTTAGTCCTAACCACCTTGCATTCATGATTCCCTTTCACAAATCAGTATATCATAATGCCACTAACCCATGGAAAAATAACTGAGTGGATCAATATTACAAAGAAAAAGAAACAAAGAAAAAGTGATCCTCATAAGACAAATCACAACACCTAGTGACCATGTAACTTCTTCAACTCTCTATAAACGAGTCAAGTTGTGTTTCTCTATGTTCTCTTCATTTATATAAATTTCATAGTTATGTTTCAATATTATGTTCACAGTTATGGGATATTGAGGCATGATAGAGGAAGAAGAAAACCATGTAGCATCCACATTTGGCCAGTGCAAGTACCCCTTTCTTTGTATTCACTTTTCATCTAGAGAAGAAAAGAGCAAAGCATAGGCCTCTCCTTCTAGTTGGGTTTGTCCTGTATTAAGTTTTCCTAGGGTATATCTTGTATTCAATGTATGGATAGTTTATAATTGTTTGTCTCCTTCATTTCACTTTTAGTTGATTCTCAGTAATTTCTGTGTTAAAGCTAATGATATGAATTTTTCAATCTTGAGTATAATATTTATAGTAAAAGAATTTCCTCCAAGGAACATCTAAAATTTAGTTGGATACTGGGATTTCTGAGCTGGCAGGGCTGAAACTAGACTCTGGGAGAAGTTGATCAATGCAAAGCAAGGGTGATGCAGTCCCTCAGTCAGGGACACACAACCTTACGCAGTGGCAGTGCAAAGATTGCACAGAGCTTGCTGGGGTTTTAGCAGTGGCTCATCTGGATCAACCAAGACTTGCGGAAGTGAGGTAAAACTCACATTTTCTTTGTAGCTGAGGTTTTCTCTATTGGGTAAGCCGGATTATGGCACCCTATATGTACTCAGAATATTTATGCTTAATAGTAATAAACCCTTAAATATGTTGCACCGGTTTTCCCGCATTGGGTTTTTCCGAGGACATTTGTTCGAAAAATCTGCGTGTCCTTTATCATATGTGCGTGATGTTCAGTAAATTATATGTATTTGTGTAGGCTGCTAGTTGTGTTTACTTTGAAGTTTTTCTAAATATTTTTAGTTAAATAACTTGTGCATAATAAAACAAATAGGAGAAGTATATCAATATTTAGTAGTAGGATTTTTGTGCTCAGAAATTTTCTCATGGTATCAGAGAATTGCAGATCAAGTTGAACCATCAGCAATGGGGCTGGAGATATTTTTTGTAGGGAGGGCAGCTGAAGCAGTACAGATCCGGAAGAAGTCAGTGTAGCACAAGAGGGACAACATAGACCCTGCAAGGGTGACGCAGAGTCATTTTTCTCATGTAGAGGCTGACACAGCTCCATAAAGGTGATGCAGAGTCTACTCACGCAGAGGCTGACGTAGCACCAGGAGAGGGAAGCTAAGCCATGTTTCTCATGCAGAAGCTGACGCAGCACCAGGAGGGTGACGTAGTCCAAAAGGGATTGATGTTGTGCATTTTCTCGAGGCTGGAAGTATCTTCAAAAGTTGTTGGTGAGGAATCGCTTCTGTTGGTGTAGAACAATGCCTAGGAAAGGTGACAAAGTTAGGAGAAATAATTCCTCAGTAGAATTTTTCCAAGAATTATGAAATTTGATCAAGAGGGTGATTGTAAAGGGTTGATTCAGTAGAATTGGCGGAGGATTTCTGGGAGGGAAATTTGTTTTCAGAGGGAGCAGTATCTCTAGAGGGTTTCTAACACCAAGAAACCGAGATCTGGTCTTCTGTTGAGGGCAGCAGTAGTAAGGGGGAGAAGAGTACTTGTTTCGATAGTTTGAGCAAATATGGCCTCGTACGGACTGAGAGATCTGGATAGGTTGGACGGTGTGTCCAACTTTGCGATTTGGAAGGCCAGAATCCTGACAGTTCTAAAGAAGTACGATATTAGAGACCACGTGAAAAATGTTGTAGTTGTGTCGATCGATGTGGATGCTCTGAATAAGTTCAACGAAAATCAGGCGCGAGAAAAGTGCTTGATCATGGATGGGGTGAAGGATCACGTGGTCCCACAAATTTCCAAGAAGAGGACAGCACATGAGATGTGGAAATATGTGACCACATTGTATCAAGGTATATTTCTCCAACGGAAGATGCTTCTAGAGAACCAGATGCAGATGTTCCAAATGCACAAGGGAGAGGAGATTGATCCCTTCCTCTTTAGATTGCAGACGATCTGAGATCATTTGATTACCATGAGTGAAACTATGGATGGAGGGATCTTGGTGAGGACTACCTTGAATGCAATCACTAATGAGTGGGAGACCTTTTTCCAAAGCATCTTGGGCAGAGCACAACTCTCAAATTGGAGTGACATGTGGGATATCCTTCGACAGGAGGAGATTTGGAGGATGACCGAGAAGGAATTCAACAGTGGCAGTGTCAAGTTGAAGGAGGAGGAGGGAGATGCAGCCCTAGTATCAAAGGGACAGTGGCAACAAGGGAAGAAGAAGGACCTATCCAAGGTCCGGTGCTTCAGATGTGGTGAAATTGGACACTTCGCCAACACTTGTCCTAAGAGGAAATATAAGGAAGCTTTAGATTCCAAGGCAACAATAGCTATAGGGGAAAATGGTAGTGAGGATGATGTGGCCATGAGTGCTCATTTATTGAGAGAAGAGGTGGGGCGATATAGATCTGTAGAGCAGCTACAGATGGGTAGGCAGGATCCTTGATGTGCTCAAACTCTTGGATCACATACGAGCTTCGGGAGCCTTAAGACAATAGCAGGATGACTGGAGTAGTGGGTGTAGAAGATCATGGAGAAGTAGAGGCAGTGTTGGGACGTTGAATTCTGGAGCAGCACAGAGGAGAGGCATCATCACAAAGAGAGTGCTTCAATAGTACAGTGCAGTAGACAACGCAGAGCTTCAGAGAGACAACGCAGTGCAACAGCAGAGGGTGCTTCAGTGATGAGATGTAGCTTGAAATACTTCTCTGTCAGTGATTGGGTGGTGGTACTTCAGCTGCTTACTTCTCAACAACTAATTTGCAGTGCAGCAGTTAGAAGTGGTGGTGCTATGGGAAACATGATGCAACAATTTGAGAGGGAGATGCAATACAAATGTGGCAGTGTCATTGGTAGTGACATGGGCAATAGTACAGAGAGCAGCAGCGCAGTGGATGGAGGGCAGCATTACAATCATCAACGTGAAGACTGATGCCAAATATCAGGGTGACACTTCAGTGGGGAACTATTGCTAGAGCACACACCTCGCTAAGAGGGAGTGTTAAGATTTTGGGGTAGCATCGGATGTGCTCTAACTCCAAAACTTTGTGGACAAGCTGGAATACATGAGATCTCCAAGACCCAAATTCCATCTGGTATAAAATTTATTCAAATAATTAAATTTTTTAATGGGGTCCCTTAGTCTAACTTGGGGAAATTAAAAAAATTAAAGTGAATTAATTTACACATGTGATGAGAACATTCTATGTGACGTGGATCAAGCTTCTTTTAATATTAGACATTGATTAGTGATTAGATCACAGCCATCAATTTTTCAACAAGAAAAGTATAAAGGAAGGGCTTGGGCTCAGCTGGATAACACACACACATAATCTAAGAGATCGAATTCTTCTGACGGAGCAGTGCTCAAACGAAGATCATATATGAGTAATTTAGAGAAGCAGTGAGGGGCGGATGTAGTG
The DNA here is from genome assembly GCA_034641835.2 of Pinus albicaulis. Taxonomy (NCBI): domain Eukaryota; kingdom Viridiplantae; phylum Streptophyta; class Pinopsida; order Pinales; family Pinaceae; genus Pinus; species Pinus albicaulis. The sequence continues at coordinate 1,119,798,293 of CM076572.1, forward strand.
ATTGGTCAGGAGGACCAAGAGTACAATGCAAAGCAAGGGAAATAGAGATGTAGTGGAGGCAGCGCAACCATCAGAGGGTGTGACGCAGTCCCTAGAGAGGGTGACACAGGCCCACGCAGGGGCAATACAGAGCCTCCAAGGAAAGTTTGAAATCCAGCTAGAGACTAGGGTTTCTGAGCTAGCAGGGCTGAAACTAGACTTCGGTAGAGGTTGATCAGCGCATAAAAAGGGTGACGTAGTCCCTCAGTCAGGGCCACACAACCTTACATAATGGCAACGTAGAGACCGTGCAAAGCTAGCTGGGGTTTCACTAGTGGCTCATCCGGATCAGCCAGTTCTTGCGAGAGTGATGTGAAACTCACATTTTCTTTGTAGCCAAGGTTTTATCCATTGGGTCTGCCAGATTATGGCACCCTAGATGTACTTAGAATATTTTTTCTTAATAATAGTAAACCCTCATAATTGTTGAGCCGGTTTTCCCGCATTGGGTTTTCCGAGGACATTTGTCTGAAAAATATGTGTCCTTTGTAATATGTGTGTGATGTTCACTAAATGATCTGTATTTGTGTAGGTTACTATTTTTTTTTTACTTCGGATTTTCTCTGAATATTTTCAGTTAAACAACTTGTGCATAATAAAACAAGTAGGAGAAGTAAATCAATATTTAGCAGTAGGATTTTGGTGCTTAGAAATTTTCACAGTATACAAATCAGAAATGGAATAAGAACCCAATGGAATGCATTAACTTCATTCATTATATATGCTTCCCACAAATAAATAACATCAAATATTAAAAAATATACAAAGCAAGATGAAACTGCATATCAAAATGCACACTTGCATTTCTGACCCAAATGAAAAAAACCTGCAAAGCCTCAAACTAAACAGATTCAGCTCCACAAAAAATGAGATTACTCGCACTAATATCAAATGGAAATCAATATACACTATCACAGACACATCTAAAATTGTGTTTGATATGCACATCAATGTTCCAAAGCTCGAGGTTGAATATCTCAAATTTCAATATTTAATATATCAGTCATTTCTCTGAACTCAAGGTATGCAATATTGACCCTATCAAAACCAGAATTAGATGGATTTGGGATATTATATTTGATGCGCCTAACACATAGTATATATTAAATGTAATTACATGCAAAGAAACTATTGACAGACCGACCCACCCCAAGTAGGATGTAGAGCATCCCACATCTTTTGGTACAAACACAAACAACTATTCATTCAAATACCACGTAGCTTTTATTGTGGTAAGGATATGAATCAAACTAAAACAAGAATTAGAAGGAGAAAAAACATACCTTTGGTCCCTCTCTACAAGCATGTGTTCTAAAAGTACAGTATATCCAATGTCAACAGTTGATGCATTTGCCAAATAATCCTTGCCCAGACAAAAATGGACAAACAAATCAGTATCACATGCCAAGCATAAGCAATCTCAAAGTAAGCATCTGGAAAAGTTCCGTTCATAGTGCCAAAATAATAACAGTAAGTTGAAGCAGTCATTGGTGATAGAAGCACAGATCCATGTTCTTGGATACAGTGGATTATCGCATTAATTCCCTTAGATTACAAGTTAGAAAGCATCACTGAATACAACATACATCAATAGGTTTTTATCTAGAGCTCTTTCATTTTTGGACAGACAATAAGAAATTGAATACAATTCATGTGAAGGAACAGTGAAATAAAATTCAAATCACTTAAAATTCAAGAATGCAAACTCAAAATCAAAAGAGCACATCAAAATCTCTAAAGAAGGTTTCATGATGATCACCAAAAGATGAACCTTTGCAAAATTTTTGGCTCTAAAAGCAAACCATGAGAATTTGGGCTATGATAGATCATACGAAGCTAAGACATTAAATCTATGGGATGCAGGATATCATTGAATTAACTTGTGAGTAGTGATGGTAAAGAGTCGAATAAATGACACCTACCTACCCCTTTTGTAAACAATAGGGCAAAAATTTACAGCTAGATATGCTTGGAAAAATGAGGGCATGGTTGCCTCTACAGTGACAACTAGAAAATGAAACATGGAAACCCTACGCACAATAGGTTGCATGAGTAAATGATAATAATATATGTTGGAAAATGACATTGATCTATTTGAGATGAAAAAAACTTAAAAATAAGTTAGGACTATTCAAAGAAGTTTGAAACTGAATCCACTGGTTATAAATTATCCCCCACCAAACAACACTTCAAACAACGCATCATGAACCACTCAATTCTACATTTAGTATCCAAATTATCAAAATTCAATTCTACATTTAGTATCCAAATTATCAAAATTCAGTTGTGCATAATTTTGTTTTATGTGATCAAAACATAGTAATAGCCACACAAATGTTCAAAATGCAGAACATATATACATACATTTTTTGTTTCTTCTTGAGGGAACACATTGCACATACTATGGCTAGGGTTCGAAGCCCATACTGTAAATAGGGTAATCGAGATAATCAGACACTGCAATTGCACATACTGTTCTAGGGTTCGAAGCCCATTATAGTTTTGAAGATCTTAGAGATGGCAACAGCAATTAATAGTTACTTATTTTCACCATGGTGACACTAATCCATAGCCTAGGTTTTCTAGAAGTCAATTTGGCATGTCAATTATTACTATCTAGAAAACCCTCATAAAACTTTTTTCGCCCTCCTACTTTTCAGTCCGCCCATGTCAAAGTCAAAACTCATTATCACTATCCTATCTAGCTTCAGCCCTACTGGTCTGCCCATCAGCTTTAAAAGGCAAATCCATGTCTGTTTCAAAAGTATCCCCTATGTTAGGAAGTGGCGCTTTAAGGAATTTTACCCTTGGAAACCATCAAAAGGCCAAAAAACCTCCATCTGCTACAGACCAATCATGACTGACCTCCCACTCTGCAAATGAAATTGACAACAGCTCTAATTCGCGCCACTTATACCCCTAGGTCTCAGCACTGCATAAACCACAATCTCAAGCTGATTATTAGGTGTTTCACAGTGTTTTATGGTTTCTACAAAGGCAGGAAATATAATTTCATCTCAGGAGAAAATTCTTGAATCTACATTCAGAAGAACAGCTGCTTCTAAATGTAACATGAGCCTGAGATATATCTACAAAAAAGAGAGTCACTCATCAAAGACCGTGCAGCCTCCTTCCAGCATGAAAATCACAGTAAGAGAGAGACACCACTGTCACAGCAAACTGGTAATCTGTCATGGCCAAAAACCTCCTTCAATTACAAGTAGAGGGTTAGGGCGCCTCCTTCATCTACAAGCAGAGGGCGCTGGCCAGTATTGACTTTAAGGATTGCAAAAGCCCAGGTTTTCTTTTTACTGAATAGTGAAACAGTGACTCTAGGTTTTCTGAGTGTAAGTGATGATCATAACAGAGCTAGAGTCTGAAGTATGCAAGTTAAAGGGAAACAGAGTTTTGGTCTTGTAAAGGAAGTCATTTGAAGTTTTCAAATCATATGAATTGTTAAAACCTTGGAGGGACACATCATTAGTGAAAACAATTCTAATCATAAGCAGCCTGCTGTTCAACAAAACCAAATTGAGGAAATATTGACAAATCATGTCATTACACAGGCAGAAGAAAGGGTGGTTGTTTTTCAAAGGAAGCCACCCCATATCGTGAAGAGATGATTCTTCAAAAATGAAAATACTATGGTTGACCAAAGTAAATGATATGTTTTCTCAATAATTTCGCAGCAAGATAATGAGATGTTGACACCTTGACTAGTGTTTTTCTGAAGCACAGTAGTGATTACAAGCAAAGGTGCCAGTATTGATGTTTTTCAAGTTATTTGCTTACCATCACATCCAAGGAAAATCTTTGTCAAACAGGTTTATCAAACAATCTTCAGATACTTTGCCAAGTGAAGGGCCTCCTTCGTTCATGAGCAGATGGCTAAGGCATTGAATGTTTTTGAAGACTGATTGATCAAAAGATACAGTGGAAAGAGACAAAGAAAGAAAGCAAAAGTCTTTACATAGGTGACAGATGGTGTTTATGTCTCAAAAAGTATTGGTTTTCCTACCCATAAGAAAATGTCTGTCAAACTATACCTCATAGTGGACAGGAGACAATTTGAATATGTAGGCCATTGATACAAAAAGGGGCAGTTTCCTTAAGGGAAAGGGTCAAACAACACCCCACTGTCACATGCCAAGAAGTCTAAAGGAGCGCCTTTCAAGTAAATAGAGAAATATGGTATGAATGGATGCAAGCAAAATATGGCACTTACAATCAAAGAAGGAGCTTATAAATCGCCTGGAAGCAGAAATTATCAAACAAGTTGGAAGAGCATAGACCATCTCCTGTTAAGTAACAAAACAGTTTTCAAGGCTTTTCAAATAGAATTTGAATGATTTTTTCCTTGTTAAAAATATCACCTAAAGTGTCAAGCAGTGGACAAATTTGAAATTATGGATGATCCTGTTACAAAGAAAGATCACTGCACTATTAAAAGGAACTGATAACTGTGTTTCAAAGAGCCCTGTTCTTCCTGCTTCATAAGCTTCTCCTTTCAGATATAAATCACAAATGATGGGAGGAAATTCAAGATTAGTTCCCAAGAGGACATTGTGAATAGGTATCCAATTTTATTAATAGGAAAAAGGAGTTTATTTTGATGGACTGTCTTTGTTTAGATGATTTGAAACAAACACAGTTTTTCTTTATTCCAAAGAACAGCTATATCATAGATGATACACCTACAGGCAGGGAAGTATTTTGAAAAAGAGGCGCCTTTCTCAAATTTGAGGGGCTATAATCGTCCAACAAACTTGGCATCTACAAAAGTGGGAAAAGGGCTGGTATGAGAAAGAAAGATATATTCATGTAAGCATAAGACAATCCAAGACCCTATCTTTTCAAAGCACAGTCAACCGCCTTTCTGTGTTTTTTAAACAGTTTTGAAGTGGGGT
>CM076572.1:1119803338-1120010282 GCA_034641835.2 Pinus albicaulis
ATTGATGTGTATATATGGTGGCGTTCAATGACCGTCACCATTTCATATTTTGGTGATGGTTGAAAAAAGCCACCATAAGCTCATTGGTGATGGTCAGAAGAGCCTCCATCACCAAAAACTAATCGTCGCCATTCCATAGGAATATTAGGGTATGATGGAATCAAAACTCCAAACGCCTGCTTGTAAAGAAGGTGCTAGTCCATTGAGCTAACACCCTTTACAAAATTAGACTTTTAAAAATTATATCTTGAAACTTTATAGATAGTAAATTCTACAACTTTCAATAAATTAAAATCTCGACAATGAAACCAGGCTCCAAGCTAGAACAAAAATAAATGACTCTAGAGTTGGGCTTTTTGGTGCTTGCAACAACTGATACAAAGGCAAAAATCAAATGAATCCAAGCTCCTAGATAGAACAAAAAGAAGTGAACCTGGAGCTAGGCCTTTTAGTGCTTTTTTAGAACATGCGCTTATCGATACAAAGGCATTCACCAGTACATATATTCATATGTAGAATAATGAATGGTAAATCAGATTTCTTCAAAGAAACACTAGGATTTCACCATTTATGCTTTGAGTTAGCCACCTAGTAATATGCTCAATAAGCCATGGTTAAGCTAATATGTTCAAGCAGTCTTAACACACTAGCTCGTAATCCTGGATTAGTCAGTGAATTTCATAAGTTTGTAATCCTGATTATGACTTGAACATAATCTAAGTTGTATTTACTGGTTTTACATGTAAAAAGAAGGAGATCAAAAACAAGGGACTAATTAGCATACATGGTACTAGGCCTACAACTAAGCTTGTTATCCAAGGAATGTTTGCACAATTCAAAGGATTTTTTTCTATAACAACTTCATTTGACTCGCTCTTAGCTGACTTTAGTTCCTATATGAGAGAAACATCAATAAAATTCAAGGCAAGCCAGATGGAAATTTAAGAGAAGAACATGTACCCAATCTGGACAATTGGGTAGCCACGTGTAGCAAAGCACTCAAGAGATCATGGCTAGACTCATTAGCAATACGTTTAGAATCTTACGAGCAAACAATTGATGTTAACCTAAGTAATGCTAGAGTAATGCTAGCATTACTTGATTAAGAAAAAAAAAACTTCCTTACCATATTCTTTTTACTTCTAAGTTTTGCTCCTCTCCACGTCAAGAAGAGGCCAATTAAGACAAAAAATTTCATTGGATAATAAAAAGAAATGTCAACATTTGATAGGTGGAGAAAAATTTATTATAATATTTTCCTTAAAACATTAGGTTTGATGTGGTTTGATGTTTTAATTCTTGTGCAAAGAAAAATAATAAACAACTGGCCGATTACTATAGTCCCTGTTGCCTTATGGAAAGGACTAATAAGAGTTCCCAAATTTGTTTCTAAATATGTCTGATTTGTTTCAGTTTCGGCTAGACCTAGTCAAATATTTTCAAGTTCGTCCAAGATGCAATGAGATTAATTATGTTTTCCTAAGCTAGTCAACAAGCTTGACCTATGATTTTGAAAAGGGAGTTTGATAGAGATTACTACTCTGACATATTTTAACAAATTTTCCCTTTTTTTATGTCTCGAAGAGAGAATCTGAACTAGCCTCCTCTTACCACAATGTGGCTAGATAAGTGAGACAAATCAAAACCAGTAGTATCCACTAAGATATTGTGGGTGAGGGGCATTTATTCTGCCAAAAAATGCTTAAAACAGGGCATTGAAGTTGATCACCCAATATGTTGCAAAGTACTACTATAAGAATCCTATCTTCTTCATTGGTCAGGTCTACCGTACTTCTACAGTATAACTGGGCATTTATGGCAACCATTAGGGAGATTATTTAGTGGTTCCTTATTTCATATTATGGGGTCCTTTTCACTTTTATGTTGTGTTTTTTGCTGCTTTTTTTTAATTTGAAGCACTTTACTGCTTCAACTTTCTCAATATCGAGGATAAAGGGATTCATCATGCTTCATAGTGTTTCAGTATTTTAATTTATGTATTTGTGATCATGGGCAAATATTATTTGGGTCAATTGTAATACTCTTGTTACCTATTGCAGAACACTCGAATTAGCCTCTCGGACTTGTGATACAAACCTTAGGCTTACACTCTGCAACAAATCAGACCTGTGAGAGACTTGTGCACCAACAAGCTCAAGATCTATCATATTTACTAAAGCTCAGATTTGTGTTGTATCTGAAGAAAATTTTGGACTTGAGTACTCTGATATGTGGACAACTCTTGGACCTGTGACTGTGGCAAAGGATCTTGGCATAGATTCGGACTTGAGACATCAATTAAAAAACCACGAATTTTTGGGCAAAGAAATATTGGACTTCTGACACAATTCCTCTAACCTTGTGGATAGGAAGAAGTCTTGAACTAGTGACATACCTTGGATAGAGGGGCTGCAAAAAAAAATTCTAGAGCAACAGTATTTCAAAGAAATCATCGAAGATTTGTGGCCAAAGGACAGTTCAGATTTGTGGCTTGTGTGACAAGGTTAAAAACACTAAGCATATCTGAGGTGTTTTTGGAAGCAATATTTGAAAAGACTTAGAGCTGGTGTAGAGCTCAGTGTAGAGCTTAGATCTCATAAGGATCTTGAATCTCAACCCTAGAGCTTAGAGCTTGGTGCAGAGCTTAGAGCTAGTAAGGATATTGACTCTCAACCCCATCCCAGATCTATCTTTCTATAGAAGAACAAGTACAACAGAGGTGCTCCCAATAATGGATTTCTTCCTGACACTGGGGCAGTGTTCACACCTCCTGAAGATTGATCCAGAATTTATCTGGAACGAAAAACTCAAATAGAGATATAGCAAGAAATAGAAGCATAGTGGACAACAAAGAGTAAGTTCAGAAGTCGAATTATGGGAAAAGTTTCTATAGAATAATAATTCGCATCCGAGGAACCTGTACTCGCACATCTTGGCACATTTCTTGCAAACATACTCACACATGAAAGATATTGCGGACTTGTGAAAGCACTAAAGCTCAAACCTATTGTGACATTCTTTTGACCTGTGGAGATTGACACTTACTCTCTCGGTTCTATAAAGATTTTTGAAGACACATTACTAAGGTTTAAATGGATCTATAATAGAGCTATTTTGCGGACCTATGGAAAACCTCAATTGCAAACCCTATAGCATCTTGGACACATTTTCAATTCAACCTGAGGGACTATAATTTTTGGATCTAAAGCACTATAGTTTTTACTTGAGACACTACAATTCAATTTGAACCTGTGCATCTGTGATTATGGAAAATATTTGGGCCTGTGGAATTACCTATCGCAACACTCGAATTATCCTCTCAAACATGTGATACATACCTTAGGCTTACACTCTACAACAAATCAGACCTGTGAGGGACTTGTGCACCAGCAGTCTCAGGATCTGTCATATTTATAAATCTTGGATCTGTGTTGTAACATCCTCAAGAGAATTTTTGACTTAAGTACTCTGATATGTGGGCAACTCTTGGACCTGTGATTGTGGCAAAGGATCTTGGCATAGATTCGGACCTGAGACATCAATTAAAAAACCATGAATTTTTGGGCAAAGAAATATTGGACTTGTGACACAATTCCTCTAACCTTGTGGATAGGAAGAAGTCTTGAACTAGTGACATACCTTGGATAGAGGGGCTGCAAAACAAACTTCTAGAGCAACAGTATTTTGAGGACATCACTAAAGACCTGTGGCCAAAGGACAGTTCAAATTTGTGGCTTGTGTGACAAGGTTAAAAACACTAAGCATATCTGAAGTGTTTTTGGAAGCAGTATTTGAAAAGGCTTAGAGCCGGTGCAGAGCTTAGAGCTCATAGGGATCCTGACTCTCAACCCCAAAGCTTAGAGCTTGGTGCAGAGCCTTGAGCTTAGTGCAGAGCTTAGAGCTCATACGGATATTGACTCTCAACCCCATCCCAAATCTATCTTTCTATAGAACCAGAAGTACAACATAGGTGCTCCCAATAGTGGAATTCTTCTTGACACTGGGGCAATGTTCACACCTCCTGAAGATTGATCAAGAATTTATGTGGAACGAAAAACTCGAACAGAGATATAGAAAGAAATCGAAGCATAGTGGAGAACAAAGAGCTCTCAGACTTGTGATACAGACCTTAGGCTTACACTCTCCAACAAATCAGACCTTTGAGGGACTTGTGTACCAATAGTCTCAGGATATGTAATATTTATTAAAGCTCATATATGTGTTGTAACATTTGAAGAAAATTTTGGACTTGAGTACTCTGATATGTGGACAATTCTTGGACCTATGACTGTGGCAAAGAATCTTGGCATAGATTCGGACCTGAGACATTAGTTAAAAAACCTTGAATCTGTGGACAAAGAAATATTGGACTTGTGACACAATTCCTCTAACCTTGTGGATAGGAAGAAGTCTCGAACTAGTGACATACCTTGGATTAAGGGGCTGCAAAAAAGCTTCTGGAGAAACAGTATTTCGAAGACATCATTGAAGACCTATGGCCAAAGGATAGTTCAAATTTGTGGCTTGTGTGACAAGGTTAAAAACATTAAGCATCTTTGAAGTGTTTTTGGAAGCATTATTTGAAAAGGCTTAGAGTCGGTGTAGAGCTTAGTGTAGAGCTTAGAGCTCATATGGATCTTGACTCTATACCCTAGAACTTAGAGCTTTGTGCAGAGCTTAGAGCTTGTAGGGATATTGACTCTCAACCCCATCCCATATCTATATTTCTATTGAAGCAGAAGTACATCAGAGGTGCTCCCAATAGTGGATTTCTTCCTGACACTGGGGCAATGTTCACACCTCCTGAAGATCGATCCAGAATTTCTGTGGAACAAAAAAATCAAACAAAGATATAACAAGAAATAGAAGCGTACTGGAGAGCAAAGAGTAAGTTCAAAAGTTGAATTCTGGGCAAAGTTTCTATAAAATAATACATTGAATCTGAGGAACCTGTAATCGCACATATTGGCACATTTCTTGCAAACATACTCGCACCTCAAAGATATTGAGGACTTGTGAAAGCACTGAAGCTAAAACCTAATGTGACATTCTTTTGACCTGTGCAGATTGACACTTCCTCTCTCTATTTTATAAAGATTTTTGAAGACATGTTACTAAGGGTTAAATGGATCTATAATAGAGTTATTTTGTGGGCCTATGGAAAATCTTAATTGCATACCCTATAGCAGCTTGGACACATCTGCAATTTGAACTGAGGGACTATAATTTTTGGATCTAAAGCACTGTAGCTTTTACTTGAGACACTGCAATTCACATTTGAACCTGTGAATCTATGATTGGGGTAAATATTTGGGCCTGTGGAATTGTAATACTCCTGTTACCTTTTGCAGAACACTCGAATTAGCCTCTCAGGCTTGTGATACAGACCTTAGGCTTACACTCTACAACAAATCAGACCTGTGAGGTACTTGTACACCAGTAGTCTCAGGATCTGTCATATTTATTAAAACTCATATATGTGTTGTAACATCTGAAGAAAATTTTGGACTTGAGTACTCTGATATGTGGAAAACTCTTGGACCTGTGATTGTGGCAAAGGATCTTGGAATAGATTCAGACCCGAGACATCAAATAAAAAACCTTGAATCTGTGGAAAAAGAAATATTGGACTTGTGAAAAAATTTCTCTAACCTTGTGGATAGGAAGAAGTCTTGAAGTAGTGACATACCTTTGATTCAGGGGTTGAAAAACAAGCTTCTAGAGCAACAGTATTTCTAAGACATCATTGAAGACCTATGGCCAAAGGAAAATTCAGATTTGTGGCTTGTGTGACAAGGTTAAGAAAACTAAGCATATCTGAAGTGTTTTTGGAAGCAATATTTGAAAAGGCCTAGAGCCAGTGCAGAGCTTAGAGCTCGTAGAGATCTTGACTCTCAACCCCAGAGCTTAGAGCTTGGTGTAGAGCTTAGAAAATGCAGATTTCTAAAACCTTTTGCACATCCCTGTTTCGTTATGTTGAACCATTTTGAGCAAGACTCTTGAAATTTTGAACATCCATGTATTAATTATGTGGAAATGGACTATAGGTTGCTATTCAAATTTTTTAATTACAGTGATCACTTTTGTAGTATCTCCACTGTAGGTTTCTATTCAAATTTTTTAATTATAGTGATCACTTTTGTAGTATCTCCAAGTTCTGTAGCTCTGGATTGATGTAGCACTGAGGCATCATGACTGAAACTTCATAATGGCATTGGATATCTAGATAGAAATAGCATCATCATGGCACCAAATATATCATCATCATAGGACTGATCATAGTACCGAGTTTCATAATGTCATAGCACTGACAATGGAGACAACATCATGTCATATACATCACCGAGTATCAAAACAGATAACAACACCATATCCAAACTGTAGTGATGTTGCCTTCTTGAAAAACATCCGAACTACACTATCTGTAATATGTCTGAAACTTCTTTCTGCAATATTACAATATCACTGTAAATTCGTATTGAGTTGCATGATGAAAATAAACCAAAAGTGTCTCTGAGATAATAGAGCCTGATTTGAAACAATAACCGTATAACCCTGTAATTTTTGGTTCTGTGATAACTACAAAAGATCTGAATTGTCTACAGTGATCTGAGATTTCAGAGAAGTTTGAATTCCTGAGGTTGAAATGTGAAACTATACCCCTATATTTATAGTTTAAATATGCATGTTGTCTCTTTCTAAGATTAATATAAAGTTATAAAAAAGTGAACGAGGAAGAACATTGAAACAATATTGTAAATATTCAAGACAATGCATGAAATCGAGGATTTGTAAATCCATGGCTTCAAATGACATCATGAGATCCAAGTTTGATGAAGTGAATCTTGAGCTGAAGGCTCAAATTCTGGCCAATCCTGCTTTTGATTACAATGAGAACACACATCAATGGGTCAATATGTCATTTTCATCATGCCTACAATAATAAACCCTAGACAAATGAACATGATAGCAAAAGGGGTCACATCAATGGGTCAAGAAGTCATTGTCATCATGCCTACAATAACAAAACCTAGATAAATGAACATGACAGCAAAAGGGGTCAATGACCAAGCCAGGGCCACATTAGGGCTAGTAGTTACAATTGTAACCACAGTGAAAATATCGTTAGTGGCTATATCTCGCATCTCATGCCAAATGAGGTGCCACCATAGCTTTTGAAGAGTCTTCACTTGACAAACACTAGGTCAAGCAAGCCTCTCAGCTCTAGTATGGTCATTTTCTAACTACTATAATTGCGATACTATCGAACATGAATCTTCAAACAAGGGGGAGCCATAACAAATCTTCACATCTTTATGAGGTCCCTTTCATAGGAACCCCTCCATATTATCCACATATTATTTTATATATTAAATTCATAGAAATAATGAAGGGAGGGGATCCCTCCAAGCCATGAAACATTGTTCTACACAAGGTTTATGATAACATTGTTTTTTCCAACTAATTAACTAGTTTAGATTTGCATGTTGTCTCTTTTTTGGGATTAATATAAGCAACTAGGGAGTTAAGAAAATATTCAAGAGTCAAGACATTTCATGAAATCAATGGTTTGTAAATCCATTTCTTCAAATGCCAGTGTCAACGTGAGATTCAAGTTTCACAAAGTCTATCTTGAGCTCAAGGCTCAAATTATGGTTGATCCTGCATTTGATACATTAAAAACACTCATCACTGGGTCAATAAGACATTGAATGAGTGCTCTATCATCACGCTTGAAATAGTTAGCCCTAATTAAATGAACGCGACAATAAAAGGAGTCAATGGATGAGCTAGGACCACATTAGGATTGATAGTTAAAACTATAACTAGAGAGAACATGTGGTCACCCAATATATCCATGGAATCTCAAGCCAAACGAGGTGCCACCATCGCATTTTAAGAGTCACAACTTATAAAAACACTAGATAAGACTTTTAGCTCTAATATGGTCTTCATTCGACTAATACCATTGCTCTCCTATCTAACACAAGTCTTAAAAAACAAGGTGGAGTCACTACAGATCTTCAAGTCTTTATGAGGTCCCATTTAGGGGAATCCTTCTATTTTAATATGAAATCCAAGGGTTCTATCTCTATATTTAATTCATGGATACAACAAAGAGAGGGTTCCCTCCAAGCCATTAGAAATGACTCTATGCAAGAAGGCAAATCCTTGATAGTTTCTTTCTCGTGGATTTTGGCATAAGCAAGGATGCTATCGTGCTTTTGGTTTCAAGCATTGTTGAAGGATCCCTATGCAAAAATATGCCCTCCTCCTCCCAATCCCATCAATTCAAGGATGAGGTGAAGCCTAGGCTTTCTATGCCCTCAAAGAAAAAGGTGCCCCTCAATCCTGCCTTCATAGTGAAGAAATCAAAGGATATTCTAGTGTTGGAACTTGCAGGTATATGCCCACAACTTTTTGTATTGAAGGGATGCCACTCTTTGTCATTTTAATGGGCTTTAGCCATCTACAACAATGCTTCATGGGTGGAGAAATCAAACCTAGATTACCAACAATGAGCTCATCCTCCATTCCAGGTGTTACTTCATTGTAATTTTTAAGGCCATGGTGGATAGAAAAAAAAAAAATTCAACCTAGGACCCTATTTCTAGGGGAAAATGCACCTCTCCTTTCATCCCTAGTTCTCAATGTTGATCCAAACACCATGATTATTACAACTAATTCGGTCTAGGTAAGAGTTCCAAACCTCCTCTTCACTTATGGTATCCTAATTTTCTTGTAACTATTAGGAACTCCCTGGGTCATTTTATTAAATTTAATGGAGCTCATATTGTCATGGGCTCAACATCTTTACCCATATCTATGTAGTGCTCAACCTAATTTGTGAGTTTCCCAACTAGTTGCTCATATAATCGGTTGATATCACTTTTACCGAAATGTTAGACATTGAAAGCACAAAATTTAGATGTAGATCATGCCAACAAACTGTACACCTTGTAGATACCTATTCATCTTCACCGACATCTTCTACATCCAATGGACAAAGGAAAAATCCCAAAGGATGGTAAGTAATACAAGGAAACATATGTGCTCCAACAAAGAAAATGGCTCAACCGAAAGTAAAGAAACCTATTCAAGTTCCCATTGGTAGTGGTGGGGAGACACACTTAACTTTGGTTCCATCAAATCCTTTTTGAGGTTTAAAGCATATTTTTGAATCGAAAAAGGCAAAGTTTAGTCCTAACCACCTTGCATTCATGATTCCCTTTCACAAATCAGTATATCATAATGCCACTAACCCATGGAAAAATAACTGAGTGGATCAATATTACAAAGAAAAAGAAACAAAGAAAAAGTGATCCTCATAAGACAAATCACAACACCTAGTGACCATGTAACTTCTTCAACTCTCTATAAACGAGTCAAGTTGTGTTTCTCTATGTTCTCTTCATTTATATAAATTTCATAGTTATGTTTCAATATTATGTTCACAGTTATGGGATATTGAGGCATGATAGAGGAAGAAGAAAACCATGTAGCATCCACATTTGGCCAGTGCAAGTACCCCTTTCTTTGTATTCACTTTTCATCTAGAGAAGAAAAGAGCAAAGCATAGGCCTCTCCTTCTAGTTGGGTTTGTCCTGTATTAAGTTTTCCTAGGGTATATCTTGTATTCAATGTATGGATAGTTTATAATTGTTTGTCTCCTTCATTTCACTTTTAGTTGATTCTCAGTAATTTCTGTGTTAAAGCTAATGATATGAATTTTTCAATCTTGAGTATAATATTTATAGTAAAAGAATTTCCTCCAAGGAACATCTAAAATTTAGTTGGATACTGGGATTTCTGAGCTGGCAGGGCTGAAACTAGACTCTGGGAGAAGTTGATCAATGCAAAGCAAGGGTGATGCAGTCCCTCAGTCAGGGACACACAACCTTACGCAGTGGCAGTGCAAAGATTGCACAGAGCTTGCTGGGGTTTTAGCAGTGGCTCATCTGGATCAACCAAGACTTGCGGAAGTGAGGTAAAACTCACATTTTCTTTGTAGCTGAGGTTTTCTCTATTGGGTAAGCCGGATTATGGCACCCTATATGTACTCAGAATATTTATGCTTAATAGTAATAAACCCTTAAATATGTTGCACCGGTTTTCCCGCATTGGGTTTTTCCGAGGACATTTGTTCGAAAAATCTGCGTGTCCTTTATCATATGTGCGTGATGTTCAGTAAATTATATGTATTTGTGTAGGCTGCTAGTTGTGTTTACTTTGAAGTTTTTCTAAATATTTTTAGTTAAATAACTTGTGCATAATAAAACAAATAGGAGAAGTATATCAATATTTAGTAGTAGGATTTTTGTGCTCAGAAATTTTCTCATGGTATCAGAGAATTGCAGATCAAGTTGAACCATCAGCAATGGGGCTGGAGATATTTTTTGTAGGGAGGGCAGCTGAAGCAGTACAGATCCGGAAGAAGTCAGTGTAGCACAAGAGGGACAACATAGACCCTGCAAGGGTGACGCAGAGTCATTTTTCTCATGTAGAGGCTGACACAGCTCCATAAAGGTGATGCAGAGTCTACTCACGCAGAGGCTGACGTAGCACCAGGAGAGGGAAGCTAAGCCATGTTTCTCATGCAGAAGCTGACGCAGCACCAGGAGGGTGACGTAGTCCAAAAGGGATTGATGTTGTGCATTTTCTCGAGGCTGGAAGTATCTTCAAAAGTTGTTGGTGAGGAATCGCTTCTGTTGGTGTAGAACAATGCCTAGGAAAGGTGACAAAGTTAGGAGAAATAATTCCTCAGTAGAATTTTTCCAAGAATTATGAAATTTGATCAAGAGGGTGATTGTAAAGGGTTGATTCAGTAGAATTGGCGGAGGATTTCTGGGAGGGAAATTTGTTTTCAGAGGGAGCAGTATCTCTAGAGGGTTTCTAACACCAAGAAACCGAGATCTGGTCTTCTGTTGAGGGCAGCAGTAGTAAGGGGGAGAAGAGTACTTGTTTCGATAGTTTGAGCAAATATGGCCTCGTACGGACTGAGAGATCTGGATAGGTTGGACGGTGTGTCCAACTTTGCGATTTGGAAGGCCAGAATCCTGACAGTTCTAAAGAAGTACGATATTAGAGACCACGTGAAAAATGTTGTAGTTGTGTCGATCGATGTGGATGCTCTGAATAAGTTCAACGAAAATCAGGCGCGAGAAAAGTGCTTGATCATGGATGGGGTGAAGGATCACGTGGTCCCACAAATTTCCAAGAAGAGGACAGCACATGAGATGTGGAAATATGTGACCACATTGTATCAAGGTATATTTCTCCAACGGAAGATGCTTCTAGAGAACCAGATGCAGATGTTCCAAATGCACAAGGGAGAGGAGATTGATCCCTTCCTCTTTAGATTGCAGACGATCTGAGATCATTTGATTACCATGAGTGAAACTATGGATGGAGGGATCTTGGTGAGGACTACCTTGAATGCAATCACTAATGAGTGGGAGACCTTTTTCCAAAGCATCTTGGGCAGAGCACAACTCTCAAATTGGAGTGACATGTGGGATATCCTTCGACAGGAGGAGATTTGGAGGATGACCGAGAAGGAATTCAACAGTGGCAGTGTCAAGTTGAAGGAGGAGGAGGGAGATGCAGCCCTAGTATCAAAGGGACAGTGGCAACAAGGGAAGAAGAAGGACCTATCCAAGGTCCGGTGCTTCAGATGTGGTGAAATTGGACACTTCGCCAACACTTGTCCTAAGAGGAAATATAAGGAAGCTTTAGATTCCAAGGCAACAATAGCTATAGGGGAAAATGGTAGTGAGGATGATGTGGCCATGAGTGCTCATTTATTGAGAGAAGAGGTGGGGCGATATAGATCTGTAGAGCAGCTACAGATGGGTAGGCAGGATCCTTGATGTGCTCAAACTCTTGGATCACATACGAGCTTCGGGAGCCTTAAGACAATAGCAGGATGACTGGAGTAGTGGGTGTAGAAGATCATGGAGAAGTAGAGGCAGTGTTGGGACGTTGAATTCTGGAGCAGCACAGAGGAGAGGCATCATCACAAAGAGAGTGCTTCAATAGTACAGTGCAGTAGACAACGCAGAGCTTCAGAGAGACAACGCAGTGCAACAGCAGAGGGTGCTTCAGTGATGAGATGTAGCTTGAAATACTTCTCTGTCAGTGATTGGGTGGTGGTACTTCAGCTGCTTACTTCTCAACAACTAATTTGCAGTGCAGCAGTTAGAAGTGGTGGTGCTATGGGAAACATGATGCAACAATTTGAGAGGGAGATGCAATACAAATGTGGCAGTGTCATTGGTAGTGACATGGGCAATAGTACAGAGAGCAGCAGCGCAGTGGATGGAGGGCAGCATTACAATCATCAACGTGAAGACTGATGCCAAATATCAGGGTGACACTTCAGTGGGGAACTATTGCTAGAGCACACACCTCGCTAAGAGGGAGTGTTAAGATTTTGGGGTAGCATCGGATGTGCTCTAACTCCAAAACTTTGTGGACAAGCTGGAATACATGAGATCTCCAAGACCCAAATTCCATCTGGTATAAAATTTATTCAAATAATTAAATTTTTTAATGGGGTCCCTTAGTCTAACTTGGGGAAATTAAAAAAATTAAAGTGAATTAATTTACACATGTGATGAGAACATTCTATGTGACGTGGATCAAGCTTCTTTTAATATTAGACATTGATTAGTGATTAGATCACAGCCATCAATTTTTCAACAAGAAAAGTATAAAGGAAGGGCTTGGGCTCAGCTGGATAACACACACACATAATCTAAGAGATCGAATTCTTCTGACGGAGCAGTGCTCAAACGAAGATCATATATGAGTAATTTAGAGAAGCAGTGAGGGGCGGATGTAGTGATTGGTCAGGAGGACCAAGAGTACAATGCAAAGCAAGGGAAATAGAGATGTAGTGGAGGCAGCGCAACCATCAGAGGGTGTGACGCAGTCCCTAGAGAGGGTGACACAGGCCCACGCAGGGGCAATACAGAGCCTCCAAGGAAAGTTTGAAATCCAGCTAGAGACTAGGGTTTCTGAGCTAGCAGGGCTGAAACTAGACTTCGGTAGAGGTTGATCAGCGCATAAAAAGGGTGACGTAGTCCCTCAGTCAGGGCCACACAACCTTACATAATGGCAACGTAGAGACCGTGCAAAGCTAGCTGGGGTTTCACTAGTGGCTCATCCGGATCAGCCAGTTCTTGCGAGAGTGATGTGAAACTCACATTTTCTTTGTAGCCAAGGTTTTATCCATTGGGTCTGCCAGATTATGGCACCCTAGATGTACTTAGAATATTTTTTCTTAATAATAGTAAACCCTCATAATTGTTGAGCCGGTTTTCCCGCATTGGGTTTTCCGAGGACATTTGTCTGAAAAATATGTGTCCTTTGTAATATGTGTGTGATGTTCACTAAATGATCTGTATTTGTGTAGGTTACTATTTTTTTTTTACTTCGGATTTTCTCTGAATATTTTCAGTTAAACAACTTGTGCATAATAAAACAAGTAGGAGAAGTAAATCAATATTTAGCAGTAGGATTTTGGTGCTTAGAAATTTTCACAGTATACAAATCAGAAATGGAATAAGAACCCAATGGAATGCATTAACTTCATTCATTATATATGCTTCCCACAAATAAATAACATCAAATATTAAAAAATATACAAAGCAAGATGAAACTGCATATCAAAATGCACACTTGCATTTCTGACCCAAATGAAAAAAACCTGCAAAGCCTCAAACTAAACAGATTCAGCTCCACAAAAAATGAGATTACTCGCACTAATATCAAATGGAAATCAATATACACTATCACAGACACATCTAAAATTGTGTTTGATATGCACATCAATGTTCCAAAGCTCGAGGTTGAATATCTCAAATTTCAATATTTAATATATCAGTCATTTCTCTGAACTCAAGGTATGCAATATTGACCCTATCAAAACCAGAATTAGATGGATTTGGGATATTATATTTGATGCGCCTAACACATAGTATATATTAAATGTAATTACATGCAAAGAAACTATTGACAGACCGACCCACCCCAAGTAGGATGTAGAGCATCCCACATCTTTTGGTACAAACACAAACAACTATTCATTCAAATACCACGTAGCTTTTATTGTGGTAAGGATATGAATCAAACTAAAACAAGAATTAGAAGGAGAAAAAACATACCTTTGGTCCCTCTCTACAAGCATGTGTTCTAAAAGTACAGTATATCCAATGTCAACAGTTGATGCATTTGCCAAATAATCCTTGCCCAGACAAAAATGGACAAACAAATCAGTATCACATGCCAAGCATAAGCAATCTCAAAGTAAGCATCTGGAAAAGTTCCGTTCATAGTGCCAAAATAATAACAGTAAGTTGAAGCAGTCATTGGTGATAGAAGCACAGATCCATGTTCTTGGATACAGTGGATTATCGCATTAATTCCCTTAGATTACAAGTTAGAAAGCATCACTGAATACAACATACATCAATAGGTTTTTATCTAGAGCTCTTTCATTTTTGGACAGACAATAAGAAATTGAATACAATTCATGTGAAGGAACAGTGAAATAAAATTCAAATCACTTAAAATTCAAGAATGCAAACTCAAAATCAAAAGAGCACATCAAAATCTCTAAAGAAGGTTTCATGATGATCACCAAAAGATGAACCTTTGCAAAATTTTTGGCTCTAAAAGCAAACCATGAGAATTTGGGCTATGATAGATCATACGAAGCTAAGACATTAAATCTATGGGATGCAGGATATCATTGAATTAACTTGTGAGTAGTGATGGTAAAGAGTCGAATAAATGACACCTACCTACCCCTTTTGTAAACAATAGGGCAAAAATTTACAGCTAGATATGCTTGGAAAAATGAGGGCATGGTTGCCTCTACAGTGACAACTAGAAAATGAAACATGGAAACCCTACGCACAATAGGTTGCATGAGTAAATGATAATAATATATGTTGGAAAATGACATTGATCTATTTGAGATGAAAAAAACTTAAAAATAAGTTAGGACTATTCAAAGAAGTTTGAAACTGAATCCACTGGTTATAAATTATCCCCCACCAAACAACACTTCAAACAACGCATCATGAACCACTCAATTCTACATTTAGTATCCAAATTATCAAAATTCAATTCTACATTTAGTATCCAAATTATCAAAATTCAGTTGTGCATAATTTTGTTTTATGTGATCAAAACATAGTAATAGCCACACAAATGTTCAAAATGCAGAACATATATACATACATTTTTTGTTTCTTCTTGAGGGAACACATTGCACATACTATGGCTAGGGTTCGAAGCCCATACTGTAAATAGGGTAATCGAGATAATCAGACACTGCAATTGCACATACTGTTCTAGGGTTCGAAGCCCATTATAGTTTTGAAGATCTTAGAGATGGCAGCATCAGCTTCACAAATGGCTACTAACATCAATAGAATATTGGATCTTTTCAATACTTTCTCTAATGTATTGACAGATAAAATTGTGGAGGAAAATATTAAAGATCTTGATCTCAATGTTAGAGCTTAGGCACTCAATGCCCTGCTTCAAAATCGTCAACTCCAAGTTTTCAAGCGGGGTGATTTCATAGTTTACAAGCAATAGATGAAAGAAGAATCTGTAAGGTTTAAGGGACTCTCATCTGAAGATATGCTCATATATCAAGTCATAAAAAATGCTGGAAATATGGGTATATTGACAAAAGATATGAAAACAGAAACAAATTTACAGCAGCCATAGGTTAACAAATCATTGAAAAATCTAGAAGCTCACGACTTAATAGAACTAGGGGTGAAATGTGTTTCTAACCGAGAAATGAAAGTGTATATGCTAGCAGAATTGACACCTTCAAAGGAGATAAATGGAGATGCATGGTACATAGGGCTAAACTTTGATATGGATTTCACTAACATTGTTAAGCAACATTGTTTTTAGTTCACCTTGCAGCAGGGTGTAGCCACTATTGAGAGTGTTGCTAATTTTGTGAGAAAATTAGGGATATCAAAGGTGGAATTGAAGGTTGAAGAGCTCAAGAAAATGGTGATGTGGAAGAAGAGATAAGCACGGGAACCAGAGACTACTGCTATAGAGGTTCACAAGCTCAAATTCAGGAGTCTTCATCATTTACGAACATTCCTTGTGGAATTTTCCATGTCTTGCGAGAGTGCACAGATGATGGTCTGATTTCTGATTTCCATGGCACTGCAGCTACATTATACATGAAATAATTGCTTAAACTCTTACCTTCTCATAGGCCTCTCAACAGATGGAGGAGGGGCCACCTTCTTCTTATTGAAACTGAATAATTTCTTCATCATCTTTGCTCGAGTCAAACTCTTCAATGCATTCAGTATTGATGAGAGGGTGTTAAGGCTCCCCTCATGTAGCTCTAGCTATGCTCTATTTTTTTGGTAACAAAATGCTCTGTGTTTAGTTTTCCCTCCAATCATCCATGAAAATACCCTCTTGAAATTTAAATGGAGTGAGAAAATGATTTTCAGATGGCTCAAAGCATTTTAATCAGAAGGGTAAAAACGTTTATCACAATTTAGAGAAAAATATGCCAATATAATATATATTTTAATTTCTTAAAAGTTATTCAAATATGATATATATTTTAATATTTTTCAAAATAAAGGTGGATGATATGTTTAGTTTGCAAATCACTTTATTTTTTTATGATTTTTTATTTTTTTCATTGTATATGATTAATTTAGATTCATCTTCACTTCAAATTTATCAAGTGTCTAGAGATCAAATCTAAAGAGGTCTACACCTCAAGAGATTTGATTCTTCCCTCTCGACCCTTGGTAGATCTAGAGTCAAGATAGATCTAGATTGGTTTAATTATAAAATTTATGTTTTTAATTTTCATTTTATTTTGACAGACTCAAAATGTTAAAGAGAACATTACAACATATTTACTATAGGAGAAGAATTCAACACTAGAGAAACCCTAGAGGCCCACAGAAAAATTGCAGGTGAAGAAAGGGTCATAGTTTTGACAAAGAGTGAACAAGCTCTAGACAATGCCAGGCTCTAATATCATTGTCAAAATGCAAGATAAGATTAAATGGTAACCATGAGTTTTTTATCCACATGATATATATTTTGTAGAGAGATGGTCGCCATGATAAACACTTCGAAGACACAAAACTACTTGTCAAATATGATTTTAAGATGAGATGTCGATTGCTTACTATTGGACCCACATGGAGGAGGAGTTGTTGGTGGATTATGAACTGGAGGAGGAGGGTTTTCGAAAAAATTGGGCTAGTCCCAAGGATTTTATCCATTGGAATTTCAAATTCAACATAAAAGGTCACCATACCACAGTTTCTACGCCTACCAGATCTTTAGAAAGCAAAGTTAAGAATTCAATAAGCAACTATCTAGCGGTTTGAAGGCCCTAACCCTTGCGCCAACCACACACTATTCAGGTCCTTTAGTTTCGGCTAGTTCAGGGCCTGAGGATGTTTGTCAGGGGCTAGAGAACTCTTCTTGGGGTGTGTGGCTCTAAGTTTAATTTCCCTATTGTCCCAGATATTGGAGGAAGACATACAATGTGTTACTACTTCATTAGGGTTTTCAGAATTTTTTGAACATAGTGGGGGTTCTTCACTCTCAAAAGCCTCTCCATATTTTTTTCATGTACATCCTTCATCTCAAGTGCCATCAACCTCACCCTCCTTCAGTGAATTAGTGAAGGATAACCTTGCCTCAACAACGTAACAAGGTCAAACTAACATCATGGATGGTATTGTGGTTTTCAGGGAGAAACACTCTTCTGAATAAGAAATAACTATGATTCAAAAGGAGTATGAGAAATCAAGGAAGAGGAAAATCCATTGTAGTGTCAAGAAGAAGAATAAAGTCCTCCTTTCTCTATTTTTGGGAGTCAACGTAACCATTCAAAATACTTAGGAAATGTCCCAAAAATCCTTGGTGGGGAAAGTAAGGGGTTGAAAATTCAGGTCCTCAACCCTAAACATGTGGGCGGACAAGGAAATCTTGCCTATTGTAAAATTTTCTCCAGAGGTGTCACTGTTAGCCCAAGGCTGGATTCATTTGTGCTTCAAAGATGTAGCAGACACCCAGAAGGTACAACAAATGGTTTAGAAATTTTATTCATCTCCTATCCTTTTCAATTTCTAGATGTCCCTCTTCGATGAAAAGTAGGAGAGACTAGATATGACCCCAATATAGGTTCATCTTCCAAGTCTCACTCCTAACAATTGGGATACCCTAATTTTCAAAGATATAGGTAACTCATTGGGATCTTATCTAGCCCATGAATCCGCATATTTAGAGATGGGGATTAAGAGATACACCCATATTTTGGTTAATATGGACCTCAGAGAAGGGCTTATAGAAGGCATGGATATCGGGATTGGGGTGGGGTGTATTCAGATATTGGGTTATGAAGGAATAACTTTTAGGTGTAGGCGGGGCCATAGGTACGGGCACCTGGCTAAAAACTATAAGCTTCCCTTTTATTTCTTAGGACTATCCATCTAGAGGCAAGGACATATTAGGCTAGAAAAGGGTTTTGGATTGGAGTTTTTTGGCGCTGAGGAATAGCTAGATGGTGCAACTCCTCTCTGCAACACATCATCGAAGTCGTTGGTGAAAATTGTCAAGATATGGTGTTTATGTTGTCAATTTTCTAGAAGCCCTACTAAAGGGGTGGAGTTTCATTTCCTTGAATTCTAGTGGAAGGTTGGGGGTTTTAGCAGTTGGATGGAAAGCCATAAATATTTGGGTATCTAATTCTCGAGGTTTGGATTCTGGTTTTTCTATTGAGGATAGAGAGGTAGAAGTGGAGGGAGATATGGAGAGGGAGGTAGGGAGAAGGAAAGAAAGGGAGGTAGGGAGGGATCGAGAGGGAGAGAAAGGGAGAGCTAGAGACTAAGAATTATGCACACTATTTATTTGTCATTATTAGAACGAAGGTTTGAGATTGTATTTTGTTGAGGAAAAGGAGAGAGGAAACCATAATTTTTGGGGATGAAGTGGTTATGGTAGCAAGGAATATTTTAAATCAAACATTTATTTTTCATGTTATAAAATGCCACCTATTTAAGAAAACTACAAATTAAGTTCAAACCAAGTTGTAAAAATCTAGAATCTTTATTAAATGTAAAATCATTTTATTGTTGAGAACTATCTAGGCTAGGAATGAAACTCCAACACCTTCCATTGACCAATTTTCAGTACACACTTCATTAGAGGCCTCTTTTATAATCAATTTAATATCAATTTTATGTGTAAATGATAGGACTACCACACAACTTCTCTCATTCCATGCTTTACTATATACCTCTTATATATTCATTGCTTATTTATAATGTAGGAACCTCTAGGACATATGAATCCAACACATGACTCAACCCCTAAAAAATACATTTTATGTTTCCTCATAATGAAGGGGTTTATTATAACTCTTAAAGGAAGTTTAGATTATTGGTTTTGGGCTGGTCCAAACCTTTCTATCGAAGATATAGTTATGATAATGAGCCTTAGAAACTCAGCCTAAATCCCATGGAATGCTCTATCTCCAACCCATAGCTAGGTTGATTATTCATATTTTCTTATCCTTAATACCTTGTTTATAATGAGATAGGCTTAGTATCATACCTAGCCCAGTTGTTAGCCCATGTGATTCTCCAAAACTATGATACATGCATTGATTATCGTACTCCTTAAAGGTTGGTTTTGCAAGTGTGATTTTTTATCTTTGAAATCCCATCTTGTACAATTCTCCCATAAATTAGCTTTATTTCCGAATACAAAGAAGCACGTATGATAGACCTTCAACATCCGTGTATTTTCCTTGAAAAGCGAGACACTTTGAAATAAAATTAGAGTTTTCATATCATTCATTCAATATTTTGAACAACATGCAACTAATTATGGTAGGTGTTGGAGTATTCCATTTGACATATGTGTTTATATTTAGCTTCATTTCCTTAAGAGATGGTATCAAAGAAAAATAATTTGGCCATTGGTTTGAATTTGGCTGACATAGGCCCTTAATATTTGTGCCACTTGATATATTTTCCCTTTCGCTCTTGATTCAATTATTTTTGAATGTTTTCCAACCTCGTGTATAAAGTTTATCCTTATAAATTGAGTCATCTATTACACCAATTTTAGTCATCGTTATCTAACAATATTGATCATTTGGAGGATGGGGATGGTGTGGTTCTAGGCCTTGCCTCTCAATTGAACATTTATTTATCTATCTACTTGGGTTCCAACACACCTCCTTCCTAAATTCCATGCACCTTCATTCTTTAGGGCTTATAGCCTAATGTTATAATTACAAAAATGGATGAATGACAATACAATGTTAAGGAAAGTTCTCTTGCATGCCTTAAAGTGCCCTGGATTCATATGAATACTCTTAGCTATTTTTTTTGCTGTTTCTAAGCTCAATGCATTTCTGAGTGCAACTCCTTTGCTCACCATTCATTAGCTAGCATTCCTTCTTATTGTTCTTCTTTCGTTCATAGTTTGTGGCATAGTGTCCATGCTCATGACAGTTGAAACATTTCACCTTTGAAAATTCTTGCTGCTTGCTTGCCTTGCCGGTCTCGGATTTGGATTGGAACACCTTCCCTTTTCCTTTCTTCGCCTTTCCATCCAAGGCACAGTTCTCCTCATCATAAATCTTTGATGAGGATCCATCTCTAGTGCTCTCCCGAATTTCTTCTTGTGCCAAATCAGACCATAGTCACTCCCAATTTGGAAGCTTCTCCCTCCCATTATCAAATTCCATGTATCTATACCATCTCTTGGGAATTCCTAGAGAATCTAGGCTCACCAAATCATTCGAGGCAACACAGATCCCAACACTTCCAAGCTCATCTTGACATTGAGTGAACTTGGTCAAGTATTTTTTGATCGTGTCGCCCTTCTCCATTTTGATCTTCCCGAGCTTGTCTTTTAGCGCCGCCAGCTTCTTGTGGTCACTGTTATTCTGATATATATATTTCAAGGCCTTCCACATTGCATATGGATTCTCCTTCTCATGGAGGTTCGAGATTCTATTGTCTCAAACTCCCTCTAGCAAGATCTTTCTCGCCTTTGCAACACTCTTCTTCCATGCTTCATGAAGTTGGGCATCTACTACTATGGACTGGGAAATATTACTATCGATGAATTCCTTCAGTATATTGTCCTCAAGCACTGCCTCCATCATTTCCTTCCATTCCTCCATTCTTTTAGATTTTAAACCCCATCTTGGGTCCAAAACCCCTTCGCTTGGGTTCTTTGCCGACAAATCCCTTTGTGACCAAAATCATACAAAACCATCTCATTAGGCTTGTGGAGTACTTCCCAAGATACATTATTTGACAACATATTTTAGTTGTAGTAATCATAACTTGGTCAAGCTCTTGTAGTCAATCGAGGGCCTGGTTGGGTTCCCAAGTTGAAAATTAAGTAAGGGTAGTTGTGAGGGCATGATAGCTAGGGAGTGTTAGGGCATGCCAAGGAATGAAAAGGAGTGCTAAAACATGTCAGACAATGTCAATGCATCCTGAGGAGTGTTAATGACTATTGAGGCATCAGAAGGGAGAGAATTAACATGCTAGGAAACCTCCCTAACTAGGGAATTATACTTATATTATAATTGATTTAGAACAAACCCTATCCACCCATAGCAAAAATAAAAACTCTCGACTCCATAAGAGACTCGACCTAAATCATATGGATTCATATATTCTAGGCATTTATTTGACTGAATCTTGACCTAAACTTTAGATATCTATGACCCTCAAACTAAGGTTACCTCGGTCAATATTACACCCGCGACTACTTTTGTTCTCGCCCTAAATTCTAGTGCATACCCTCCTCCATTTGTGTTGTTCTTTATCACAGACCTTGCAACATAATAACCACCACAAGGTGCCAAAGAATGCAGGGGATGATAACACATGCTAGATAATACCAAGGCATTCTAAGATGTGCAAGGTGATATACGATGTTAAGATGTAAACTATGTTTCTTAGTTGTTTTACTGCCACGGTTGGATGTGAGCCTTGTCTTGGTAACTTGTTAAGATGGATGAGTTGAGATTGGACATGAGTAGCATAAGATGAGTTATAGATAGTTCTTATGTGAACAAGGCATATGTTCAATTTCCAGGACACATGAGAATCTGGGTCTTGTCTTAGAATATTTGGTGCAAACACACTCAAGTGCCACAACACATCTACTTTAATGCACAACCAAATCTACACAAATCAAGGAATCAACTAGTGCACATGATAATTTTACCTTTTTCAAACCCTTATTCATTATATTACAAACTACAATACAACAGGATAGAGCTCCTGTACCATGGATCATGACCCTTTACAATCACACTAATACAAGGAATACAACTAGGGCTTGGTTTTAATCCTTTGACAACCAGTCTATCCTAAATAAGACAAAACTTGACCTACTTGTTGATGGTGGCCACACACAACCCTTTCAGTCCACAAGTTTAATGTTTGGAAAAAAGGGACCACCCCCTTGTCCAACACTTTTGATGGATCCCGTGCATCATTATGGCACTCATGGACCCCAGTATGCCTACTAGAAGGCCCTAGGACATAAGTTGGCCTCTTATGAGGCTTATTACTCCATGTATGAGATATTTTGGTGGGATTGTCACCAAAATTTAGGGTTACTTGCATATTATTTTACGTTTAGGGGCTAATGTAGGCCCATAAGCTAATTTGATCAACTCCTAATAAATGTATAAATAGGAGTTAGTTGGATTAATTTATATCATCACTTGACTTGGGATCTCTCTATCTTTAGAGAACTTCACATTTTTCCTTGGAGGACTATTTTGGATGATAGATGCATTTTGATGTATGAATTTGGGCTATTTTTATCTTGGATCTTTGTTTTTGCAAATGTCAAGCTGGTTGGATACACTCTCTAACTTTTTTACTGCAAATTTAACGCTATTATTCTTGTTGTTGCATACTATTGAATTTCTTTATAACTAGGGCTAATTGTTGCAAGATGGAAATGTGGAATTATGTGTCTATTTAGATTATTTATTATATGGGCCTATGGAGGCTTCCCTTCTTAGATTATTTAATGTATGGGCCTATTTGTATTATTTAATGTCTAGGGCTATGGAGGTTGCCCTTCTTCTCACTGAATTAATCCTCTACAATATAGTGAAATAGGGCTAGTTCGCTGGCCCACTTGACTTCTACTTTAGTCCTTCAAAGTTTTCACATCCTTAGTCGCTATACACCTTCCCTTCTACTAAACTTGGTTTCCTTCACAAGTACAAGAGTTAGGTATCTTCTTTGACAGACACCTAAAAAACTTCCAACCATACTTGGAATACCATCAATTTTCCCAACCATAATCAATTCTTTTTAATGATTTAGGGCCCACAACATTGTCTTCATCTAGGGCTCTTCAAATATTCCACCTGACAATGGTTTGAGTCCTCTCAAAATCATTGTTCTTGTGTATCAAAAATTTGATCTTTGTTGTCCAATCTATGAACAAATTTGAACTACTCATCTTATCATCCTTTTCACTATCTGTAGATGACTGAACTAGGGTCACAAATCAACCACTAACAGTCCATTGACTAATTTTTTATAGTTTTCTTCAGATCTCTGTCTAAAACTCTATGGATAGTCCACCAAAATCAACTCCTTTGCATGTCAATCCATTCTTCATATGGCACATTTCTTCTACATGCTCAATCTTCTACTCACGTTCCACCCTCCTTTGGATCTTCTATCTCCACACATACTGAATCTGAAAACCATCTTCCATATCTGTGGTCTATATTGTAGAAATAAACCTCGCTCTAAGGGTCACAACCGCTCTTCTTCTATGCAAATTTGTCACATTATTAAGGGCATACCTTATGAACTAAACATGCTAGGACACTCATTTACTAACTAGGGAACTATACTTATGTACTTCCAATTGTTGTAGAACAAACCCTATCCACCCATAGAAAAAACCATGACTCTTGCCTCCATAAGAGACTCGAAATGGCCTCAAAACGGCTCTGGAAGATCAAGACCCAAAGAAATGACAAAAATAGTAAACTATGATATAAATAAGGAAACTGCAAAATTGAAAGAGACAATGGTGAGGGCCCAAGTGGAATAGGCAGGTGGCTACCAATATCCACCTCGATCACCTCAACTCGAATTTCTTGAGCTAACTCAGTCATCATGAATTAGTTAACTGACCCAAGTTGTTATGAGATGAAATTACAATTTATTGTCCAATTTATTTAAGGGAAAAATAAATTAGATGCCTCACATTCCTCACTCCTCGTACATCAAAATTCCTCACCAGTGTGGGTGCATTTTTTTTAATTTCTGGTTGCAAATTTCAACACTCCCTCTCAACAATAAAGGAATTCAATCTATCTAAATTTGGTACCTTTGTAATTCCGCATGCAACACTTCTCTAGTGTTGCTTGCACTTGAAAATCCTAAAACTGAATAGCCTCTAAACAACTGAATCAATATACTGCATTTGTCATCAGAGTCTTCTGACTGTTGCTAGCTACTACACCTATCTATTGGAATCTCTGTGTTGCTGCTGACATCTGCATTTGTGCCCTTTGAACTATTGCCAACTTTGATCTGCACTCCAGTATCTGAAATCTGTCACTCTGATTTATGTCTTCCTGACATCTGACTGCATCAATATAACTGATCCTTCCTGCTACTGTTGTACTTTGGAATCCTCGTAGGTTCGATCCATGAGACACACCATCTCAATGGATTCTACCCAAATTTTTATCTTCGGATTATTTCTACACATCACCCCACTTTTCACCTGGAGGTATGGTTGCATGTGCTCCCTCTGCCCATCTGGCTCAAAATTTCCCTATCATGGAGGTCTCTGCTTGAGTGGACACTTCCACTTAGTCTCCTCTCTACTTCAATTGTGGTTTCTCCACAACCTTCTGAGACTGCTTCTAAGGCTGCATGTTGAGAGGTAATTTATACTCCCTCTCAACATCCAAGTCTCTAACCTCTACTTTTCTCCTCAAAGCTTTGCATCCATCTGGTACCTCAAGTGCATATAGGTTCTTGACTCGCGCACATTTTAATTGTCTCGCCATTACAAAATTTTCTAAAAAAGATTTTATTTTAAATTGACAACATCTCCCTCATCCGAGCTCCGAATTGATTTTCTATTTGGATAGTTTTTCACAAGGAATCCAAATATGCTATTTTTTTTTGAAAATTTTACACCATCTTCAGATATTCTCTGCAAACTCACTGCCAAAAAAAATCCTTCTTTGATACCATGTAGAAAATCTAAGCAACGAGATTCAATCTGATATTGTAATGTGCTAAAACAAGATATTGAATCCTTCCTACAATTTTCGGAAACAAAACACGATCACAAAATCACATATAAGTAAGAGAAATATATTATCAATTGCACAACACAAGATGTATCTGGGGAAAGAAACTGATCAAAACTGCTCTATCTCTATTGTGTACTAAGTCAAGGAATCATGAAACAATACAATTCTTAATCTCTCATGAGATTCTTCAACACTCTGCCAATTGTCTCCCGCTGATCTAAGCAAACTCGGTCTAGTACTTAGCGAATTCTCAACCTTCCTTCAACCTGCCTTGCTCATGCAATTCCTAGGGAATTAGCTGTCTATTAATTAGTAAAATTAGTCTTCCTTAATTGCATAATCCATAATGGAATCCCAATGACTTTATAATTTCACATGGAAAATTTTGTATAAATACAACTGATAGTTATGTTCCCTTTAACCTCTATCTCAACCAGGTCTTCCTCAGAACTGACATGCATGCAAATATCAATAGTGAATTATCGATTATCTGATTGATCACTCATTTTGAATTAAATCTAAATCAATTCACCGGTCAACCTCTCGCTAGATCATCACTTAGTTAGAACTATTTAAACCAGTTTTAACTCATTTAATTGAGTTAACTAATTCACACATGCACCCCACTAATGCATAAACTGCAACTGGACCCAAAAAATATTAGAATAATTCCTCTATGTGCCTCATCTTAGACCCTCAACTCGAATTTCTTAAGCTAACTCAGTCATCATTAATTAGTTAACTGACACAAGTTGTTATGAGATGAATAAAATTGATTTTCCACTTTATTTAAGGGAAAAATAAATTAGATGCCCCACATTCCTCACTCCTAGTGCATCAAAATTCCTCACGAGTGTGGGTGCATTTTTTTTTTCCCTTTCTATTTTCCAATTTCAATGTTTCTTGTTGCATATTTCAACATTTTAGAATTTGATGTGGCCTTCACACAAAGACACCATTGAAATCACATGCCCAGATTCTCATGAGCAACCTATCTTAATCTCGATCTGCCATAAGAGAACCAACAATATGCCATCCTACTTCCTAGCTTGAACCTACCATTAAGGTATGCAACATTCTTGTCAACCCTCACATGATGATCTTGCTCTTGGAGGATGATCATTGTTAGGTCCCTATATTACTAGTATAGTCCCTTATTGTTGTTAGTGTAACCCCCTTATTGTTATTGTTGTACCCCTGTAACCCCCATATTGTTATTATTGTGCCCTTCAATTATTATTGTTAGGTCGGCTAGGATTACTTTGTGGCCCCATGCACTCCTATATATAGAAAGGAGGTTTTTTCATTTGTATCATCCAAGAATTGTTCATTTATGTAATGTATTAGAGGTTTCCCCCTGGAAGTGCTTTTTTCTAAGCCGTTGATCTCTCTTTTCTTCTATTTTTGGAGCTGGTTTCATAACATTTGGTATTAGAGCTTTGGATTCTAGGGTTTCGCTGTTCCAAACAGGTCATCGTGGAATTTTTGCAATAAATTTGTTTCTATGAAGGGTCAGAAGCTGAAATTTTTAGAGTGCGAAGCCGAAATCCTTAGGAACATCGTCCCAAAATTTCAGATCTTGGTTCGTAATATTTTCGGAGATATGGTCTATATAAGTTAGGTCTTTTTTAGGCTCCCTAATTTCATCTCAAAGAGGTGATCGTGGGAAACTATTCATAACTCTCTCTCTAAGACTCAGATTAGAATTTTGTAAAAAGTGGCCATAAGTACACGGACGTTATCTTCCTAGATATAACTTTCAGAGCTGAAGGTGGAAACAGTGACACGTGGCAATTCGTACAAGTTCACTCTACTGAACCAATCCATAATTAGGTCGTCGTAAGAGATTGGGCACAAATTTGTCTTCAAGAATCCAAATCAAGTCAGAACTGTGGCATTCAAAAGAGGATTCAGAAGACTACCCCAGGGCCAAATTTCAGATATTAAAGATCTAAAATCGCAGAGATAATTCAGTTTCAATATCAAGCTCCTCAAAAGCAAGAAAAAGGTGTGTATTTTTTTCCGAATTGCATAAGTCTTGTGTAAAAAAATTAGTTTGAGCTTATTCCAAGGGCCTATTGAGAATATATTTCAGTATTGGGTTTTTAAATTCCTCCTAAAAAGAATTCAACACCCATTAAGCCCTCATAGTACTCTACTATGACTCATGAAGATGAAGAATTGCAACACGATCTATCAAAATTACAAGAGCAAGTGCACCAAATTTCACTCTCGCAAAGAGCAACAAAAAATGAAATGGAAGTTTTGAAGAAAGGCATGGAAGTGAATATAGATGGTTTGAAGAATAATATGGATGGTTTGAAGAAAGGCGTGGAAGCTAAGATGGATGGAATGGAATCTGGCATGGAAGCTAAGATGGATGACATGGAAGAAAAAATGAAAGACAACATGGAAAAAATGAAGAATGATCTAAAAGCAGACATGGAAGGTTTGACAAAGTTTATACAAGAAATGTTTCCTAACGGCAAAAAGATAGTAGAGGAAACTCATGATGAGAACAAAATAAATGTTAATCGTGATTTCATAAACTCTAATGTTGGATGGAAGAACCACCATATTCCAAAGATGGATATGAGGAATTTTGATGGCAAGGATCCCATAACATGGATACTACAGATGGAGCAATATTTTGATCTCAATAATGTGCAAAACACACAAAAGGTACGCATTGCAACTTTAAATTTAGAACAAAATATATTTGTATGGTATCGATGGCTTTGCTCTCGTAAAAAAATTATCACTTGGTCAATTTTTACAAAGGAAATGATAGCACATTATGAGGATACAAAGAGAAACACCTTCTTTAGCCAATTGATAAATCTCAAATAAAAGGGTTCAGTGCCGGAGCACATTGAGGACTTCCAAAAATTGAATATAAGGGCAACTGATATTCCAGAGGAACACATGATTGATGTCTTCATAGGGACTTTAAAGGATAACATCCAACATGAATTTCGCATTTGGGAACCCGATTCATTGGAGAAGGCATTCAGGTTGGCAAGAAAAAATGAATGTAAAATTATGGCGAGAAGGAAGCGTACCACTCACATCTATAAAGATGGAAGTGTTCCTACTCATATACTTCCACAACCTACAAGGTTGACACCACAACAATTGGAAGAAAAAAGAGAAAAAGGGCTTTGCTACAATTGTGATATAAAATACACTAAAGGTCATAAGTGCACTGAGAAGAAATTATTTTACATATATTGTGAAGAGGAGGAAGAAAATGAAGAAGAAACTTCAAAAGTAGAGGATATACACCAAAAAAAAACCCTAGAAGAAGAAGAAATGAGCTCGACCAATCATGTAATGCATTGGCAGGAATTACCACTCCTCAGACTCTTAAGATAGAAGGACATATCAAGAAGAAAAAGGTAATAGTGTTGATTGATTCAGGTTACCCATAATTTTATTCATTGTAAGGTAGCCAAGGAATTTAATTGTATCCTATACCCATCACAAGAATGTCAAGTGATGGTTGCAAATGGAGGAACTATAAATTTCTCTGGAAAATGCCATAATATAAAGCTAGCCATGGGGGAATATGTATTGAATAGTCCAATGGTTTCCATCCCAATGGGAGGTGTTAATGTTGTACTAGGAGTACAATAGTTACAATCTTTGGGGACGGTAGCTTTTAATTTTCAAGAACTTTTCTTGAAAATTTTTTGGAAAGGAAAGGAAATCGAATTACGAGGTATCACAGGGAAGCCAAGAAAGATAATAACCTCTAATGTCATGAAAAAGCTTCTGAAGAAAGAGCAACGGGGCATAATTGCACAATTATGCTCACTGGAAGTTCCAACATCAAAATCATCTATTTCTCCAGATCTCCAAAAAGTCTTGGACAATCATTCCAAGGTGTTTGATATTCCCAAAGGACTCCCACCTATTCATGATCATGATCATGCTATTCATTTGATTCTAGGAAGTGTTTCTCCAAACATCAGGCCTTACATATATCCTTATGTCCAAAAGAGTGAAATTGAACGTATGATTGCAGAAATGTTAGAGGCTGGTATAATTCAACCTAGTCAAAGCTCTTTCTGTACTCCAGTAGTATTGGTGCACAAGAAAGATGGATCATGGTGCATGTGTCTAGATTATAGGGAGCTCAATAAGCTCACTATTAAAGATAAATTTATCATTCCTATGATTGATGAATTATTGGATGAATTACATGGAGAAACTTATTTTACCAAGTTGGATCTTCATTCAGGATAGCATAAAATTAGAATGAAGACTAAAGATATTCCAAAAAAAACATTTCGAACACATGAGGGTCATTATGAATTTTTGGTCATGCCTTTTGGCCCTACCAATCCACCTTCTACATTTCAAGGGTTGATGAATTCCATTTTCAAACCCTTCCTTGGAAAATTTGTGCTAGTATTTTTGATGATATACTAATCTACAACAGGTCTTGGAAGGATCATGTTCAACATGTTGACAGGGTGCTAAAACTATTGGAGGAGAAACAATTGTATGCAAAAACATCCAAATGTTTCTTTGGAGCAAAAGAGGTAGAATATCTGGGTCATATTGTATCTCATGAGGGTGTTAAGGTAGACCCTAACAAAATTAAATCCATTAAGGAATGGAAAGTCCCCACAACCATAAAGCAGTTGCCCAGATTTCTTGGGTTGACAGGGTATTATCACAAGTTTGTTAAGAATTATGGGAGAATAGTAGCACCTCTAACAACATTATTGAAGAAAGATGCATTTTCATGGACTCTTGAAGCAACTAAGGCCTTTGAACATCTTAAAGTGGCAATGTGCCTAGCACCAGTGATAGCTATGCCAGACTTCACAAAAACCTTTATTATGGAATGTGATGCCTCATTAAATGGAATTAGTGTTGTTTTAATGCAAGAAGGAAGACCTATTACTTTTGAAAGTCATTCAATCAAAGGAAAGTATTTACAAAAGGCTATTTATGAGAAAGAAATGTTGGCAATACTACAGGCACTAAAGAAATGGAGACCTTGCCTAATGGGAAGACACTTCAAAGTAAAAATTGATCATGATAGTCTTAAACATTTTTTGGAACAAAGACTATCTTCAGAAGAGCAACAAAAATGGGTCACAAAAATGTTGGATTATGACTTTGAAATCATATACAAAAAAGGGAAGTTAAATGTTGTTGGATATGCACTCTCAAGAAAGGATGAAGAGGTGGAAGCATTTCTTTATGCCATTTCAATTATCCAACTAGATTGGATAACCAAAGTAATGGATGAATGGAAGAAGGATGAAGAAGTGTGGACTCTCATTCAAAAGTTGCAGCAAGATCCTAGTACATCCGATACATTTAGTTGGAAAAATGATTCCTTATGGTACAAAGATTGCTTATATATTTTCAAGAATTCCTAAGTAAAAAAAAAATATTCTTTTGGAATTGCACACTTCTCCTTTAGGAGGACACTCGAGATTTTTAAAAACTTACCAAAGGGTGGAGAAATATTTTTTTTGGGTTGGCCTTAAATCTGATATTCAAAAGTTGGTGGCGAAATGTTTGGTTTGCCAGCAAAATAAAGTTGAGAAAATTAAGACCCTGGGTCTTCTACAACCTTTATCCATTCCAAGTCAACGTTGGGAGGAGATTTCAATGGATTTTAGCACAAGATTACCTAAGTCTGAAGGAAGGAGTGTCATCATGGTGGTAGTTGATAGACTTACCAAGTATGCACACTTTTGTGCATTATCTCATCCATTTAAAGTGAGTACAGTTGCTACTGCATTTATGGAAAC
Source organism: Pinus albicaulis (assembly GCA_034641835.2). Lineage (NCBI taxonomy): Eukaryota > Viridiplantae > Streptophyta > Pinopsida > Pinales > Pinaceae > Pinus > Pinus albicaulis. The sequence goes on from CM076572.1 coordinate 1,119,834,494, forward strand.
AATTCAAAAGCTACATGGAAACCCAAAGATTATTGTAAGTGACAGAGATCCCATTTTTACATGAAATATTTGGACGGAATTATTTTATTGTTTGGGTACTCAACTAGCTCATAGCTCATCTTATCATCCTCAATCCTATGGTCAAACAGAGATAGTGAATAAATGTTTGGAAGAATATCTTCATTGTTTTGTATCTGATAAGCAAGCCTAATGGGTCAAGTGGTTACCTCTTGCTGAATGGTGGTATAACACTTCCTTCCATACTACAACAAAAATTACCCCATTTATGGCACTTTATGGATATTATCCACCATCCATCACATCTTTTTTAAGGGAAAATTCTAGGGTTCAAGCAGTGGAGGATCACATCAAGCATCAACAGGAAGTTATCCAATCTTAAAGGATAACCTAAATTTGGCACAAAATCGAATGAAACAACAGGAAAATCAACATCGTAGTGAGAGAATTTTTGATGTGGGAGACTGGGTATTTTTACGGCTACAACTATACAAACAAATGTCCCTCAAGCAAGCTAAGAAGGATAATAAATTATCGTCAAATTACTATGGTCCTTACAACGTTTTGCAAAAGATTGGTACTATGGCATACAAATTGGAGCTTCCTGCGTCTTCGCGAGTGCATCCAGTTTTCCAGTTTGTCCCCTAAAAAAGGTTATAGGGGACAAACTTCCATTTCAAATAATATTTCCAAAACTTGATGAGGAAGGAAAAACCATATTGGAACCTGAAGTAGTCACAGAAACAAGAACTCGACAACTACAAAATCGATCAATTTCAGAGTATCTCATCAAATGGAAGAATTTACCCACTGAAGATTCTACATGGGAGGATGAGAATTTCATACAAAAGCACCCAAAGCTACTCAAGTGTTCAGAACAACACTTTTTTGAAGGAGAGGAGCATGCTAGGTCCCTATATTACTAGTATAGTCCCTTATTGTTATTAGTGTAACCCCCTTATTGTTATTGTTGTACCCCTATAACCCCCATATTGTTATTATTGTGCCCTTCAATTATTATTGTTAGGTCAGATAGGATTACATTGTGGCCCCGCTAGGATTACATTGTGGCCCCATGGACTCCTATATATAGAAAGGAGGTTTTTTCATTTGTATCATCCAAGAATTGTTCATTTATGTAATGTATTGGAGGTTGCCACCTCGAAGTCACTGATTTATAAGGCATTGATGTCTCTTTTCTTCTATTTTTGGAGCTGGTTTCATAACAATCATGGCCTCCCTTTAGCAACCCTTATTCAGCCCTGTTACTTGACCTACTTTAGGACTACATCTCTCTTCGCCCCCTTGATCAAATGAGCTCTTTCTCACTTGATGTTATTTCCTTCATCCTAAGGCCCTCTAGAACTTATAGGTTTTATCCACTTAGAACTTAGGAAATATTAAATTTCCTTTTTAATTTTATTTTATATTTTAAACCCCATATTGGGTCCAAAATCCCTTTGCTTGGCTCCTTTTCCCACAAAGCCTTTTGTGACCAAAATCGCACAAACCCATCTCACTAGGATTTTGGAGTACCTCCCAAGCTACATAGTTCAAAAACATAGTCTAGTTGTAGTAACCATAACTTGGTCAAGCTCTTGTATTCAAGCGAGGGCTTGGTTGGGTTCCCAAGTTGCAAATTAAGTAAGTGTAGTTATCAGGGCATGATAGCTAGGGAGGGTCAGGGCATGGACATTAGGAATGAAAAGGAATGTTAACACATGTTGGGCAATGTCAATGCATGATGAAGAGAGTTAGGGAGTGTCGGGGCATATCAAGGGATAACTAGGTCAATTTGCATGGAAAGGAACGAATAAGAGTGTGTGTCAGTGAGTTTCAACGAATTCAAGTGTGCTAAGGACGAAGTGTGTTAGGAGAATTTCAGAATAGGATTTACAAGAGGAAATCCTACGGTTGTTATACGAGGCTTGACATAGAAGTTTTAGACAAAGGGAGACCACTTTGTACTAGGCACAACATTGTTTTTCCTTTAGCTATTTTTTTTATATGAGATGTGGCACACTTTGGCTACATGCTCATGTTTTAAACTATTCTAGATAATTGCATATTGTACATTGTTATGTATAATTTTTGGGGCACTTGACTTGTGTCAGATTATATCTTGTGTGCCTTGTGCATCTTGTGGTTCTTGCAACTCTCAGTTAATGTTCTACTATTTATATGAATTGAACATACATGTGAAATATTTCCTATGTAAGCTATGTTGTTTTTATTTTTTATGTCCATGGGTAGATCATGTGACCCTTGTCTTGGTGACTAGATAAGTGGGACAAGTTGAGCTTGGACATGAGTTGCATAATATGAGTTATAGGCAGTTCTTAGGTGAACAAGGCACAATATACTTGTAGTAGGTGCAATTGGTCAAGTTGTTGCGGTTGAAGCAAGGCAATATTGTCACATGAACTCCACTAGCCAAGAAATTGATTAGGTTCTCAAGTTGTGAAAAAATGTAAAGGCTAATTGTGAGGACATGAGTACCAAGGTGTGCTAGGGAATGCTAAGATGTGTTAGATAGTGTGAAGGCATGTCAAGCATGCTAACATGTGCAAAGTGATAAGGCATGCCAATATGTGCAAGGGTGTGTTAATGTGTGCTGGGGACTACCAAGGAAACAAAAGGGAGAAACAAGTTAAAATACAAGGAAATGAACACATAAAAAGGTTAATAGGTCATTAAATTACCTTTTCCAAGAGGGGCATGCTAGGCACACCAACACTAGGTGCCAATAGGTGCCAAGTGCAAAGTCTTAGTTCATTCTAGGTGCCAAGTATTCCTTTAATGCTTCTCATCTACTTTCCAATATTTCATCTTAGATAAATTTAATATTAAACCATGCCAAATCATACCAATGCATGTCAACGTATTCCATACATGCTAAGACTTTCCAAGTTCCAATATGCTATGAAGTGGAAGGGCATGTTGAAGAGTTCTAAGGTGTGCTAGAGAGTGCTAATGCATGTTGAGGAGTGTTAAGGAGTACTGGGACAAAAAATTAAGGGATCACTAGGTCAAAGTTCATGGAAGTTAATGAATATGAGGAATGTGTGTCATGGACTAGTGTTAATGAGTGCGAGTTGTCATGCCAAGGAGGGAGTGACAAGGTATTCTAAGGATTGGTAAGGCATGCTAGGGAATATAAAGGCATGTCAATAAGTCTCAAAGTGTGCTTGGGAGTTCCAGGGTGTGCTAATTATATGTGCCAAATAGTTCCAAGATATGCCAATACATGCCCAGTGCTAAGGATGTGCAGGGTGCCAGGGTATGTCAATATGTGTCAAGAAGTTTCAAGGAAACAAAAGAAAGAACCAATAAGAGGGTTAATAAGTCATAATTTTATCTTTTTCAAAAGGGGAATGGTAGCCACACTAATAATAGGTCCCAATACATCCCAAGTGGAATCGTGTGCAAGTGCTAATGTATGTCAATGCATTCAACCAAGGTGTTCCAGGGCATGCTAGGGACTACATGCATGCTAACACATGCTATAATAGTTCTATGTTGTGCTAGCGCATGCCACCATGTGCTTGGGCGTTAGTGTCATGACAAGATGTTCTAGATACAAATATGTTCCAAGACCTATGAGGCGCTAATAAATGTTTGTGTGTTCCAAAGCATTACTTTAAGGTGTGTCAGGAGTGTTGAGGAGTGTTAGGTCTTTCTCATTAACAGAATTGAGAGAGTTTGATTATGTATTAAATAATATACGTCCTACACACACTAGTGGGAATTTATATAAAGGGAATTTGCTATATAATAAACTTAATATATATGAATCATGTGTTGAATCATAAGAAAACTCTCTTCGACTAGACATTACTTGAGGGAAATGATACAACCAATTACTTCTTAAAAAATTGACCGACTCTAACCACCATGGCCTTGGACATATTATAAAAAGTACTCCACAATAATGGTATTAAATATTTATCTTTTGACAAAAGATATATTAACAAACACATAACGTCATAAAAAAATGATTGGAATGATCAATGATGACAAAGATTTTCTGACCATAACAGAAGTAACAAAAAGAGCATCGATGAGGGTCATTAAAATTTCGTCACTAGAAGTGTCACCAAAGATAGAATTAGTGATGGTCCTTTAACGACCCTCACCAAAAGTGTCTTTGAAAATGGCTTTGGTGACGGACCTTAAAGGACCATCACTATATACACTTACAATGACGCTTTTTTAAGGACCATCACTATATACACTTACGATGACGCTTTTTTAAGGACCGTCACTATATGTGACATTGGTGATAGACCTTAAAGGTTCATCACAATCATGACCCTCACCATTGTCCTTTTTTCTTGTAGTGATCACTCCATACATTATCCATTTCAGGTAACAATTTGAGTGGTCCATTTCTTTCCATTGTGGATTCAATGAGAAGCATGTCTTATCTTGACCTGTCATAAAACAATTTCAGTGGTCCTCTCCTTTCCACTTTAAACCTATATTATCTTGACCTATAACTCAACCATTTTAGTGGTCCTCTCCCTTCCACTTTAAGTTTCATGACAAACCTATCTTATATTGACCTGTGAAGCAACAATTTTAGTGGTGCACTCCCCTCCACCTTAAGTTCCTTGAAAATCCTTTCCCATCTTGACCTTAGACTAAACCATTTTAGTCATACAATCCCCTTGAATTTGGGTTCACTGAGAAACCTATATTATCTTGAACTTGAACTAAACCATTTTACTGGCCCAATCCCTTAGAATTTGGGTTAACTAAGAAAAATAAGTTATCTTAATCTCGGAAGCAACTATTTAAATGGTCAAATCCCTATATACTTGGGAAATTGCATTGCACTTGTGACCATGTATTTATCTTCTAATGTTTTATGTGGAAAAATACCAAATGAATTAGGGTTTTTGCATAACCTATAGCAGCTTAATTTACATGAAAACAAATTTTAGTGGATAAAATGATACTTATAAAACACAAATTCATTGTCATTTTCATGTTTTCTACACTACAATAAAAAAGGACATTGGTGAGGGTCAGTCCTCACCAAAAGTGTCACATATGGTGATGGTCCTTAAAAAAGCGTTGTTGTAAGTGCATATAGTGACGATCCTTTAAGGCTTGTCACCAAAGCCATTTTTAGTGACACTTTTGGTGAGGGTTGTTAAAGGCCCGTCACTAATTCTCTCTTTGGTGACACTTCTAGTGATGATATTTTATTGACCCTCACCAATGCTCTTTTTGGTTACTTTTGGTGACAGTCAATAAATGTTCATGATCATTGATCATTCCAATGGGTTTTTGATGACGATATGTGCATGTTACTATATTTTTTATCAATAGATAACGATTTAATACCATTTTTGTGGACTCTTTTTCATGTGTCTAAGGCCATATAGTGGTTAGAGTCAGTCAATTTGTTAAGAAGTAACTAGTGTGTATCATTTCCCTCAAGTAATGAGAATATAGTTTTCCCATGAGTCAATACATGATTCATCTCTATTAGGTTTATTATCTAAAAAATTCCCTTTAGATAAAGTTCCACTAGTGTGTGTAGAAACTATATTATTTAATGCATAATCAAGCTTTGGAAATTCTATTAATAAGAGAGATATAGCACTCCTCAAAACTCTTGGCACATCTTAACATGCTTTGGCACACACTAACATTCCTTGGCACCTCGCATTCCTTAGAATATCTTTGTACCTAGAACATCTTGCCATGACTAGGATACCCAAGCACAAGTTGGCAATCCCTAGCATAGCATAACACTCTCCTAGCATGTGTTGGCATGCCTTGTAGTCCCTAGCATGCCCTGGAACACTTTAGCATGCACTAACATACATGAGCACTTGGCACACATTGGAACTTGGAATGTATTGGAACCTATTATTAGTGTGCCTAGCATGCCCCTTTTGAAAAGATAAAGTCCTGGCTTATTAACCCTATTATTTGTTCATTTCCTTGCATTTTAGCTTGGTTCTTCTTCTTTTTCCTTGATACTCCTTGACACATATTGGCATACCCTAGAACCCTACACATCCTAGCATGCCTTAGCATCTTGCATGCCTTGACACTATTTGGCACATGTTAACACACACTTGAACTCCCTAGCACACTCTCGCACTTCTTGACATGCACGAATATTCCTTAGCATGCCTTATTAGTGCTTAACATACCTTGTCACTCCCTCCTTGGCATGCTAGCTAGCACTCATTGACACTCCCTGACACACCCTCATATTCATTCACTTCCATGCATTTTTACCTAGTGCTCCCTTGTGTTTCCCTATGAATCCATAACACTCCTCAACATGCATTAGCACATTGTGTCACTCCTTAGCACTCTTTGACATTCCCTTCCACTTCATAACATGTGTATCACTCCCTAACACACATTGGCACTTGGCACATGTTGGTGCTTGGCAAGTATTAGCACTTCTAGCATTCATTAAGATGCCTTGGTATGCTTTAGCATGGTTTAATATTAAAGTTATTTGAGATCAATTATTGGAAAATAGATGAGAAGTAACAGAGGATTATTTGATACTTAAAATGCACCAATACTTGGTACTTGTCACCTATTTCCACCTAGTGTTGGTGTGCCTAGCATGCCCCTCCTGTAAAAGGTAAATTGTTGACTTATTAACCCTCTTATGTGTTCATTTCCTTGTAGTTTAACTTGTTTATCCTTTTTTTTTTCCTTGATAGTCCCTAACATGTATTGTCACACCCATGCACATCTTGGCATGCCTTAGCACTTGACACATCTTAGCATATTTGACATGCCTTTGAACTATTTGGCACATGTTGGCATTCCCTAGCATGCCTTGGCACTCATGCCCTCACAACTAGCCTTACATTTTTTCATGACTTGGGAACCGAATCAAGTCCTTAGCTACTACAGTTCATGTGACATTGGCATGCTTCAGCTGAAAAAGCTTGACCAATTGCACCTACTACAAGTAGACTATGCCTTGTTCACCTAAGAATGGCCTATACCTCATCTTAGGCCACTCATTTCCAACTTGAACTTGTCCCACTTAAGAACTTACCAAGATAAGGATCACATCTAGCCATGGCCATAAAACAGCTAAGTAACATAGTTTACATAGGAAATATTTCACATGTAAGTCCAGTTCATATAAATAGTAGAGCATTAAATGAGAGTTTGAAAGAACCACAAGATACACAAGACTCACAAGATATAAGTTGGCACAATCCAAGTGCCCCAAAACTTATACACAACAATGTACAATATGCAATTGTCTAAAATAGTTTAAAACATGAGCATTCAGCCAAAGTGTGCCACATGTCATATAAAAATAATAGATAAAGGAAAAATGGTATTGTGCCCAATACAAAGTCTCCCTTTGTCTAAAACTGCTTTGTCGAGCCCCTTATCGCAATCGTAGGTTTTCCTTTTTCAGAACCTATTATGAACTTCTTCTAACACACTTCGTCCTTGGCACACTTGAATTCACTGACACTCCCTGACACATACTCTTATTTGTTCATTTCCATGCATTTTGACCTAGTTCTCCCTTGTGATGCCTCGACACTCCTTAACACTCCTTAACATGCATTAACATTGTCTATAATGTGTTAGCACACCTTTTCATTCCTTGGCATGCCCCAACCCTCCCTAGTTATCATGCCCTCACAACTACCCTTAATTAATTTGCAACTTGGGAACCCAAAAAAGTCCTTGCTTGACTAAAAGAGCTTGACCAAGATACAATTAATATAGCTAGACTACGTTGTTGGATTATGTAGGTTGGGAGGTACTCCAAAAGCCTAGTGAGATGGGTTTATGTGAGTTTGGTCGCAAAAGGATTTTTTGGAAAAGAACCCAAGTGAAGGGGTTTTGGACCCAAGATGGGGTTTAAAATATAAACGTAAATTAAAAAGGAAAAATAATATTTCCTAAGGTCTAAGTGGATAAATTCTGTAAGTTCTACAGGGTTCTTAAAATTCCTAGCTAGGAAAAGATATTTAAGGAGGCCTTAATATGAAGGAAAGAACATCAAGTGAGAAGGAGCTCATTTGATCAAGGAGGCCAGGAGAGATGTATTCCTAAAGTAGGTTGAGTTAGAGAGCTAAGAAAAGGTTGCTAAAGGGAGGCCATGATCATCCACCAAGAGCACGATCATCATGTGAGGGTTCACAAGTATGCAGTTCGAGATAGGAAGTAGGATGGCATACTATAGGTTCTATCATGATAGATCGAGCTCAAGAGAGGCAAATCATGAGAATTTTGGCATGTGATTTAAATGGTGTTTCTATGTGAAGGCAACATCAAATTTTGAAATATTAGAGAGGGTTGACACCCTATCTTGTGGTGATTAGTAGGTTGCAATGTTTGTGATGAATACCAACACAAATGGAGGAGGGTCTGCACTAGAATTTAGGGCAAGAACAAAAGTAGCTGCATGTGTAATATTGACTGAGGTAACCATATTTTGAGGGTCATAGATATCTAAAGTTCAGGTCATTGAGACTCAGTCAAAGAAACACCTGGAATCTATGGATCCATATGAGCTAGGTCGAGTCTCTTATGGAGGAAAGAGTTGTTTTTTTTTTCTCTGTGTGAATTGGGTTTCCTTCTAAAAAAGTTAGAATGGAAGTATAATTCCCTAGTTAGGGAGGTTTCCTAGCATCTTCAGTCCATAAGGTATGCCCTTAAGACTATGAAAAATCTACATAGAAGAAGAGGGGTCGTGACCCTTAGGGAGAGGTTTATCTGTCCAATATATACCACATATTTGGAATATGGTTTGTAGAAGTATGTGCAGAGATAGAAAATTCAAAGGAAGGTGGAACTTGAGTAGAATATTGAGCAGAAGAAATGTGCCATATGAGGAATGGATTAACACAAAGAGGAGTTTATTTTGGTGGAGTGTCCATAGAGTTTTGGACAGAGATCTAAAGCATCCTATAAACATTTATTCAATGGATTGTTAGTGGATGATTTTTTACCCTAGTTCAATCATCTACATTTTGTTAGAAGGATGATACGAGGATTAGTTCAGAGTTTTTCATAGAATATTGGACAATAAATAAATTGGTACACAAGAATAGTGATTTTGAGAGGACTCAAATCACTATTAGATGGTAGATTTGAAGAGCCCTAAATGAGGGTAGTGTTGTGGGCACTAGATCAGTAAAAAAAATGAACGTGGTTGGGAAAATTGATGGTATTCCAAGTACAATTGGAGGGTTTTTAGGTGACTATCAAAGAAGAGCCCAAAGTCCCGTACTTATGAAGGAAAACAAGACTGGTAGAAGGGTAGGTGTGTTGGGCCTAAGGACGTGCATACTTTGAAGGAATAAAGTAGCAGTTAAGTGGGATAGCCAACTAGCCCTAGTTCACTATATTGTAGAGGATTGAGTCAATGAGAAGAAGGGAAACCTCCATAGCCATATACTTGTCATCTTGGAGCAGGAGTATGACAAAATTGGGCAGACCAAAGAGATGTTCACAAATGGATTTGTGAACAATTGATAGAAAACCCTAAGTGTCTCATACCTTAAAGGAAAAAATAGGTACATAGAGGGAAATTTTTTTTGAGCTGAGTTCAGTTGAGTTCATTTATAGAGGCAGATATAGGAGTTGCATAATGGGAGGCAAGAGGACCTACTAGATGTGTTCAGGACATGTGGACTGAAAGGGCTATGCATGGCCACCATAAAAAAGTGGGTCAAGTGTTGTCTTTTTCAAGGTAGATTGGTTGTCAAAGTACTAACACTAAGCCCTAGTTGTATTCCTTGTATCAGTGCGATTGTAAAGGGCCATGATCCCTGGTACGAGAGCTCTAGCCTATTCTATTATAGTTTGTAATTTAATGAATAATGGTTTGAAAAAGTTAAAATTTGTCATGTGCACTAGTTTATTCCATGATGTGTGTAGATTTAGCTGTGAAAAGTAGATGTGTTGTGGTACTTGAGCGTGTTTGTATCAAATATTCGAAGACCAAACCCAGATTCTCATGTGTCGTGGAAATCAAACATATGCCTTGTTCACTTAAGAAATACCAGTAACTCATATTAGGTTACTCATGTGTAATATAAACTCATCCCAATTAACAAGTTACCATGACAAGGCTCATCACATCCACTGTGGTCGTAAAACAACTAAGAAACACAATTTACATATTGACATGCAATAACACCTGGCATGTTTTAAATGCCTTGGCACTAAGTGGCATGTCTTAAATTCCTTGGCACTATGTGGCATGTGTTAGCATCCCCTAAATTACTTGGCATGATTTTACACTCCCTAACACACCCTAGCACTTCCCGACATGCCTTGGTAGTTTATCATACCTTGGCATTGCGTAGCATATAACCTTGTCACTCCATCCTAATTAACACACCTAGAACTCATTGACGCTCCCTGTCACACACTCTTATTCATTCATTTCCATGCATTTTGATCTAGTGCTTCCTTGTGTTTCCATAACACTCCCTATCACGCATTGGCACACCCTAACACATATCACATCTTGGCATGTTGCCCTAGAACTCTAGCATTCATTAGCACTACCTAGCATACCTTATCACTCTCTCCTTAGCACACCTAGAGCTCATTGACACTCCCAGTCACAAACTCTTATTCATTCATTTGCAATCATTTTTACCTTGTGATCCCTTGTGTTTCCATATCATTCCTTAACACTCCTTGGCACGTGTTGGTACACCCTCGCACCTAGGTCATATTGGCATGTCCACTTGGCCTCTAGCTTGCCTTAACATTGCCTAACATACCTTGTCACTCCCTCCTTAGCACACCTGGAACTCACTGGCACTTCTAAGCGCAAACTCTTATTTTTTCATTTCCATGCATTTTGAAGTAGTGCTCCCTTTTGTTTTCCAGGAACTCCCAGTTAACTCTTCCTTGCAAGCGTTGGCACATCTTTGCTCCATGTCGCCCTAACACTCTACATTCCTCAGAACTGCCAAGCATTCCTTGTCACTCCTACTTAGCACACTTGGAACTCGTTGAAACTCCCTATTGCTCACTCTTATTCATTCATTTCCATGAATTATGACATAATTCTCTCTTGTGTTTCTCTAGCACGCCCTAACACTCCTTGGCACACATTGGCACACCCTGCAATGTGGCACATCTTGGCATGATTTACAAGCACTCTATCATGCCTTGGCACTACCTAGCATACCTTGTCACTCCCTCCATAGCATGCCTAGAGCTTGCTAACATTCCCTATCACACACACTTATTCATTCATTTCCATGCAATTGAAACTAGACCTCCCTTTTGTTTCCCTGACATTCCCTAGCATGCATTGGTGCCACACCCTAGAATCTAGCACATATTGGAATGCGTAACATGCCTTGGAAATTTCTAGCATGTGTTAGCACTTCCTAGGATTCCCTGCACACCTTTTCACTCCCTATTTGTCATGCCCTCATAGATAGCCTTACCTTTTTTTCGACTTGGGAACCGAACCAAGTCAATGAAAAAATAGTTTTGTGTCTAGCCCAAAGTCTCCCTTTGTCTGAAACATATTTTTCCTTCCCCTTATCCCAATCGTAGTCTTACCTCCTAAAAGTCCTATTATGAAATTATCCTAACACACTTCATCCATGGGACATCTGTAATTCACTAACACTCCCTAGAAGACACTCTTATTTGTTTGTTTCCATGCACTTTGAACTAGTTCTCCCTTGTGATTCCCTGACACTCCCCAACACTCCTCAACATGTATTGAAACTATATGGAATGTGTTATCACACCTTTTCATTCATTGGCATGCCCTTTCAGTACTTAACTATCATGTCCTCATAACTACCCTTATTTTTTTAGACTTGGGAACCCAACCAAGTCCTGCCTCGACTATAACAACTTGACCAAGTTTCATTTACTACAAATAGAATATGCCTTGTTCACCTAATAATTTTTATAACTCATCTTAGGCTACTCATGTCCAATCTTAACTAATCCCACTTAACAAGTTACCAATTCAAGGATCATGTCCAACCGTGGCCATAAAAAAACTAAGAAACGTAGTTTACATCTTGACATGCCATAACACCTGGAACGTATAACAATCCCTTGGAACTATGTGGCACATCTTAGAATCCCTTGAATTCCTTGGAATTATTTGCAACTCCCTAACACACCATACCATTACTTGACATTCCCTAACACTCTAGCATGCTTTGGCATTGCCTAGCATATAACATTGTCACTCCCTCCTTATCATACTTGGAACTCGTTGACACTCCCTATCACACTCTTATCCATTCATTTCCATGCATTTTTAACTATTTCTCTGTTATTTTTTCATGACACTCCCTAACACTCCCTATCACACATTGGCACACCCTGGAACTTGGCACATCTTGGCATGTTTCCCTGGCACTCTAGCATTCCTTGGAACTACCTAACATACCTTGTCACTCCCTCCTTAGCACACCTAGAACTCGCTAACAATACCTGTTACAAACTCTTATTCATTCATTTCCATGCATTTGAAACTAGTGCTCCATTATTTTTCCCTGGCACTCCATAGCACTCGCTGACATGCCTTGGCACACCCTAGAACCTGGCACATATTGGCATGTTTCCTTGGCCTCTAGCATGCCTTAGCACTACCTAGCATACCTTGTCACTCCCTCCTTAGCTCACCTATAACTCACTGCCACTTCTTGTCACAATCTCTTAATTGTTCATTTGCATGCATTATTTTCACCTAGTGCTCCCTTGTGTGTCCCTAGGACTCCCTAACACTTCCTAGCATGTGTTGGCACACCCTGTTACCTGACACATCTTGGTCGCATGCCACTCTAGCACACTAGCATGACTTAGTGCTACTTATCATACCTTGTCACTCCCTCCTTAGCACACCTGGAACTCGTTGACACTCCCTGTCACACACTCTTATTCATTCATTACCATGCATTTTGACATAGTGCTCCCTTATGTGTCCCTCACACTCACTGACACTCAACACACATTGGCACTTGGCACATCTTAGTATGCTTCCCTAAAACTCTAGCATGCCTTGGAACTATCTAGCATATCTTGTCACTCCCTCCTTAACAAACGTGGAACTCCATAACATGCCCTATAACTCCCTGGCGCTTATTGGCTCTTTAAAATTGCTGGCACTTGACAATTCTTGTCATGCGTTTGGATGCCCTAGAATGACTTGGAATGGTTGAAGATAAAACTTATTTGAGATCAATTATTCACAATTAAGAGAGAAGTAATAGAGGATGATTTGGCACCTAAGACACGCTAGCACTTGGCCCTTGAAATTTATTGGAACTAGTGTTGGTATGCCTAGCATGCCCCACTTGAAAAGGTAAGGTCCTGAATTATACCCTCATATGTGTTCATTTATTTGCATTTTAACTTAGTGTTCCATTTTGTCGCCTGACATTCCTTGACATGTGTTAACACCTGGCACATCTTTTCATGCCTTAACACATGGCATGTCTTGGCATGTCTTCAAATTCCTGACATGCATTGGCATGCCTCGGCACTCTCTGGCACATCTTACCACACCCTAACACTTCTTGACATGCCCTAGAATTCCCTAGAATGCCTTGTCACTCCCCCCTTGGCATGCCTGACACTCGCTGACACTCCCCGACACAACCTCTTATTCATTCAATTCCATTCATGTTGATTCGATGATTTATGTTTGATGGGGCACATGTCTAGAAAGAGTTCCTTTAATATAATAAAAAAATGATCGCACCACTATTGACATAAGTAATTTTGAGATTCTACTTGAATGCCATTAGGAAACTACACAAGATATTTTAAAAATGGCATTTTTGGGGTCTTTTATGGTGTGGGGATGGTAAGAAGTGAGTGGTCAATATTGTGATTTTATTTCTCATTAAATTTCTTATCCTTATAAGAGACTTGTCTTGAGAAAATGACACCCTCGTCATGCTTACCCTACAACTCCTAATCTTCTCAAAATAGAGGTAAAATTGCACAGTGAGGGAAGGGATGTTGGTCTATGGTATGCTGAGTTACTTGGTGAGAGTATAAATGTAGTATGAGAGGGACTAAACCATTTACTTTGAGTCCTCTATGGATGACGTGTTGTAGGTGTGTGTCATGGAACAAAAGGGCCACTAGAAATATTGTGTAAGATATAGCCCACCCTAAATGGCCAAAAAAACATCATTTAGGGCCTACAAATGACCCTAGAAGTTCAGGACCCAAAAAACCATAGAAAAAATGATAAGACAATAAAGAACCATTGAGTTAGTGGAAGAGGTGGGTGGCCATTAATATCCACTTGGATTAGAGTGCCACATAATTTTAGAGTGGGAGATAATTTATGGGTTCATTTGTATAAAGAACACCTCTTAAGATCCCATTGGAAGTGCAACCCCCCCCCCCCTCTCCTGACTCTCTATTTTGATATAGGCCTTACACCAACACAAAGGTTGTAGGTGAAGATGCTTCTAAATCAAATATTTCCTTTTATTTGGCTTGAACCTTATATTTAATGTGGAGCTACTTCAACCATATTTTCCACCTCTCATAGGCACCTCATGTTCCTACTTTGGCACACGTGTCTCACTAGGATCCATATTCAACAAAAATTTTCCCACTTGACAAAGGAACTCGAGACAAAATGGAACACTTATTCATAAGGGGGGATAACTGATTTAATAGAATAATGGTGACCACCCACTTGTCCATTTATTCAACATTATTTCCACGTCTTGGTAGTTATATTATAGTGTTTTAAGTCTCAAACCTCTAGTGCCTTTTTTGGGCATTTCCCTTGCATTTTTGGCATTTTTCATAGGCTAAAGACACATAATATGGATTGTAATGGTCCAAGAAATGTCCTAAATGGAGTTTTCATGCAAAATTTGTAGCCTCGGGAAGTTGATATATCAATTAGCCTCTTTGGGCCCACATTCTTTTTGGCACATCATTTCCAAGGGCTAGGGTTTTGGATTTTAGGGTTTTTTCATCTTAGGACATCATACTTTATCTTCAAAGGTATTTTTGACATCTTGTAATGTTTTCTTGTGATTAAGAGTAGTTGACACATCTCTCTTCATAGAGAAGCTACCACCATTCCAATTAGTTTGTATCACTTTTCAATTTATAGTTTTTTATTTCTATTTCATTCATTAATAGAATTTGGATTTTTTTCTACTACTGTACTCTTTGCAATATCTTTTCTATGTTTCCATTTATGTTTTTGCATAATAAAATGCCCTTTGAACCTCACTTCTATCTATGGATTTTTTTTTAGTAGAAGCTTCTACCTTTGGATGGCCATGGGTACTAATATTTGAATATTGGAGAAAATTGCCAACTTTTTTATATCTTTACAATGGTTAAGAACATGTGCTTCCTCATAAGAGGTCATAGGTTCAAATCTAAAGAGGTAGAGTATGTACACCTTTTTAGAGTTTAGCGGACTCACATCCTTTGTCCTACAAACATTGAGATCACAATAAGTGTCATACAAACAATGAGATCACAAAAAGGTCTTTTTGTCTAGCGTAGCCATGAAATTAAAAATAAATTATTACTACTATATCACAAATATGAGATCTAATTAACCTATATTAACCTCAATAACTATTTTTATAATGAAAAAATAAAATATGCTTAAAAAATCTAGAGTAATGTTCAACATTTTTAAGTAATAAAAGTTTACAACTTGTTTTTTTTTTTTTTTTAATATGACAAAACATATGCCAAAAAAGTATGTGAAACATTTGAAATTTGGTGGGTGTGCTAAACATTTGAAATTTTGTGGCTTATCAGTTGAAGGGAAAATTGAGGCACGAGTGTCGAGAGACAAGTGCAAGGGGACTTGTATGGGAAAAGCAACGTAGCCTGCAGTTCCTTCCTGGAGATTTGAGGGTTGAGCATTTTTTGCCATTAAAAGTTTTTTCTAAAACAATTCTATGCAGTTATGGTTTCTGGGGACCTTTAAATGGAAAAAAATGATGGATTCAAGGTCATGGTAAGTGCGAATTTAGGCATTCTATTGTGCTTCCTCGTGTTTGCAACTGTCTCCATTTACTGAAATGTGGACTCGTTCATATGAGATTTTGGGGATAGTGATATTATTGTAATAATTTTGGACTGGTGTTTTGTTTTGTTTTGATCTTCTGTTATATCTTGGAACGTAGATTGGCAGGTCAGATTCTGGAAGGTCCTTCAAACTAGGGCCAAACTGGGGCTCTCATGCCAAAAGCAACAATGTTACATGACCAATCGGTGAGGTGCTTCAGTTTGTTGCTGAAATTATAGTACTTGTTATTTTTTCTTGTGAAGTTTATCCAGAAGTTGTAATATGCTTACAGGAACCAGGGTTGTAGCTTACTTATGGCAAGAACCATTGCTGAAGTTTCAGAGTGTGCTTCTAAGTTTTTATATTATGTAATGCCTCCTACGCAGGTTCTCTGCTCGACATGGAAGGACAATGGCACTATTGTTTTCTCTGCCGGCTGTGATAAACAAGCTAAAATGTGGCCACTACTGAGTGGGAGTTAGCTAGTGACTGTGGCTATACATGATGCACCTATTAAGGAAATTTCATGGATTCCAGCAATGAACTCTCATGCAATCGGTTGCCTGAGTACATATTTATCCCTGCCTCTGAATTGCTTATTTATGTTGCGAGGTTGCTTGTAAATGTTACTGGAGTTATGACCTTATGAATTTTAAACCCATTGGATCATAGTGCCAAAAGTTTAATATCTTTAAGGCTTTGAGTCAAATAAAAACTTCTCATCTCACCAAATTTTTTATAAAATTATATGAGATCAAAGGGAAAAAAAATGTTAGATTGACTCAGGTCCTAGATTAACTACTCAACATTCTTCTTATATACCCAGTAGTTGTATTTCTCTCACTGCTATAGCCTCATACCTATGAAAACCTTGTTATAAATAAACACATCTTCCTTTTAATTTGCATCAGCATTGTATTATGCAAAACTTCATATAAATTGTGTTGTCCCTGGTGATAAATTTTAATGCTCGGATATCCTGCTTGCAACTGTCTATCACTCTTTCCTTTTATTCTATGCATTTCTCCATAGGTACAGTACCAAAGGTTGATCGGAACATCAGCAACTTGAAGTTATTTAAGACTACATCAACCTCTCCTTCAAACTTGAAGAAAATTTTGAAAGCTTCTTGACCCTTTTCCTCTAAGGCTCTAGCCCTGTCGAGACATTTCCAAGCTTTAGAAAAAACATATTATTTTCTCCAAGTCGCTGAGCTGAGGAATGTCTACCCCCCAATCAAGATACTATATTTGCCATTGAATGATGTCATCTAGCATATTTAGAATATTCTCCAATTCATCCTTGGCAGGCCCCACCCTCTTTATATAATAATCAAACTTAGGAGTTTTATCTTTGATGCCCTAAATGCTCCTATAGAATTATTTCTAAACCATACTTAGTTCCTCTTGGATCTCAAGTGATTTCCCTTTGAACTCTTTAACTGAGTCTAGTTCATCTTATTGCTGGAATTTTAGCTCTGTAATTCTTTGCTTAGTAGCATTGAGTTCCAATTGAGCATCATAGACATTTTTCTTCAGCTTGGCAACATTATCACATGTTGCTCAGGCCATGGTAATACTGGTAGCTTCTGTCATCTCTAGATCAGCTGTTATTTCATGAATGAGAACCTCCTCAGTGACTATCTCTCTCCCAACCTCATCCTTTTTGGAAACTCTCTTGCTGTTTTTGTTCTTCGCGTATTCATAATTGAATGTTTTCAATACCACTGCTGGGTTAGCCATGGTCATGAGGAAAAATTGCTCCTTCTCCATTTCTTCAATCTGACATGGTTCCACTGGAGACTGAGGAGTGGGGTTTATCTTTAGAGATGATGGAATTTCGAGGTGTTAAATCCTTTTCTCTTTCCACGTAGCTTATTCCTTCTTCTTTTGGAGTTCCTCATCTCTTTTCCTATGAATATCTTCATCTCTGTTCCTTTTTTTTTTCCTACTGCTTGATTCTTTGTTCAATTTCCAAAACCAATTTTTTCACCAGTTCATATTGTTTTTCTTTCCTTCTCTTTTCTTCTACCTCCTTCACAGCTTGCTCTTCTTCAATCCTCCTCTTGATTCTGTCTGCTTCTTTATCCAATGCTTCCTTCATCTCCTTCACCTGTTCCAACGCCCTCTGGAGCTTTTCAACTTCTTCTTGGAGGTTGACAATAGGTAAAGCATGGGCCTGTTCGACCTTCTTCTGAGGTCCTTGACTTATATTTTCTTTAACCTCAGATGGATAAATAAGTGTCTTGAAGATTTCCTCATCAGTATCCATCTCATGAGTATAAGACCACATCTGGTTGACAACAACACAATGACCAATAATCATAGCTTTAGGATCATGTCTCCTGAATCTTATCTCTCCAAAATGATATGATTCAATTTCAGTGGCCTCTTTCATGGCTTGGTTGGTTCCATCAACTCCATAGTACTCAGTCCTAATAGGAAACTTAGGCCATATTGACCTCTTTTCCCTCTTAAGAGTAATTGTCGCTCGATGAGAAAATGCATGATATAATATTTCCAACAGAACCACTCTGTCTGGAGACTATAAATGTAGCAGATGAGGAGCTCTCGATGCAACATATGGCATAAACTTTGATGTATATTCCATGTTCATGAAAATACCAGTCTCCATTGCCTCCTATGACTGCCTGTGCTTGTTATGAGAGGCATGGACACTCTTCCTCAAATAAAAAAGAGTAAACTAAAGTAATCAAATGGTTGCATATTCTTGTCATCTCTAATTTATGCTTGTAATCCCATAAGAGCTTGCATTAAACATGTACTAGAGAAAAAGACTTGGACCATTTCCATTCTAGTTCTGGAAATTCATTTTCTGAACAAATGGAGTTCAAAAGATAGTTGTACATAAAGAAACTAGTAGGTTTGGTGTTACCTGTATTAATCCCTCTTGTGGACAAGGGCGATCTCCCTAGTACTCCAACGAGTAACTAGAAAAAAACAGACAAAACAATGGTGCTTTCCTTAGCCTATAACTGAAACATGAAACATGTAGTATGCAAAAGATCACTTACCTATCAATGAAGTGCTTGTAGAAGTCCTTTCAATGCTTTCCACAACCAACTTTTCCTAAATGCTTTATATTCTCTCAAAATTCTTTCAATATCTTCTCCATGACGCGCTAAAAGAGATATGCATATACAAAAACATTCGAAGGGATCAAAGCATCTCACATATAAAAGAAAAGGTAAATTAAATCCTTATTCTAGCATACAACATATAAATGAATCAATAATCAGTCATAAACCATGTGAGTGATTAAGGAATCACACAAATAACGTCGAAATAGATGAAATTAGGAAAGAACAATTACTTTGTATTAAAATAAAAAGGGAACATAAGCTTACAACCTGGTGCCTTGATGCCACGAGCCTCTTCCAATGGTCTCCTTTCCTTCCCTTGATGACAAGCTCTTCAGTTTCAAAACCAACATCATGAGTTTACTAATCCAAGTCTCTCCTAATCTCTCATTCCTATGCTGAATTTATAGGAAGGATGAGGAGGTTTCTAGTTCCACTTCTCAAGGGATATGATCCTTAATAAAAGGAAGTTAGTTCCATATACCAAGGGTTGAAGCGCAGGTATGTAGCGGTTCGAGGTTTCTAATTTGGATAACATTCCTCAAACAAAGCTTCTAGAGTTTACTTTTTTATTTTTACGTGCATGAATGGACCTGCGCACTTTTTGTTGAGGAAAATTGCATAGATCTGTGCAGTTTTTGTACAGAAAAACTGCACATGTACAGATTTTGTTTAGGAAAATCATGTAGGTGCTCAAAAATGGTTTTTAAGCAATGAAAACCAAAATTCCTCTTGTCCCTGGTATAATGTTACTTCAAGCTTCACAGGGGATTCACTTGAGACACTCCATAAGATGGTGAGATATCCAAATCGACAATCATGGTGACAAATTTTAGTGTAACACTTAATACTCTTCACTTCCCAAAAAGCTTTATATAATGAAGGGGACATTATTACACTCCAATTGAATTCTAACCCATGAGTACAAATTTCATTCACCATAGGCACCCATGATTGATGAAACATGGTGCCATCCTTTTCTCCATACAGTTTGGCTAGCAACAACATGAATATTCTGAAATCAATAGGGGTTCATCAAATCACCTCTACCAACACTGTTTGCCATAAATATACAAAGCATAGTACCTTCATATAAACAGATAAAATGGCCAAGGCAAATGATATTGGTGAAGCATACATAGCGGTAATAAATCTCACCAATACTACCCATCCTTAGGACTATAAGACAAAGCTAAATTCCACCAAAGAGTGAGCACAAAGCAACCTTGTATCACAACTAGGCACCCCCTTGATGAACCCAAAATTGAGGAGCATAAGGACTAAGGATAATGCCTAATGAGAGACAAATTTTATTGATGCGCAAATATTTGGAATGAATCTTCACAAGAAGAGGAATTATTCAAGGAAAATGAAGTATGATTCATATGATGTTGAGAGTGGACAGAAAGAGGGTATGGCTACATATCTTGAGGGTAATATGCCATGAAATCCATGCTTCACACAGAGTGGATTTCAATGCATTAGTTGTGCCACAGAATTTTTTAGTTCAATCAATTGGTCGCAGGGCGGTGGAACGTGGATGGGGTTAGGGTTCCAACGATTGAGCTAGATTATTCATGGATTGAAAGCCATTCAATCAGTAGGTAAGCAAGTCAACTTGCTTTCTTGTATATTAGCTTTGGTATGGAGAGTCTGTCTAGGTGGTTTATACCATCCCTAGGCATGGAAATCAGTCAATGATGAGTTGAAAGTACTAAGGGAGTAGAGCTTCACCCCTACCTGATAGTAACGTATCAAGATTGGTTAGGATGTCTCCCACATCCCCTGTTGAGTGAAGGAGCATGAGCTAGACCATCCAAAGTTGTTTATTCTAGTGCCTCCGAAAATAATTTTGTTGGCTTAAGAAAGAACTCTGTTGGTTGGGCTATTAGCTAGCTTTCTCCAGCCCACACTGGACATCCTATTGAACCCCCTGTAGGATGCAGTAGTGATTCTTTCTTGTCATCATACATTTTGATATGCATCATGTTATGTATTTTTATACTAGATAATCCCTTTAGCTATCATGATTGAATGGACCAGCTTCTAGAAAAGACCTTGAAAGCTGCAATCCCATTAATATTTTTTGTGTTGGTTAATAGTTTCTTGTGATAGTCCCATCTAACAAGTTTTTCAAGCTAAGATAAACTAGATCATAAGTTATGCAATCTAAGTAGACATGGTACTCATTTCAACTTATTATATACATATACCTTATTATCCCAATAAAAAACCATGTGCTCCATGGCACTGACTTTGTTTGCATTGGCTTAGCCAATCTCTAATCCTAGTGGTATGCATTTTTTTCAACTGACTGTCATTCTTTCTCTGCTCCAACACAGTTGAAGAATGCAAGAAAAGCAACAGATTTTATTGTAGGCCACCCATTATTTTTTTGTTGTTGTCAAAATATGTCTTATATTTATAGAAAAATATTTACAAACAACAAATCAAAAGGTGGAAGCATATATACAATGGAGCTTATATCAGTATCCTTTTATGTAAGACTAGCAATGAAGAAATAAAGCCTGTATAGGTTATTGAATCTAGAGTTTGAGCATCTCTTATCAATAATGCACCCTCAGTTAAAATATAGTGATGTACCTCATCACACCACATGGAACAAAAGGTGGACAATTACTAACTTCTCGCTAAAAAATAAACTTAGTCACTGCCAAATCCAATGAAGGAAGAGAGGTCAAGATAGCTGCAATTGCCAAATAAGGTAGCACACTAGTAGCCCCTGCATTGAAGGAGAACTAAATATTGGTCTTGATTATCCTTCCAAACTAATTAGAAACTTTGTAATTTGTGTGCGCATCTCTCTTCTAAAGCAACTGACACCACATCTTGAATTTAAATTTGGAGCTAATAAAGTCTACGAAAGAAACAAATGTTAAAGTGTTTGTGGTTGATACTACTGCAAGGACTGACCAAAGCTCGACCCCACATCCCTACAAAATAGACTTGATGTCACAATGTTATTTTTCAACATGTTGGGTGATAGATGAGCCCCCTCATCCTTGTGGAATATTGTTCTTCCTACCATAATTTGACCAAATGTATGATTGCATGATCTGCTCTAGATGCTGAAATTTAGTCTTACTAGGCAACCAACAGGATACATAATAAATGTGCGAGGCATAGAATATTTGTCGAATCCTTGTCAACTACCCATCTAATGAGAGGTCCTTATGATGCCAAAATCAAGGCTTACTATGAAATTGTTGAAGACAATGTACATAAATTCTGGATAGCCACTAGTGAAAGCCCCACTTCAAATGCAATGCCTATATACCTCACAATTACCCTGGGTCAAACATAGGTCCAAACTGTGGGAATCTAGTAAGCTGAGAGTCTAATTCTAACAACCAAAAATTTGTATCGTGGTCACTAATCACAGCATCTAATGTAGAGACAAATATGTCCACACATGTATGAGCACCATCAACCAAGCTCTGCTTAACACTCATAGAAATAAAGGATCCATTAGCAAAATTATTATTGAGCATGTCTGGACCCATCATGACGTAGGATGTCCTTCACTTGCCCCTGAATGCCAGCAACTTCAAATATGTGATCCAAGACATCCATTTTCAATCATACAAATCTGGGGCAAGGGAGCACTCTTGACAAGTAGATTGATTCAACAAAATTTGAGGGGATAATGAGTTATTAACAAGGATAAATGTTGATGCATTAGAGAATAGTGTGTTCACCATGGCCACATATCGTGGTCCAAAGGCCAAGCAAAACCAACATGTCTATGATGAAGCTCCAATCTGTAGAAGAAAAAAGGCTGCTAGCCACTGTCTGGAGCCCATTCTAAAGTCTCTCAAGTGTAGATTACGTGTCTAGAATATCCAAAAATTTGTCTGCTCTTGTTGAGCTACCTTCCATGAAATTGAGTGTATTTGCAGAGCCATTTCTTTAGCAATGAACTTGTATGAAACACTGAGGAATGTAATGAGACTCCAACCTCCATTGTCTAATGGTGCTCCTAGGTACATTCTTGGTAATGATTTTATTAAGGCCTTGATTGAGAGATTTAGATAGCCTTTGGAAGAGAATTTTTTAGCTGTCAAACAATAGAAATCATCTTGTATTGTGTCCAACATGGCCTTGTAGAAATCACAACAAAGGCCATCCATTCTTGATGAAAAAATCACAACAAAGGCCATCCATTCCTGATGAAAAACTCACAACATCCATTCCTAATGACTTAATATTATTCATAGAACTGAGAGCTAAAAACCCCCTCTCTTTTGAGAAGTCACTATCCAATTTTACTCAATCACTACACCAATAGATAGAAACCTTTCATGGAATGAGTCCACAATGAGCGTTCCTGACATCCACCACATGATCCATCAAAGCATAAAGAGAAAATGTTTTGGAAATGCAGGCAAAACATACCTTTGACTTTTGTTTGATTCTCTACAAGAGAGCCATCCCCTTCATGCAAACCAAGAATCTTGTAACTGCCACTTTTTTTTTCAATTAGTCAAAGTAGACTTTGGAATTTGGATCCTCATCCTCTTCAAAAATCCATTACAGTCGAGAATGCACCCTAACACCCCTTGTAATGCAGTCCCCTTCCTTACGAACTGCCATTTACAACTGTATAGTGTTGTCTATGAAGGGGATTTGGTAACTTTATACTAACATGCATGGCAGAGAAGAGCATCATATTTGATTAATTATATGGTCTTAAAAATTCCCATTTTAATTTGTGAAGCAACCACCTAATTTTCCATGGTACCTATCTCATCACTCTTATGCTAAATTAGATTTCTTGAGTGCAGTTCCTCTAATTTACATTGCTTGATGTAGCATGCATGAAACTTAATAGAGTGAAGTACTTGATATTTGATGCATGGTAGGAAGATTTCATTCATCTTAGAACATAAAATACATTGAACCGGGGCCTCAGATAGCTCTCAAACCTCTCATATGCCAAAAATGATCTTGCTTCAATTTTTCTATGCATACTTTGAGTCTGAGAGAATGGGAGTTACATTAGCTTAAGCACCTTGAGAATAGGGCATATGTGTATCACTACATAGTAGTTTCAAAGGACCAAAATGTAGAATGAATATGAATCTTATAAGTCCACCACTTTCTACTGCTGATCATACTTGTGAAAATTCCTGCCATTAGATGCTTATTATTGGATAATACCAAGGCCAATGTGATCATCTAGTAACAATAGCATTGCAATGTTTTTTAAGGATAAACCCATCAAATGGGCTTCTATATTGGAGAAGACCAGCTATGAGAAGAATTTTATTCTTCAATTTTTGCATTAACATCAATATTACCTGTATTAACAAAAGAAGGGGATTATGCAACCTCTGTAACTTTCTCAACAGGTCTACCTGGTTGTGAGACGTCATTTGCACTCTTCTTAATTCTCTTCCTAGGTCAACCTTTCTGTTCAGAATCACCATCTATTCTCAAATGTTTAGGATCAATTTGTTCTAGAGGTAGCTCTGAATCCTTCATAGTTTTCTATGAATTTTTAGGTTTTGAAGATGGCTTCCTCTCCAAATAAATTTTTCTCTTTCTAGTTCCTGCCTTTCCAGTATATAGTTCAATAGAATTCTCTTGTGCTACTGCATATTCCTCTAAATAAGCATCACTTTGAGCATTGATATGAATAGATTTTGTTGTACTGGACATGCCCTTTCTCTTTCTATACCTATCCTTACCCTGCATAGGACCTTTCTCCTTTATCTTTTGCTCCAGATGATCATCATCCAGCAACAAGGAAACAACGTCTTCAACATGCAGTAAATCATCTTTTGCATGACCCCCTGTCACAAAAAGCTGCTAAAAAGTATCTTTTTACTAGCTCTGTGAAAATTTTTCTCTTCGATAGTCTCCTTGCAAATCAGTTTATACACTGTGACCTCCTTCGTTTGTCCAACCTGATGTGCCCTGTCCATGGCCTATAAATCCAAAGTTGGATTCCAATCAGTTTCATAAGATATAACAATATCAACAACTATGATATTGATCCCCAAGTGCTCAGATCTTGTGCTCAACAAAAAGACAAATATATCTTGCTTGTTTTGGAAGTTCCTGACGATGTCATGACGATCCATTATGGTTGAAGATCCATCCAAATGAAGATATTTGTACTTCCTGTAATTCATGTAGTCCGCAAGAATATTGGGCATTTTAGTGATTTGATAAAACAAGAGAATTCAATGGTTTTTAGCACGGAGGCATTTTAGCAAAACATCTTATCTCTGTAGCTTCCTAGAATCTGTAAGCATTTTGAAAGATCAAAGCTTTGCAAAGGAGGTGAAGATCCGAATATTCTATTTGTAAGCTAAAGAACTGGCTGTTCAGAGAGTAAATCTGAATCTATTTATTTAATCAAATAATGAGGATCCCGAGGTTTTGTAGGACCATTGAACTTGGATGTACGAGCAAAACCAACAATAAGCTTTTTCATCAAGGGATGATGTTCTAAATTTTAATGTGCAAAACCCATTTCTGATCAGATGACATCAATAGGAGGAGCTCGAATTGGCATAATGAATGAATAAATAGATTTTAATAGTCCAATATTATTAAGAAAACCGTCTTGATGGGAGAAGATTAATCCTTCATATTGTACATTTAGAGGACTAGTAGCACACCTGCTTCTCCAAAAGATTGACTATGCATGTGTTGGCAGCATTAGAGATCTACTGAAAACTCTCACTTTGTCTTCTTCAATTTGATCATACTGTAAGATATCCTTCTCACTTTCAAGGAAGCCTTCAATAATTTCATCTAAAAATTGGCGATCCCATTTCGCAAAAGAATAAAGAAACTACTCCACAACTGAACTTGTATCAAGAAAAGAAAACTTAGCTGGCAAGAGGTCAATCATCCGAGAAAAGCCTAATGTCCCACTTTTAGCGGGAAAATCAGATTCCCCTTCTGCTTGCCATGGAAAAATTGACGAATGAATATTTTCAGGCGAATAGACATTAAACAAGTTGTTCAAACATCTCTGCCAAAAACTCTGAACTGATCTAGAGAAGAACATGGGTAAACTTTGAGTACCCTCTCTGCATAATAGCTTGGGAGTCTTGTATGAGATGAGATTTCGACTTCCAGAAAAGTGTATATCTTCCAGTTCACCAAAAAGTGGTGGTAAAATATAATTCTCAATTTTCCCGAAGTTCATAAACATGTGCCCTTGATTCCTTTCAAATAACCCTGGATGGTTGCATACCTTCCACAACTGGATAAAAATGTTCATGAGGTTTTCAAATTTTTTTTAGTTTATATGACCTTAGGCACTATCATGTAATTCAACTACAAAAATATTGTTCTTGATAACCTGATAAAAGGATTGCTAGCAAGAGCTCAATGTACAGTTCATAGTTACTTCCTTTTCATTGGTCATTTCAGTGATCACATCTTTCTTTACTTGATGCAACATAAAAGGATTTAGGACAACATGTAGTTGATTAAGTTGGCGTTCATTCAAAGTGCCTCCATGTTCTGGTTGGTTTTATATGCCTTTGGAGAACCATTCTTTGAATTTCTCATGGCTATCAAACAATGTTGGCATGATAAAAAGAAGCAGTGCAAAAAGTTCTGGCATGTTATTTTGAATGATAATTTCAGTAAGAAAAGGGAAATTTCGATAGTTGATACCCAAGAGAATTTTTCACTATTTACTATTTGAAATCTTAAGCACTTAAGCTTCATCTAAAACTATATACTGCCATTTAACTCACCTTAAGTACTTCTCATCAGTTACAACTTAGAAGGAGCTGGTAACTTGTGACAAGTATACAAAAACTTGCTTCCCTTCAATAAAGTCATTTAGGATTTATATTTTTTCGAAGCACAATCCATTCATTACCCCAGTAAGGGAGAGATAAAAAATCAGGATAGAACCTTCCAATTTCATCA
The DNA here is from genome assembly GCA_034641835.2 of Pinus albicaulis. Classification (NCBI taxonomy): domain Eukaryota; kingdom Viridiplantae; phylum Streptophyta; class Pinopsida; order Pinales; family Pinaceae; genus Pinus; species Pinus albicaulis. Next base: position 1,119,861,565 of record CM076572.1, read on the forward strand.
GTCGGGCACAACCACAAGAAATGGTCCTGATATGTTCTTTTCCTCAACTGAATGAGTTAAGAATTCCATTTCTTGAACGGTCTTCCCTAAACCCATTTCATCAGTTAGGATATCATTTAGTCCCTATTCATAACAATTTACAAACCATTGAAGACCCTTGAGTTGGTACTGTTTCAGAATACCAATGAACATTTTTGGTGTTTTCACTGATGAGGTAAGAGGAATTGAGGAAGGGTTGAGCAAATCCATGTTGCTAGAACCTTCAGCCACACCTTCCAATGTCAGGCTATCAGCTCCATGAAATTTTAAACACTCATCATCAAATGCACTTTCTCTGTTCAGACACTGCATTTTTTGCAACTCTAATGGCTTCTTCTTTAAATGTAGTTTCTTTTGGATCTTCTTCCTCCATTGGTTTCACATCATTTATGTTTTGACCCAAATCTATTTTGGCAGTAGAGGCTCCAACAACTAGCATTGAAGGTTCAGTAGGTTGAGAAGTTGTTTTATTCTGCATGAAATAGTTGTAAATATTTGTTTGTAAAAGTAAAAATATTAGCCTCTATTGTTACCATTTAACTTCTCTAAGATCTTCCTCACACTTCAAAGCTTCTGGTGCATCCCTCTCTTCCCTTTTCCATATTTTAGCTTGTTCTTTGTCTGTTTTTTTCCATAATAGCAGTATATCTTAAGCTAATTTTCTGGTGTGCGTTGATGCAACTTTCATCAACTTCAAGGACCATGCAGATCTAGCCTTAACCTCCTTTTGGAAATATTCTATAGTTTTTTTAGCATCATTTGATTGTTTTCTGTGATATAATGGGAAATTTTATGGAGTTTTGGCAAGTTCCTTTTGACAATGTTGGCCCAGTTCTTTGCAATTTTCTCAGCATCCTCCCTTTCAACCATAAATAGATATTTTTGTATGGGATGCTTCTTGGGTATATTGCATTTAATAATCTCATAGCTACCCCCTTTCTCCAAGACCTTCACATAAAAAAATTGTAATTTTCATGTTTTAGACATAATCATCCATTGAATGTCTAGTGATTCTTTCTATGGTGGAAATGCTTCCAAATCAGAATCAAATACTTGCAGATAGAAATTTTCGCTTGAATCACATGACAATGATAGAACTTTCAACCCGCCTTGAAGAGTCTCATACTTTGTGGAAGGTTCTCCCATTCCAGCACAATTCTGATATATTATCCTTTTATTAGCAACCATCATGGAAGACAAAGATCTCAAATCTAGCCTAACCTTTGAAAAATTCTCCTCTATTTGAACATCTATAAAGTTTGGCAAGTTAAGAGATGATACTAATTTGTCATAAATTGGTGGAATTTTAAAAACAACACCCTCTTCTATCTCTAATAAACCATATGTCGATGCATGAGGACCATGTTTAGGAGCAACTTCAAGATGGTTGTAATTCCCCAGATTTTGGACCGCATCATCTATGTGAGGACCTGAAAAAGTAGGAATGTCTAATCCGTGTGGATTCTTCTCATATTTTAGAACCATTTGAGAACCATGACTTAATTTCCAACTCTTCCCATTTGAAGTATGATTTTCCGTGGAGGAACCTATGTGAGCAGTAGAAGCTGATATTGTTTCAACTTATTATATTTCTTGAACTTTAGTGCATGTTCCCCAAGCATGTTTCGATAATATTCCTCTGATATGTGCTTCTCAAAGTCATCATCATATTCATCATTTATATCTGCATCTTTTTATGAAGATGAGTTATAACTGGCCTCTGGTTCAACATGGTACAATTTTATTTTTAAAGCCATCTCTGATGGTAAATCTGATGGCCTCTAAGCCCAACAACCATTTATTTTTGCAAGCACTGTATCACAACCTTTAATTCCATTAATGTCAACTTGAATATTTCTAGTTTAATTATCTGTATCATCATCATCATCTTTTGGTACTTGATAGTTCCATATAGAATCTAGGTTAAAGAGTTATGGATATGAACAATTATTTTTAGTCAGATGGTAGCCATTGGTATAAGGTAACTTGTGCTCCATCCTAATATTGGGACAGAAGAAATTGATATCACCTACAGGAGTATTGATTAGACTTGTAGCCTTTGATAGGGCACCTACATGATAATTTGTTAACGAAACCCTCCAAAATCCAGTGGCGAGGGGTGCGTATTTCATTTTGGAATCAAACCATCAGCCAATGGGTAGTCAATACCCTAGGTGCCATGTGGCTCCTTACGCTAGAATAAACCTTTGAAGCTTATGAGAATGGTGGAGAAATCTAGGTTTTGAGGTTATGCAGGGGGTTTTGACTAGACCATATCTTCTTCAACCATATTTCCAATGTTATGTCGCTTGCCTGCTTCCTGATTATTCTGAGTTACCACTTACCCCATGCGAACACCGACTTTGTCAAACGAGATCATCGTTTTTCTTATTTCCTTTTATTTCTTTCCTATATCTTTGTTTTGGTCATTAACCCACAATACTTGATATTTAGTATTTACAAAATCTACTACTTTCTTGAACATATGCCAAATTTTAAAAACTGATTTAGCATTGCTTGATTGACATGCGAAAATTTTTAGCTTTCAGTGTTGAATGAACTAAAATATCTTCCCTATGAATTAAAATTGGTACCACCCTTTAAAAGGCTGCTCAACTATTGTAAATTTTATGATCAATCCTCCTTAACATGTACAAATTCATATCTGGGCCAAAATATGGAGAGGGATATTCAATTAGGGTAACCTCTGAATTGGAAGACATGAGTTGCCTATTTATATCATGGTACAAGTTTTCAATTCAAAGATATTTTTTTCAAAATTTTATATCCTAGTGGAGAGCATAGTCACAAGACATGGACCTAGGAAACATTGGGAAAAATCTAAAAAGAAAGACTGATTTGGATTTACCCAATATAAAATTGGCATAAAAATCCACAATTAAAATAAATTTCGAAATAGTAGCTTGCCTAGTTGGTAAAAGTGAGGTGCTAAAATTTCCCATGTTAGTGTTCAAGCCTCTTTGATCAAAAAATTGTGTTTGTGCTTATGGATGCAACAACACAAAAAAAATTTGCTGAAGTTAGATGCAAGTTTTGAGCATCCTTTGGCAGAATGAATGCCCCACACTTGCAACTCTTAGTGGATACCATTGGTTCTGATTTGTCTCGCTTATGTAGCCACATTGTGGTGAGAGGAGGCTAGTTCAAATTATCTCTTCGAGACATACAAAAGGGAAATTTGTCAAAATATGTCAGAGCAGTCATCTCTATCAAAATTTCTTTTCAAAATCCCAGGTCAAGCTTGTTAACTAGCTTAGGCAAACATAATTAAGCTCATTGCATCTTGGTCGAACTTAGCAAGATTTGACTAGGTTTGGCCCAAACTCAAACAAATCAGAAATTTATAAAAAAATTTCAGAACTCTTATGGTATGAGTCACCATAAGTTCATTGGTGACTCCTCCATCACCAATGAGATTATGGTGATGGTCATATATGAGAAAACTTTTTAATGTGTCTTTTTAGAGTATAATTATGTAATGTATAAATTAAACAAAAAAAAATAAAAAGTTATTCACATTTAAGTGTACAACTCACCAATTGAATACCCTGGATATGGAGTTCCATCTCCTTTTAGACTTTGAGGTCAACATAATAAGAAGCCTATTTATTGGTGCTAAATCTTTCCCCATGATGAATAAGTTTTACAAGGACTTAGTTATAATGGTTGAACCAAACCATGACATCAAGGAGAGACAACATGCACAATTATGTTTGGTCAAAGAGTGAGTCATATGCTTAGAGCCATTTTGTATGTCGTTGGTTGTTTTAACATATAATATGTTTCTTATTTAAACTTCATTGTTTACTGGTAATATCCACCAATGTTAAGGTAGAGAATCGAATGAAATTAAGATTATTCCATTTAAAACTAAAATCTTTGAGCCCATTAGAGTGTGGTTTAGAGGCAAGTAGTGAGGTGATTGGGCTTTGTATTTACATGGATACCTAGGTTCAAAGCTATCGAAGTGTATTTTTGTATTATGTAGTCCTTTTTTCTTTGAGGTTCTTGTCTTCACACCCTTTTTCTAGTTGAAGTACTTGTGGGAGGACATAGTTATCATTGATAGGTAAAGAGTGCTTTCCTTGTATCAATGCAATTGCATCTTTTGATATTCATGCTTGGTGTGGATTTGGAAGTGTCTGAAACTCCCTTGGATATTTTGTTGCTGTAACGAATATTAGCCAAACTTTGTGCTTACAATTTTAACATCTGTTTAGTTTTTACATTTCAAAATCATTGTTATTGATTGTTGTATTTTGAAATCTTGAATTAAATTAATAACGAGAAACACCCCCAATTAGTTTTCTACACTCCATAACCAGTTAAACTCAAGAATGCAATTCATTATTCATAATTGCATCATATGTACTCACTATTTTTTACTTTTTGGCATGCAAATCAGTGTTTTAGAGGAAGCTTTTTATGCTGTTACAACATATTTACATGATTCACAAGGTGAGAAATCAATCTTTGGTATAATTGCAGATTTTATGTTTGATAATTATAGGTCATTTATAGGCTACAAATGTCTTCAAAGTTTCAATTCTAATTGAGTATTCAACTTAACATAGAGTATCTTATACGTAACTAATTTTCCCTGCACCTACTTTTCATAACTTCCATAACCATTAGGTGGGGACTTGCAGCTTCGATGTTATTTTGCTTCTTTAGTAAAAGATTTTCCAAGACTTTACAAAGTTTTTTAATTGATTGAAATTTATAGAATTTAAAATTTATAGAGTTTCAAAGTATAATATTTTAAATATTAATCTCTTAAAGGGTGCTAACTCAATGGAAGAGCACTTGCTTTATAGGCAGGAGGTTGGTGGTTCGATTCCATCGTGCCCTAATATTCATATAGAATGGTGATGATCAATTTTTGGTGACAGAGGCTATTTTGACCATCATCAATGAGCTTATAGTGACATTTTTCAACCCTCACCAAAATATGAAATGGTGACAGTCAACGATCGCCACCATATATATATGCATCAATAGTGACAGTCATGAAAGGTCCGCCACCATAAATTACTATTGGTCATATGAAATAGTGATGGTCAATGAATGTCACCATATATATATGCATGAATAGTGATGATCATAAAGGGTCCATCACAATAAAACGTTGTTATTCATATGCAATGGTGACAATCACTATCCGTCATTATAATCATTATTCATAATGAACCTTGAATGTCACTACAACACTTTTATTTTTGGCAATGCCACCTTTGGTGACGTTCAAATTTTTTGTGATGGAGGCTAATGTCCATCACCATTGCTCACATGAAATGGTGACGGTTACTATCCGTCATTATAAATCATTATTAGTGATAGACTTTGAATTTCACCACAACACCTATATTTTTTACGACGCCACCTTTGGTGACGTTTAGTTTTTGGTGGCGGAGACCCTTTTAACCGTCACCAATGAGCTTATGGTGACATTTTTTGACCCTCACTAATGTATTTTTTTCTTATAGTGGTATAAACATTTCTAGTATTAAATCTATTGTGTTCTAATTTTTTTTTGGGTAAGCAATGCGCGTATATATATATTTATTTATTTATTTATTTTAAGCGGTCAAAATAAAATATATATATATATATATATTATTGAAAGAAATGATTATATATATATATATATATATTATTTTTAAAATTTTAAAAAAATATGTATAATTAAAATTTAAGAGAGAGAAAAGAAGTCGATTTCTAATTTTTCAATATAATTCTCTTTTATAATTATTATGGATTTGAGAAATGGTATATATATATACACATATATAATTATAATATCTAAATTAATAAAAAAAACTAAATATCAATTTTCTATACACATAAATTAAGATTGGGGTTATTTCCTTACCTAAATTCACATTATTGACACCATCAATTTTGATGCATGATAGGGTGGTATGGCTTTTAACTTACTCTTAAATGAGTATAACTTGTTTTACAACACTTTCCTTTATATATATATATATATATATATATATATATATATATATATATATTTCAAGTAATGAAAATGTGGTATACAGTTTATTTTTTAATATGAAGTTGGCAAGTGATGTGTGTAAGAGAACTATAAATTTATGATATACATTAAAAAAAAAAATATTATATAATAATATTACATATCTATTTTATAATATGACATTTGTGTTGTTAATATAAATGAATTAACTTGAATAATATATAATATTATATATTTATTAGATTTATCTGAGGTGGTGAGGAATAATAAGTGTTATTCTCTAATCTATATATATATATATATATATTTCATTTATTAAAATATAACTTTTTTACATTTTCTTTTCGCTTGAAATTTGAACTTTTAATTTCATACATTACATATTACAAACCAATTACCAATCGAGTTATCCACTACAACAATTATTCTTACAAATTTATGAACTTTGAATCTTATACTTTAGATATTTCTTTAGATAAAACAATTTCCAATTGAGTTACCCACTACAACAATTATGCTTACAATTTGTTTTTTCAAGTTGTCTGGGATCCTCCACACATAGCCTATGGCTTGAGAAACCACAACCCATGGACATCTAATTCGTCAAAGTCACTCGAGGATCGGACCTAGCCTATGCCACACCAACCCTAACCTATCTGTATTTTTATAGCATGTCTCCTCCCCCTAGCACATGCACAACCATCCTCGTGAGTTTTGATCCTAGGTCGCCTTGCTAAAAATGTCCATCCTCAATTGGTTGTACTAGTAAGACTGAAAATTATGCTTACACTTATTATAATTATAATGATTTAATAATTATAACAATTTTTAAATAATTTGTGTTTTGTTTCTTTAATAATTATTACAATTTTTAAATATTTTATATTTTATTTTTCTAATAATTTTAAATTTATATTATATATCAAAAAAAAAAATATATATATATATATATATATATATATATATATATATATATATATAAACTCGATTTAAACGAATTAAAAATATTTAAATCGCATGAAAAAATAATCAAATTTAAATTAATTAAAGTTTTAAATTTCTATTAAACTGTAACATCTTAAAATGCATATAAATCGAGTGTTTATCAATACTTATTGAAGTACCATATCCACTTTTTAACATGTTTATTTTATTGAAGTATCATATCCACTTTTTAACATTTTTTAACATGTTTATTTTATTCATAAAAAATATTTATATTTTTAAAAATATTTTATATTAATAAAGTTATATATTATTTATATTTTTAATTATATTAATTAAAAATTTTAATATATTATATATATGATTTTACTATTTTGAAATGATTGATATTTTTGAAATTTTTTATATTTTTAAAATTAAAATAAAACTAATTTTGTGACGGTTTTTTTTTCTTTGGTAAAGTTTGGTAGGTCTTTACTATTTTCTATTATAAAAAGCAGATTGCATCATACACATAGTTAGAGGTCTCAACCTGCTAGTAGGAAACCAGGTCTATTGGTCACCTTAAAGCATTAAAAGCCAACCAAAATTGAAATTGTTATTGCATGGTGAGTGTTCTCACTTTGAGATTGTTATGTTAGCATTTTACTTAACGATGTGAGAATTGATGTGTTTGTGTTTTTTTTCATAGGCCCTGGGAGAGAGGGAGGGGAGGGTTAACTAATCTTTGATTAATGTTATTATGTTTACCTATGCATAGCTTTTACTTTGCAGATGTCAGAGTATGTACAGGAGGGCGGGGTCCTTTTCATTAGTCTAGGGTTTATTTGACACTAAGTATGTGTTGGAGAACAAGGTCTTTTTTTGTTGTTGGTGAGTACTATAGCATTCTCCCCGTGGTCAAGGTGCGTTGACTATGGATTATTTGGCTGTGTTTTTTGCAATTTTAACCAATTTTAAACAACATAAAATAAGATTTGTGATTATGAAAATTAGCTTTGAAACTACCAATAATAACAACTCAACTACTTCTATCACAAATTGATTTATGCTCAATTATGTGTGAATTTATGTGGTTGCAGATTAATTTCGGGGGGTGGGGGGAAAAACAAATATTCGGTGAATGTTATTATTGTTGCTTGTGCAGAGTTTTACTCTGCAATGGACATAGTATGTGTGGGGGAACGAAGTCCTTTTTATTAGTCTGAGGTTGCTCTAACACTGAGTATGTTTAGGAGAACGAGGGTCCTTTTGTTACTACTTTACAAAATCATGCTAGAAAAGATGTGCTTGCAAGTGCTTTACATAGGTGCATAGGAAAGGGAGAGTGGGGGTGTTGAATAAATTTTGAATTTTGTTGCAAACAAGTTTTTGAATCCATCGCATTCATAATTATTTGTAATCGACGTTTCAAACCAATAACTAGGGTTCATCTTCAAGATGAAAAGAGATGAAAAAGATTGATTCACGAAAGTTTTTAATAAATAGGAAAAGGAATGTGAGAATGAAGCGCCGACAATAAAACCCTAAAATTGTAATTTATATTATAATTTAGGAATATTTTAACTAATAATAATGTAATTTAAAAGATATATTTAATGTTATAAAAATCATTTAATTTTTATAAAAATATTAATAAATATTTTATAAAATAACATTCTAATAATAAAATCATAATTTTTCAATAAATATTTAATTAGAAAAATTAAATATCAAGAAAAATATGTTTTAATTAAATATTAATTGAAAAATTATATTTCTAATATCATAATATTATTTAATAAAATATTTATTAATATTAGTAATAAAACTTAAATGATTTTTATAACATTAAATATACCTTTTAAAATAATTCATTATTAATTAAAATATTCCTCAATTAGGATATAAATTACAATTTTAGGGTTTTATGGTGAGCTCTTCATTTTCACCTTCCTTTTCCTATTTATTAAAAAAAATTGCGAATCAATTTTTTTATCTCTTTTCATCCTAAAGATGAACAACAGTCGTTGGTTCGAAACATTGATTACAAATAATTATGAATGTGATGGATTTGAAATTTTTGTTGCAACAAAAAGGACAATGATCGTAGAAATCTAAAATCTGAAATTTTCAGTTAATATTTTTATGTTGGAGAATGTGGTATGTGCAGAGGAATGAGGACCTTTGCATAATATTGTGCGGAGGATGAAGTGATTTCAGATCCTAGATGTTAATTTCCTGGTTTATATGTCTTATCATTTATTTGTTGGTGTTACTCTTTACATTGATCACTTTAACGCTTTTTTTGTAATCATTATCATAACCGTTGAACTATAAAAGCTACTCGTATTATGCAATATTAAATAAACTATGTTTTTAATCCGTGTGAGGAAGAAGTTTTGTGTGGTAAAACAAATATATGAACCATGCTATGAAAATTCCCATGTTTCCTTGTGTGAAGCTTTCACTGTGCTTAGAACGTAGCATTAGCTGTGATCATTATAATGAGCCAAGAAATTTTCAAATGCGTATAGAAAACTGACAAAGGTGAATCGGTTTAAAACATTGCAACGTTATAAAGCTTCTATATTTCTGTACGACTAAGATCATCTACGATTTAATAGAAACCTTTTGTAATGCAAAATAACCTCAGAAAATACACCAAAATTTTAAACACAATATGCAAAGAGAAAAGGTTACATGATATGGAATTCAAAAAACTTAATCAATCAGAAAAGCCTCCTATCGATACGAGTGAATGACTTCTTTCCTTTCACCACCAATGATTAAAAAATTCTTTCCGACTTATTTCCCTATAAATATAGCAAGAGAAACAATGAGGTTTTTGGATTATTAGTTTTTAGCTGTGAATTTGTTCGAAATGAAGGATGTGTGAAAGGATATTTTAATTGTAATTTGTTTTCTAGTGGTTATTTTTATTATTAATAGATTGTGCAGAGTGTGTAGATCATGATATGTTGTTCGAAAGTTACGTAATAAATTAGAAAATGATCCTATCTATGTTAGTGAATGGCATCTTTCCTTTCACTGCCAACAATTACAAAATGCTTATTGACTTGTTTGCCTATAAATATAGCGAGAGACATGACGAGGTTTTTTTATAATTGGATTTTAGTTGTGAATTTGTGCAAAATTAAGGATATGCAGAATGAAGAATGTGCGGAAGGATCCTTTAATTGTAATGCATTTTCTAGTGATTATTTTATTATTAATAGATTGTGCGGAATGGAGAGGTTTTCACAATGAAATCTTGAGAGCTTCTTTCACACAATGTATTTTCCCTATAGTCCCGCACATATGCATTTGTGTTATTTGTTTTGAAATTTTTAATATTAATATATTGCGCAGAGTGCAGAGGTTCAGATAATGAAAGCTTGAAATAGAGCTGTGAATTTATGAAGAATGATGGATGTGCAGAAAGGGACTTTTAATTGTAATGCATTTTCTAGTGGTTATTTTATTATTAATAGATTGTGTAGAGTGTAGAGGTTTCTACAATGAAAGATTGAGAGCTTCTTCCATAAAATGGATTTCCTCTACAGTCCCACACATATGCTTTTGTGTTATTTGTTTTGAAAGTTTATGTTAGAATAATATTTTAATGTTTTGAAAATCATAATTATTATTAATATATGGTTGTATGGTTTTCCTGTCCTGCCTACATTTGGGTACATTAACAAGATACGTGGGAAAGTGTGTAGCTAGTGAATTGAATGCTGAGAGGATTTCTATTAACCCATAGTGGTGTTTCATATTAATAAGAATATAATCAATGTGATAATAATAAAAAAATAGCAAGTGGTGATTTGTAGGAATGAAAGTTTGAAATAATTTGAAATAGCTAATTTGGTAAGGAAAATTTGTTATTTGCATTGATACAAATAAATAACTCATTTTGTCCTCATTGTTAAATTTCTGAATTAAATAGTAATGATGGAAAATACATTGGAACGATATAAAGATCTATATGTCACCTTTATCTTAAATACAAATATTTCGTGACATATGTCAAACATAAAAAACATACCAGGTGGTCATTTATAGGGAAACACGTTGGAAAACATTATGTTATCATTGACGATGAAAGGAAATAAGCCATTTGCATATATCTATGAGATGCTTCTCTAATTGATTATGTGTTTCGAATAGTAGATCTTGTAATGTTTTCTCATTGCAGATTGTGTTTAAAAGCTTGGATTATTGTATGAACTATTGTTTCCTTACAAAAGGTTTCTATTAAATCCTAGATGATAATAGTAGTGCATAAATACAAAATATCTACAATACTGCAAGATTTTAAACCGAGTCACCTTTGCTAGTTTTCTATTCATATTTGACAGTTTCTTGGATGATTATCAAGATCACAACTAGTTCGAACATATTTTTTATGGTAAATTTATGTTTCTTATGACACGTATAACCGTGATATTCAATTGATGGCAAGTTGTGGAGTAAATTCACACGATTGTTATTAGTTTTGGTATGTTCAATTGTTAACTATTGAGCATGTCATGTGTAATGGTATTTACATGGGTAATAGCAACAGTTGTGGGAGAAAAGGTGTGTGAAACAAGGAATATAAAACTTTTTCATTGCAATGTTTAGATGTGTGTAATGTATGTGGATGTAAAGAGTGTTAGTTTATTTTCCTTGATTTTAAATGGAACTTTTCATTATTATAATAGTGATTTCAAATGTTTGCTAATTTGTTTGACTAGAAAATCACTTCCTGTTATTATTTTTCATTCGAAACATATTATGAAATATTTTTATTATCGAAGATAAATGTGTCATCAATTTTTTTATCATTTCGATTGGTGTTCTCTTATTAATAGAAAACACTGCTCCATGTAAATATTAATTATTTTGGCATTCAATTTACTGATAAATGTGTGAGGGAATACATGCAACTTTATTCTGCTAGATCAAACACCTCCTGATAGTTATCTCTATGGCTTAATGTTCAAATTGGTGTGGAAATTCTTTCATAAGTCGAATTTGTTTCGATTTTAAATAGTAGTGGGGACCAGTAGTCAAGTTGATTCATTATAGAATGTAGCTAAATGCATGTTTGCATAATATTTATTTGTTAATTTCCTTGTACATTTTACTAAATGTAACAATTAGTGATAGTTTTACAAGACTTGAAATTTGACCAGAAAAAAACAATGCAAATTTTGCACATTCCTGATAACGTATGGCAACATTTTTTTTGTAACCACGGGTTACAACTAGAAAATTTCATGATATTGGGTTTTGATGGGGCTTTTGATGATGCTGAATCAATTTCCGCAATCAAAAAAAAAATATTCAAACATTAGTGCTATCGTATTTTTATTGGAAAAAACAAAAAATGTTGGATTGCGATGATTTCTGGCCATACGATCATTTTTTTTATCTCGGTAGACAATTCCTATTGTTGTATATCATAATTTTATATTTATTTTTGACACGTATATTAATGATATTGATATAGGATCAAGGTGAAAAGTAAATCAATAGGGTTCAATATTTTTTATTGGAAAAACAAATGTTGAACTGCGGTGAATTTTTTCCCATTACTTTCCGTAAAATTTTCCTTTGATATCTTTAATTTCTATTTATTCGGAGTGTTGTGTGTAAATTTTTTTGTACGAGTGATAGTTAAAACCAATTTATTTGATAAAAAAGGATAAATTTAAAGTTAAATTATATTTGAAATTGTTATTCATTGAAAAAGTATGTTTTTCCTAAAAAACAAAAGTGGGTAGTAGGCGAAGGAAAGAGGTTATTTGCAGTGATACGGTTAACTCACTTGCTAAAATCGATGATAGCTTTGACTGGTCAACAATGTATGAGCGATATGTGAATTTTTTAATGAAAGATAAAACAAGCAACAAGATTTGGAGTACTAGATTAGAGAAAGTTGGGTGTGTTCCAGAGGTTTTTGATTTCAGAGAGATTGTTTATCTCTATGAAATAATTTTGATTTAATAATGAGATAAATCAAGCTAGGAGCAAAGGTTCCTTCGAATATGAAGGCAATTAGATAGTTTCTCAAATTACTGAAACCAAACAAGTGTTTGGAATTGTCCGTTGCAAATATCTTCTTGAAGTAAAAAAGGGGCAGGATTAACATTGTGCGAGAATTCATTTCACCAAATCTTGAGGTTCCTTCTGATATTTCTCTGATAGATACTTCTTTCTTTAGGCAACTATTTGTGGATTTCTATTGGTTGTTTTCCCACTTCCTATTCCAAGAAAGTACAACAAATATTCTAAGATGAATTTTCTATGTGCTTTATGAGACATATGAAAGTAATTGTCTTTTCGATTGGGTTGATGTCATTTCTAGTGAATTAGTTGTTCAGGTACATAGATTATCCAAGAAAAATAGATTATTTCTGATGGCATATTGATCCAGGTGGATATCGGTGGCCATCCACCTATTCCATTTGGACCCAAACCATCAATTCTTTTAGTTTTTCACTTCCATCACAACTTACTATTTTTAGCAGGTTCTCGAGTCCTGCACTCCCAGAGCCATTTTAGGGCCTTAAAGATCGAGGTGGATATTGGTGGCCACCCACCTATTCCATTTTAACCCCCACCATAAGTTCTTTCAGTTTTTAAGTTTTATCACAACTTACTATTTTTAGCAGTTTTTCAGATCATGAACTTCCAGAGCCGTTTTGAGGCCCTAAACGACGTTTTTTGGGAAAAATAGGAGAAAAATGGGTCATATATTGATGATTCTCACTCAAAAGTTGTATTCCTTAGAGAAATATTTCTAGCGAGGTATTAAGCGTGTCAAATAGAGATCAGATGCCAAAGTTACGTCCCTGGGAAGTTGAAACACCAATTTACCCAAACAGGACTGAAAATTTTGGCAATTCATCTCCTAGGGTTAGGTTTTCAGATGTTTATGATCTTTCATTGTTTCTTAACAATAAATAGGCTTTTGAGCCTCATTGTAATAGAGTGGAGGGGCCTATAGCCGTCACATCACTTCTCAGAGATACGATACTAGTGCCCTCGCCCTCTCATTTCCATTATGTCTCATTGTAACATAGTTCAGAGGATTGTAGCCACCACATCTCTTCTCAGACATAAGCCAACCAGCACCCTAGTTGTTTATTTCTATTATGGTTGTATTGTAACATATTTCAGAGGCTTGTAGCTGCCACATCTCTTCTCAGAGATAAGCTACCGATGCCTTGTCTGTAAGCATATTTTAGTAATTTGATTTTAATAAAAGGAAGCAATATTTCCACTGCATATTTGTGCTTATGGTTATATGTGCATTCTGTTGCATTCCTGCATAAATCTGGTTCAGTGGCAGCAGAAGGGGTCTGCTCTTTCTCTGTTTTTCTTTCCATGTCCCCAACGCGGTTAGGGTATAAGGAGTTCGGGCTCGATCCGGTCAAACCTTTGCAAGATTAGCCTCACAAACCCCGACGACCCCCCATGAAGGAAGGAAAGAAAGACGAGGGAGCAGGATATCCTATAAAAATATTGCTCGAGGAGGCCCTCGAGAAATAGAGGAATTCAACGATGGATAAATTTTCCGAGATCCTTCAACAACTACCCACCGATGGCACATCTACATCTACCACGTCCGCTAATAGGTTCGTGACATCCTGGACAAATCCAATACCAAGTTCAGCAGACTTTGCCTCTCATGGAGGAACCTAACACAATGGGGAACATTGCTTCCTAAGGAGGGAGGAATGATCCAGGTGTATATCGATGGCCATCCACCTATTCCATTTGGACTAGTACCATCAATTCTTTCAATTTTTCACTTCTAACACAACTTACTATTTTTAGCAGGTTTTTGGATCCTGCACTCCAAGAGCGGTTTTAGGGCCTTAATGATCCAGGTGGATATTGGTGGCCATCCACCTATTCCATTTGAACCCCCACCATCAATTCCTTTATTTTTTTAAGTTTCAGCACAACTTACTATTTTTAGCAGTTTTTCGGATCCTGAACTTCTGTAGTCATTTTGAGGCCCTAAACAATGTTTTTTGGGAAAATTGCGAGCAACATGGGTCATAGACTGATGTTTCTCACTCAAAAGTTGTAGTCCTCATATATATATTTATAATGAGGTATTGAGTGCATCAAACAAAGATCAAATGACAAAGTTACGTCCCCAGGAAGTTAAAACACTAATTTACCCAAACGAGACCGATAGTTTTGGCTCTTCATCTCCTAGGGTTAGGTTTTCAGATGTTTAGGTTTTTCCATTGTTTCTCAACAATAAATAGGCTTTCTAGCCTCATTGTAATAGATTGGAGGGGCCTGTAGCCGTCACATCACTTATCAGAGATACGGTACTAGTGCCCTCGCCCGCTCATTTCCATTATGTCTCATTGTAACACAGTTCAGAGGCTTGTAGCCACCACATCTCTTCTCAGAGATAAGCCAACCAACACCCTAGTTGTTTATTTCTATTATGTTGTATTGTAACACAGTTGAGAGGCTTGTAGTTGCCACATCTCTTCTCAGAGATAAGCTACCAACGCCCTGTCTGTAAGCATATTTCAGTAATTTGATTTTAATAAAAGGAAGCATTACTGTCGCTGCATATTTGTGCTTATGGTTATATGTGTATTCTATTGCGTTCCTGCATAAATCTGGATCACATATCTAATAAAAACTCTTATGTCAATAAATGTTTTTTACAAGTTACCCTATAATCCTAAATTCAATTTTGTTGAGGAACCAATGTAGTTTTGGTATCCTATATTGTGGAAGCACAAAGATTATTTAAATTTTTGTTTAATACAAGGTGTGTTTGTAAGGAAAGTGTATTGCATGGTCACTGGAGAAGAGCCTCCTCAAATATTTGCAGAGGCTAAGGTTTTCATGATGGCAAAGGGGAATGTGAAGAAGGAGAAATCAATACAGTTATTCAAACTTATGTTTTTAAATATAGGCCATTGTTGTTGCCAAAGTTCGTCCTAGATAGGTATTTTGTTTCCGAATTCTGTAGGAAATATCATTGTTGGCTAGTTACATTTGAACAAAAAAAGAAACATAAATTATTTATTTTCCATTTACTATTGGAAAATTCACTGTGAATAATATGTCTCACACCAACATTATTGCAAAGATGCCAAATTATTTTAACATAGGTGAATCTGAAGCTATTCAAGGCCTTGAAAGAGGAAGGATTTTCATGGAATACCTAGAGTCTATTAGGTACGGGAATTTGTTTCCAGGAACTAGAGAGGAGAGCATGAAAAGTCAGAGTGTATCAAAAAAATATCAGAAAACATTAGCAGATGTTGAAGAGATTGTTTAGAAAGAGAACATTGGAATGGGAGGAATATAGAATAAAAGAGGCACAAATCCTACAGGACAATGTCAATCTTGCAGACATAATTATGGTCTGACATCATCTACTAGCTGAAAAGGGAAGAAAACTACTGGAAGCATGAATCTGGTTCACAATATGCTATAAAGCGGTGGAGATGATGAAGATCCTTTTTGTAGATTAACTCCAGAAAGTGTGCACATGGCTAGATCAACTAGATCCAAGAGTCCAACTGAAATAGGCAATATTGGAGAGGCCATGAACATGGAAATTGGTAGGTATGTACTACTTGATTGGATTAGTGCTTGTTTACAAGAAGATCATAATATGATGGAGCAAATTTCCAAACAGGACATTATTTTTTATGATCATTTTGTCACAGTGCAAGATGAAAATTATGACGGGAGCAGTTATATATTAAAGATTGAAAAGGAAAAACTTTGTGATCGAAAGGTTGTTGATCAAGCATAAATGAATGCTGATTTTTTTGGTGTTCTGATGCCAAGGCTGATGAAATTGCATCAAGATACTGGTAAGGTGCTTACGTATTTTGTTGGTCAATGACAATCATAAAATTTGAAGCTCAAGGAAAAAATAAAAGAGCTAGAAGATACTTTGAGCCTAGGTCATTTATTGAAGACCCCACTAGCAATAAACAGATCATACTCAGAAATTTGGAGTACTAAGAGATCTCTTAGATTTTAGAAACCTGTCAATATTTTTAATGCATATAAATCTCATCCTATTATTAATATATACGAAAGTTTGTGGATTATCAAATCTGCATGGCAAGTTGCTTTCAATCTACGACATTTAAAGTAGATAAATAAGTATTTTGTTGAGTTGGTCAAAAGTCAGCTCAAGGGAGACAAGTACTTCATAGAAAATGACCTATTAAATTTTAGTTGGAAGCTTGATTTATTGTCTCGACAAGAAAATGATAAAGAGGGGTTGTCAGATGTTGATCAGATGAGGCAGATAAAGGCTACATGGTCTAAGAAAATATGAACATTAGAGGACATTATTTATAAGTGTGGAGACATAGAAAATATAAAAACATATGTGTATCTCAAGGAAATAGAGATTTTTCATGATTTAAACTGTTCGTGCATTACAAATGAGTCTGGATTAATTGCAAAAGACAAGTTGATAGCTAATCTAGAGAAGCTAAAACAAACACAGCCAAAAAAGTTCGACGATATAACTGATTTTACTGTAGAGGAGATTAAAAAATGGTTAATTACTTTTGTTAGTGTTAACAAAGAGTACTCTACCTTGGATTTTTAGTTACAAGAAGAAACTAGAGAAATTGAGGAGGAGATATTCAATGAATGTGTTAGACATGACATGTCACATTATTGTTGTGCCGATGAAATAATTCATTGAAGATAAAGTAAAGGAATTCTATTATTTTCTTTGTTCTTTTATATATTAGCTAATGTTTTGCATGTAAACTTGTATTAATCTTGATTTTGTAGCTTTCCTTAATATCATTGATTGAAAATAAGTTCATGAGACTATGATTTCAAGAATTTATATTGTATGTGATGGTGTGGAATTGATGACAATGAAAAATAAACATTTAGTAGTAGTTTTGATTTAAAGATATATATTGCATTTGTGATGCTAAATTTAATGATAACTATAGTGATTTGAATTTGAATCTAAATAAATTTGTTGTAACTATAATTTCCTTCTTTATTATTCAAGTCTTGTGTAGCACAAAGAATCATTACTCTGTTCCAGTTTTGTTTGCAATGGAAATGAGCATATTTTCAAAAAATTTGGTTGTCAGATATCTCTTGCATTTGTAGTGATTAGCATTTGAATATGAATACAATTACAGTTGTTGGAACTATATTGATTAATGTTGAAGGATTTTTAGACAAAGAGACTGATTTTTCTATGCCAAATGTATTTATTTATGAATACATGTACACAAGTGAGAGTTGTAAAGATAAATGTTTCTTTGTACAAAGTTTTCATTATGCATGGCTTAGAATGAAAGTTTTTGGACTTTGGTATATGTAAAACATTTCAACCATGTTAAAATGAAATTCGAATTTTGGATAGGGTCCACTAGAGGGGGCACATGGTGGCCCCTAGCTGCACCACGTGTCAGCCTCTCATTGGGTTGTCCCCAACAATAATAAAAAAAAAATTGAATTCAATATTAGGAGCAAATTCATAAAAAAATTTCACCTTTAAACCAAATTGGCGAATCCTGCAGTGACACTTATCATAGTGTCATTGGGTGAAACTGAAGAATATTCCCTCAATATACTTATATTCGCTGACTGGGCTACCATGTCACCAACTTGTCATGTTCTGCAAATTTTTTAGCTGTTTAGGAAAATGAACAACAGACTCTATCTTCTTCATCCGGATTCTGTTTTTGACGAAATGAATTGCATTGGATTCCTGGCGAAGAGCTCTTCACTGTCGTTTAGTTTCTAACCAATTCTGAGCACTTTCATTTTTGAGCTTTTAAACTGAGCACCTGATCAGAACTAGATGCATTGATTTCAGTGTAGATGGTGATTTCTATTCCTATTGAATTGCTTGCACCAGATGCATTGATTTGAGTGTAGATGGTGATTTCTAATCCTGTTTAATTGTTTGCACTAGATGCATTGATTTCAATGTAGATGATTTATAATCCTATTTGATTTCTTACGCTAAATGCATTGACTTCAGTGTAGATGTTAATTTCTAATCCTATTTGATTGCTTTCACTAGCTGCATTAATTTCAATGTAGACGTTCATTTCTAATTATAATTTAGATTGCTTGCACTAGATGCATTGATTTCAATGTAGATAATTTCTAATCCTATTTTAGTTCTTAAAACATTAAATAACGTCATTCTAAGTGAATCTAAAAAATACAAGCTTACCTTTTTCAACCAATATTATTGTCTCAAGCCATCTAAAATAATTTAATTAACACATTAACATTTATTTAAAAATTCAAAGAGAGCAAGTTATTATAATAAGTAAAATAAGGTAAAAGTTCAAAAGCATATTTTTTTTAAACGAAACAAATAAAGACACATCAACACTTAATTCTTATAATGTTTTTTTTCGAAAGGTGATGAGATGCATATACATGCTCATCCATCCATTTATCATATTAAACTATAGTTTTATGGTAAAATATTGTTTATTAAGTGGTGTGAGTTCATTAGTACATCAACTTTGATTTGTTATTAAGCAATTGTGACCCAGGGATATCTAAGTTGTCAAAGTCACATGAAGATTGCACCCGGCCTAGGTCACACTAGCGCTAAGCTAACTGGATTTAACTTATCTCCTCACCCATAGTAACACTAATATAACTCGAATTAACTTAGTCTCCTCCCCTCGCTTGCGCATTAGTGAAATTTAATCATCCTAAATAGCCATTTAAACGAGACCAATCCTCAATAAGTTTATGCTAACAAGACTTTAACTAAAAAAATATTATTATAAAGTAAACAATATGATTAGACCTGTTATAAAGTTGATATTTACGCCGAAAGGCGTTCCCTTTACCGGCTTTAGCCGAATGTGACTGTTCTTTCAACCAATGGGAGGGCTTTCTCATCGCCCTTCTAACCAATAATATCTTGACAAAGGTAAATAGATTATTGGTCGTAGTTGTCAGCTGTCCACGCCGGTGACGTCCTCCATTTCTCCACCATCGTCCGGGTCTGTCCTTTCCTCACCTGCCATGGGACCTCTGATGAAGTCACTGCCCCGGAGTCTAGCACTCAGCTGTATGAAAAAGCTAAGAGTGAGGACAAGACCTTGAAATTGGACGATGATATGTACCATTCTTTGGTGCAGGGAGAGCCAGATGAAAACGCCGACCAGGTTCTCGCTAACATGAGGGAGTCGCTGGATGCCAGAGCCGAAAAGCTGTTACAAAACCGGGTTTCTTCCTAAATCTATTCTTTATTTCTCTCTCAACACCGCGCAAGCCTCCTAGAGGCCACAAATCACAGATCTCTCTTAACTTTGAAGGAGTTTTACAAAATCTCTTCTGTATTAGATCAAATCAATACAATATCTGTAGGTATGATTAAGGTAGTTGTTCTCAGGTTTTTGAGAGGACTGGCAAGATTGCCTAGATTGCCCTCGATTCCTAATTTACCATTAATAACTAAACTTTCAAAATAGTGCATCACTTCATTTTATTTGAGAAAGCGTAAACTTTGGCCATATTTTTTCAACATGGAAAATGAGTTTTTTTTTAGGATCGGTGATCAAAATTCGTCAGGTCAGTTGCAAAAATTTAATTTGGGTGGTGACAGTTTTAATTATTTTTTCTAATCATCCAGAATAATTCCAATTAATCAAATCTAATTGGGGTGGTGAGAGTTTTAAAAAAATTATCAATTTTTTAAGCATACTTGTTTTATTAATTAATGATGTTAATATCTAATTTGGATAATTCCAATTAATCAAAGAAATTCTTAAATTAAAAAAATTATAACTTTTTAGCATACTTGTTATTAATGATGTTAATATATAATTCAGAGATGCAAAGTTTCAAAGTTTTTTTGTTTGCTTAAATTTTTAATTTTTGTTTTTTTTGTTTTTGTGTTCAGATTGTGCAACTAAAACCTACAATTCCACTAAATTTGTGTCAAATTTGAAATAAAATTAACTGTAAAATAACTTAATAAATAAGGCAATGTAGAAAGGTGATTACTACTACAACAACATAGATTAAAATAGTTGATAAATACCTACATCAATCTATGGGCAACATCAAAACACTTATCTTATTATATATCTCACATTAGTTTAAAAAAACATATAGCTTAGCTCAATTATAATTATATTTTAAATTATTATTATTAATAATCTTAAAGTAATAATTTCAAATAATATTGATTATGTTGAATTGTTGTTCATATTAATATAATTATTTTTATATTATTTTTAATTTTTTTATAAAAAATAGATTTTAAGGTTTCTTTTACACCACGTGGAAGAGAAGATATATTTTTTTTCAAAGATATCTAATAAATCAATGCATTCTTATTTTCTTTATATACAATTTAATTATAGTCAAGATATGATATGAGTGCAGTCAAAATGAAGGTATAATCGGAACATATGGAGGTGTCAAAAACATCAGGTGAGCGAGTGGCTGGGATTTTCTTGGCGTTGCTATTCCTTCCCTCTCATTGCAGCTATGTGCAGTAGATTGTATGAGATTGTGGTGGATTTCATACCTTTTTGTTGTAGATTTCTCTTTGCTGGGTTTGGCTTGAAAAGATTCGCCTTTCTTTCCAACTAGAATTTGATAGGTACACTACTTATCATAGGTTCATTGCTCACCATCGTCAACCTTTTTGTCTTCCACCGTTGATTAGATTTTTATTTTCCACCGTTGGATTTGTCCAGCACGCTGCCGCACAGTACTCTCTCACCATGCTCTGTTTTCATTAATTTCCCTCCACTCCGTGTTCATTAATTTTCAACCATACTAAATTCTTCATTTCGACCTTTACCATGTTATAATTGGATATGTATCATTAATTTAAATCTGTTTATTTAATCGGTTGTCAGAGTTTATTCGTGATTGATACTTCGGAGATTTCACAACTGTCCAGCTTCAATATGAAATGACAATTCCGTATTTGATTATGTCGAATCCATGATTTTGGTTTTCTCAAGATTTCTTATCATTAAACCATTTGTACAGCATCACGTGGCCTCCCTTGCCCCGTTTCCAACACGTTAATCCGAGGGATAGACACCCCTGTATAGGTAACCTAGAGGATGTGGTGGCCAGGGCTGTGCCTTCGATGCAGAATGGCTTTTTTATACAGTCTGTGGACTCGAGCTCAAATTCGAATGCGAATCTGACGTCACTGGTTTGAATGCAATGGAAGGGGTTACCAGCTACCAGGTTATGGCCCGAAGGCTGAAGTCTGCTGATAAGGTGCCCACTTACAGCATCGAGACGGTCAACCATAAATATTTTGAGAGGCCTGCTTTGAATGAGAATGCTTTTGCTTGTGAGAAGAAAAGCAGGCCAATTTTGTCATCTTCGAATTTTTTTTCGTCAAATGGAAGTAAAGTGGAGGCCTGAAAGACAGAGAAGCGGTCTGTCTGCTGGAAAGTCCGGTAAAAAACAGGTTTATTCGAGATAATTTCCCTGCAACCAGGGTTGCTTCAACGACATCGTCTCCAAAACCCCAATGTCTTGCGCTTTACTCTACATGTCCAGAACACCATGCATCGAGAACAACCTCGTTGTCTCTTTGCCACCTTCAATACGTTCATCTTTCCAACTTTGATTGCCCATAACATCAAAACCGATATCAAGAAGATGGCGAGCCTCGGGCAGTTTCTATATCCAACTCGTCATACCGCGCCATATTTCAGGACGACAGAATACATAAAAGATTTGGAAGGCGAGCATTCAGCCATTCATCTAGAAGCATAATTCAGTTGTGCTCTGATCACAATGCAGGTTGAGATGGAGAGCGCTAACAAATTGAGGGAAAGCTTGCAGAAGATTCAGGCTGTAACAGACGCCATGCTTAACGTTCTGGGTTCCTTTGATCGGTGCCTCTCATCTTTGGACTCTGCAATGCGCCCCACAAAGGTGCATTTCGCATATCCAACTGAGTTATGTGCATCAGGGTCTCATGGGGTTTTGAAATCAACATAATCAATTGATCTAATTCTTGCGGAATGGTTGTTTAAGGTTGACCCAAATGTATGATTTCAAGTTTTATAAATAACATTGAATTAAACTAGATGAAATGCATTTATATTTCAGAGCTTCTATTAGCCAATGCACAATGTGGATTAGCTTATGCAAATTGAAGTGTGCACTTTTTTCAAGCTAAGAAAACAATATATCTTTCATTAATTAAAAGACCGTTACATGTACCTGTTAAGCTTCAATGCCCCCATAATGTTTCCAAAAGTTCAAACTAATTGCAAGCATAGTAAGCATAGTGTCATACAAGAAAGTCGATAAAAAAAGCAGAGCCAATAATGACGAAAAAAAACCACTTGTCCTGCAAGGCTACCAGGAGGGAAAATAGGGGCTAAAGAGGCCAGCATAAAAAAAAAAGTGTATTTCCTTTGTTGGAACAGCTGCCCTCTCAGAACTTTGAACATGATGAAATAGACTTTGACTTCTTGGGCAATAGGTCTGGACAACCTTACATTCTCCAAACTAATGTTTTCAGTGGAGAAAAGGGGGACAGAGATCAACGCACATATCTGATGTCCCTATCAGAGTTTTCAAGAACAACAAGGATTTAGGAGTGAGGTATCCATTCAACAATAAGTCTTATGATTTTAATATTGACAGGACTTGTACTGTTGTTTTTGTCATATCCAGTTGTTCGCTTATTTGTGTAAATTTGGTTTTTAACAGGAATTGCACTTAAATGTATCCATCAATTGTTAAAAGTTTATTCATCAATGGTCTTATATTTTCTTTGCTTTTTTGTTTTGCAGCTTTAGAGAGGAGCGAAGCAAGTTAATCAAAATTTTGGACGGTTATTATGGGAGGCGTTCTCCTAATATTTTTGGACTTGCCTTCATATTGCTAGATGGTTTCAAGAGTACTATGTGTGTGTATATATAAATAGCATATTCCAGTACCTTCGATTGTGCTCAATGATGATAGGTCATTGTTCTTGGACAGGGATAAATTAGTTACGAAGTTAATGGTTACGATGTGAACATTTTCTTAATATTTGGAATTATTGTCATATCTATGGATGGTTTGGAATTATTGTCATATCTATTAATATTCGAGCGCTTTATAAAAGAGGGAGATAGCCTCAATGCATTATTCAAAGGATATTCATTTGTTTTTATTATTATCAAATAAATTAAATGTTAGAAGTAATTAAATAATATTTAAAGTTTCAATTTATATATTTATTTTATTTTATAGAGTTACATGCTATGATAAATAATAATAATAATAATTAAATAAATAAATAAAATATGAATAAATAAATAGAAATAAAATAAAATAAAGATAAAATTAAAATTAAAAATAAAATAGATAAAAAAATTTCTTAATTACAAAAATAAGAATAAAATAAATAAATAGAAATAAAATAAAATAAAGATTAATAAATAAATAAATAAACACGCTTCAACCTAATATATTCTAATGTGATCTTCGCAAAGACATTTAGTACATTTGCTTCACTCTTTCTAAACTAAAATAAAATAAATTACTTTCTAATTGTTTGAGTCAAACTAGCCATTTCAATCTTACTCTCTCTACTATTTAGTATTTACTTAGTACTATTTACAACTTCAATCAATGTTTTTCTTTTTCTGTATACGCACACGGTTTCACATTGTGATGTGCATATATCATTTCAAATATGATTAACAATAATTTCAAAAAAAAAAAAAACTTCAAATATTACAAATATGCACTAGCAAGTCACTCTTCACTAATCTTATGCAATTTTAATTTGCTGTTTCAGGCTTCAGTGTCTACTATTTAGTGTTTGCTCAGTACCATTGACAATTCCAATCAATGTATTCCACTTTCTTATACGCTTGCGTTTCAAACCGTCATGTGCATGTGATAGTGCCCCCGCAAAATGGTTTCGTTTAAACCATTATTTGCAAAATCTACACTTCTCATGCATTGCGGCACCACTTAATCTTCTCTCAAGAAACTGCTATAAGTACTTCCGTAAGCCATTTTTTGTTTTCAAAACCATGAGTGTGTTTGTCAAAAGGGTGTGACAGTGGGACCCAAAATACACCATTCGTCTCTTTTCGGCATTCCTTTGCACCACAGGTGCAATTGCTAGTATACGATTAAAAATGTTTTAGTGTCTGACACCCATTCGTCTTTCCTTAATTTTTCCAGTTCACGGAAAGACCGGAAGCATACTCACATTTATATCTTTCCACTTTATTCGAATGGCGTGTTTCAATCAAATATGTTGAATATCAATTTTTACCCACACGCCATTTTCTTTTCACACAATTTTCGTGTCTATCGCTGCAAGACGACCACGATCTTCCTTCACCTTTTCTTCTCGCATTCTATGCGGTGTTTTCCGCGTTTGTCGTTTTCACGAGCACCACTTTCTTCACCTTCAATGTGCAGTTTCTTTCAATTCTTTACTTAATCACACCCTCCGTACGTTCATTTGTCTCTTTCAACATAGTCACTGTTGTACGACTTGATACCACGACATTTTTTTCTCCCCTCTCCCCTCCCCACTCAATACGGCGATTTCTCTATCCCTTCCTTCCGTGTTATTGCTAGGGGGCTTCATGGTATGAGAGTCGCTTCCCTTATAAATATCTACATATGTATCTAACAACACAACTCACACAACTTTGCAGAGCGTTTTGAGTTTCTGAGACGGAGAAATGGATCATAAAGGCATTGTTATTCCCATGCTACCCTGCTTCCTCTTCATGGTGGCCACTCTATCTGTAAGTGAAGCAACTCTTAATTACTTACTCTTGAAAGTACACTCCCGTGCTCATGTCTCTGGCCAAATTATGATCGGCGGATTGAGTAATGATCGAACTGACTCTCCTTCTGATGAATCTGCTTTTAATGGACGTGCTCTGCTGGACGAAAAGAGTGACGAATTCTGATCGCCAATGGACCATCACGAGAAAAGGGATTTTGAAGCTCTTCTGGCTTTAAAAGACACATCAAATTGGATCCATCTAGAAAGTTGTCCAATTGGACACTAGAGAACTCACAGCAGGTGTGCCCCTGGTTTGGTATTACCTGCAGATGACAGACCAGAAGAGTTGTCGCTCTAATACTTCCTAATTTCGGATAAAATGAAGGGTTGAAAGGTGCCCTTTCCCCATCTCTCGGTCCTTCTGGTAATGATTTTATAGGAGGAATTGCAGCTGAATTCGGGAAGCTTAAAGCACTAAGAAGACTTGATCTCAGCCACAATCAGTGCCTCGGAGGATCTATTCCAACTTCTTTGAGCAACTGCACATCGCTCTCCTAGAAAATATGGCAAAGATTTGCCTAGAATCTTATTTACAGTTGTTAAACTTTAATATTTTGAGTGCCCTAAGGGTTTTTGATATTGCTAAATCCATTTCCAGCATCAAAAATGGATTCTAAACACTCCAAGCACATGATTTTTTGAGTTTTAGTTGACCGGATTCTGGAAATTTTTTGTTGTCTGGGCTATTTCACGGCTCGGTAGACAACTGTTTCCATTGTGGATTCAATGAGAAGCCTGTCTTATCTTGACCTATTAGAAAAAAATTTCTGTGGTCCTCTCCTTTCCACTTTAAACCTATCTTATCTTGACCTCTCACTCAACCATTTCAGTGGTCCTCTCCCTTCCACCTTAAGCTACATGACAAACCTATCTCATCTTGACGTTCGAGTAAACAATTTTAGTGGTCCAATCCCTTCCACTTTGAGTTCGTTGAGAAGTCTGTCTTATCTTGACCTGTCAGAAAATAATTTTAGCATGTAGTATACCCAAGCAATGGAGGCAATGGAATGACCTAGAATCTGGCAAAGATTTTGAAAAAATCTGGGAAATATTTTATCAAAATGTTGTTTACAGTTGTTAAACTTTAATATTTTGAGTGCCCTAAGGGTTTTTGATAGTGTTGAATCCATTTCCACTATCAAAAATGGATTCCAAACACTCCAACTACCTAATTTTTTGAACTTTAACTGACTAGATTCAAACAAAAAACTGTCGTCACGGCTATTCCATTGCCTGGGTAGACAACTCCCAATTTTAGTGATCCAATTCCTTGGGCTTTGGGTTACTTGAGAAACCTATCGAGCAACAATTTCACTAGTGCACTCCCTTCCACCTTAAGCTACATGAAAAACCTATCTCATATTCACGTTCGAGTAAACCATTTTAGTGGCCCAATCCCTTCCACTTTGGGTTCGCTGAGAAGCCTGTCTTATCTTGACCTGTTAGAAAACAATTTTAGTGGTCCAATTCCTTGGGCTTTGGGTTACTTGAGAAACCTAGTTTTTCTTTCTCTCGCAGGCAACTATTTAAATGGTCACATCCCTATACATTTGGGAAATTACACTAAACTTATGTCCATGTATTTATTTGATAATGTTTTGGGCAGTAGAATACCAAATGAATTGGGGTTGTTGAATAACCTAATGGAACTTAGTTTAGAAGAAAACCAATTTTCTAGAAGCATACCATTTCAATTGGGTAATTTGAGCAATCTTGTGGTTATGACATTGCAAAATAATAACTTTGGAGGTGAAATTTCAAAGGATTTGGGAAATATTAGTTCAATAGGATACCTAAATTTAAATTCAAATAATTTAACTGCCATCCCATATAGTATATGTCAATTAAAATCTCTTAAGGCTTTTCTCATAAGCAATAACAATATTTCTTGGCCTATTACTAATATTATTACTGGTCTAGTTTCATTGAGGATTTTAGATCTATCTCAAAATAGTATAGAGGGGCCAATTCCTAAGAGCTTTGGCAATTACAATTTTTTTTACTGGCTAGATTTAAGTGAAAATAGGATGACAAGGGAGCTGCCTAATCACTTTGCACTATTCCATAACTTGGTCTTTTTAAATATTAGTTATAATAATATCCATGGTGATATTCCTAAATGGATTACAAATCTCACAAAGTTGAGTTACATCAATTTATCCAACAATAATTTTAGTGGAAGAATGTCATTTCACCTAGAGGGACTTAGGGGATTTGCAGTCAATGTATCTTCACCTAGGAAAAAAAATGAAATAGTTGTGACAACCCAAATTCCAATTCTACCTTCAGAATCCTCAAAAATCATGTACTTTGAACTTGTCAAACTTTATGTGGAAGACACTTTCTTTGATTTGTCTAACAACAATCTTGTAGGAGAAATACCTGCAAGCATTAGGAGTATGAGTAGCTTGCGATGCCTAAATCTATCTGGGAACCAATTTGAAGGGTCAATACCTACATCTCTTAGTAACATATCTACTTTGGAGGTGTTGGACTTGGCCAAAAATAATTTGAGTGGAAAAATTCCTCAAGGACTCTCTAACTTACATTTCTTGCAGGTTCTAGATGTTTCATGTAACAACTTATGTGGACCAATTCTAACAGGGACACAATTTTCAAATTTTGATGCGGCTTAATTTCAAAGTAATAAATTCCTATGGGGGTGTCCTATAGATCGATGTAGTAATCAAAAGGAAAATCATACGATAGAGGGTAATAGTACTAGCAATAATACTCGTGTTAAAGTGGAATGGTTGAGTCCTGTAAATGAAAATATGTCATTGTTAGCATTGGGGATCGGAACAGGGATTGGATTTGGGGGAGTTGATGCTATGTTCATATTGTGGGAGAAAGCTAGGTTATGGGTGTTAGCTTTAACCCCAAAAAAACCACAAGTCTTTTATGGAGTGTATAGACTCCCTACATAGTAAGGCATTGTATCTAGTTACACCAAAACATGAATAAAAAAAACTTGTAGCATATATTGTTATGTGCTATTATGATATATATATCTGTGTGTGTGTGTGTTATACAATAAAAAATAAAAAGACAAAAATGTAACTAATAAGAAAGAAAATTTCTTAAGCAATTAAGTTACTATGCAAACCATAATACATATAGAACTAGCAATTGCACTAAATGTTGCAAAGGAAACACCGGCAATAACATATAGCACTAAATAATGGTTCTTTGAAAATTGTAGAAAGATAGAAAAATATCAAGAAAAAGAAAGGACCGTGCTAAAATGAAATCTTACTACAATACTACTTCTTTGAGCCTTACAAACCATGAGGCCTATGTTGAAGTTGCTATAGATGTAATATCCCAAAGTTAGGGATTCAGCAAGACATCAACTGTATAACTGTATTTCTATGATGAATAAGCTTAGAATAGGTGTGAGGAACATAAATACATCATATTGAACTATAGCAGCCACTTTAATTCAGATTTACAATTCAAAGGATGGGGAAAATCAGAAATTTATGCAGTAAAAAGCTTAATATCATAGATTTGCGTAAAAAAAGGTGATGGGGATGGTTGGATCTGATATTTAGGTCATGAGGGACTTGTGCTCCAAATTTCAACTCAAACTAATCATTCTAGCTAAGTTAAATAGTTCCTCCTTTCCCGACTAGTCTAGAAAACCCTGATTTCCCATGACTTTGCTAAACAGAGATTTATGAATACTATGAGAGTGTAATTCCCACTAGGGTTGCTACATAAAATTATGGAATATGACTAATATATAGTTTATATTGATCAAATAGTAGATAAATAGAGGTTTAACCTCTTTTACACAAAGAAAAGGACACCCGGCAAGGGTTTCCGGCAATTTACATGTACCAAAAGTAGGACTACAGAAAATAACGCAGTCTACTGCAAATATAGATTAAACATGACTTAATATGATAATATAAGCTCAGATAAATGAAGGGAGCAAATCTCTAATCCTTATAAGCAAAAATACATCAATCCTCCAAAGGATTGGCTAAAACATACAAAATGGAAAAAATGCCGGAGTAGTTGGGCAGCTACGGCAACTCTGGAACTAGAAATATGTAGAGAAGGCTGAATAAGATGAAAATATCTGAATTAAACCTCCTCCAATAGATCTTGAAAGTGGAAGGCTGATCCTTACACTTGAGATCCCACCCTCCAATCAATCTGCAAAACCCCGCAGCAAATGCACTATGAAAATAACGCAGCTATTGGAGAAAAATGCGCAGTAGGGGCAAGAATATGTGTTGGCCTGATGCCAAGATCTGCAAATAAGCTCTTAAGCTTCCAAACTGATCCTCCAAAGGCAAGAAAGACTCCCCCTCTGGAAAAAAAGCAATGGAAGAGGTGTT
This sequence comes from Pinus albicaulis, assembly GCA_034641835.2. Classification (NCBI taxonomy): domain Eukaryota; kingdom Viridiplantae; phylum Streptophyta; class Pinopsida; order Pinales; family Pinaceae; genus Pinus; species Pinus albicaulis. The sequence goes on from CM076572.1 coordinate 1,119,891,695, forward strand.
GTGGAGTCTCCACGACAACACCCTACAACACAGTATTATGCTGCTACAGCAATAATGCTATCCTGGAGGATGATGCTTCGGTCTCCAGCCAAAATAATGATGGGACAACCTCACCCAAGTAGGCACTCAAATTCCCCCAGGGCTGACAGTGATATCTCTGAAGGGAGACACTCAATGCACTAAACAGTTCTGCAGACTAGTTAAACAACCAACATGCTCAAGAAGTTGAAATGACTAACTCAATATCATAAACATATGCATGAATGACAATAGCTCTCCTCCCCTCCATTTATATAGCAATTGGAGACTTCTCATGGGTCCTTCCTCTAGAAGCTTCCTCCCATGCTGTCGTAGTGCTTTCCAAGGTTATAATTTACTACCACACTCGTCAAACCTTAACATTCCCTCCCACAAGAGGTGAACCGTTCCATGGCTGATCCCTTTTCATACTAGAGGGATTTTATTTATTTTTTTATTATCTTTGGGCCTCCTTACCCAATTATTCATCTCCTAAATGAGTTTAGACAAAATTTAATGTTCCAATTTATTGAAGAAAAATTTGGAACATTACAATCCTCCCCTCCCAAATGTTGCTTGTCCCCAAGCAACTGCAAGGATAGAACTGAAGAATCTCTACTCAAGGTATGGAGTCTGGAATATAATTAGGAACATATTCCTTATGTGGATCCTCCATCCCCAAGAAATCATCTAAAAAAAATGAGCCACCTCCCAACAAGGCAACTCCTGAAAATCTCCTTCCACCTTAAGCTCCAGTAATGAAGGTGGGCTGAAAATCTGAACTTGGCAAGCATCATAGCTTACCCCATGTTTTCCTTCTCTCCACTCATGACAAGTTTAGAGTGTATGCTGATCCTAAGCTGCAAAATTATTTCCCTCCAATGGCAAAGTGAAGAACAATCCTCCAAAGAAGGCTCCTCCAACAATGAAGAACAAGCTGGCCCAAAACAATCCATCCATGAAGAATAGGACATGGTCATCATGGAACATCCTAATGAGAGGTTTTTTGAAGGTTTTACATGATGATACATGATGCAAACAATTTCTCACATGGATACAGCACAGTCTCATCCACTGCAACTTCAGAAAATTACATGGCAAGCAATGTACATGATTCATCACATCTACTAAAGGATAGTAAATGGCTAAATATAACAACAATACATGATCAAGCACTTGCCCGTGGCTGTACAATGGATGAATATAAATCTTATGGCCCACCTCAAAAGAGAACAAATATTTGGCTGTGGTGGCCATATCTCCTCTCATGCTCCCATTAGAACATGTAGTGTAGAAATTGTGAGAATTCTTCCCACTCACGGACACATCCAGCTCATGTGTCTCCCTCACAATCAAGCCTCCCATACAAATCTGATCTATATCAGAAAATTAATACATGATCAGCAACAAAATAAAGAAAATTCTGAAGGTTACAAGTGATGCAAGAAGGTACCAACAGCTTCCCCCGTAGTGACAGTGCAGTTTTACAAGTTGCTGCTTGATAAAAGTACATGGAAAAATGTTTCTTTTTACATGGTTAATCATGCATGTATTTATATGATACATGATATAGTGCACAACTAAACATACATGTGGTGATAAAACATTTTCCCAAGGCCACAAAAGAGATGGTTGCCTCCATCATGTAGATTGGCCCAATACAACCCATTGACAAGCTTGCCCTCTTGTGAAGCAATGCACTACATAAGAATGGTAAGAGTGTGCAAATCAATGAATTTATAAACAACCTCCTTACCATATGCTGGAAGTAAGATGGTACATGGGTCCATAAATGAGCCCTCCATAGTGTTTTGGCATGCTGTGAAGAAGAATGAACCATGTGCTACAAGAAGATAATCCTCCTCATGCTTGGAAATCCAAGTTAAGAAGAATATGCCATAGATGTCTCTATCATCATTACCTCCTTTTTGTTCATCAAGTGCAACAAATATGAAGTGACCCTAGGACCTATGGGTTATGGATCCACCATATCTCTGTTGGGCACACTTCATCCATAAGTCTTTACTCCAAGGTGGCAATGCTATGAGCTTATGCAAATAAGCTCCTGTCAATACACAACTATGTTCTTTGACATGCTCCTTGTCAAAGATTCTTCCAATAATGCTGCAACAAATGTGGAATACTTCCCAAGATGGAAGTGCTTCCCAATCATCATCGAAGAACAAGGATATAGTGCCATCCCCTCCTCCCGCAACATCATACAAAGTGTGAGAGCAAATCTGCCCTTGCTCTCCCAAGAAAAGCAACAAAGTATTTTGTTGCCTCCTCATACTTCCATCATACAACTCATGTGATGAAGACACATCAAAATCATGCATCCATTCTCTATGCTGCTCAATGATGCAATTATCCTGCCATCTTTTCCCCATCCTCCCACTCTTAGGAAGAGTGTTTTCCAAGTGATGGCCAAACTCTTTCAAGAGTAACCAGCGCAGCAAAGCCTCCTGCTGCCCGGTATCATAGATCTGCAGGTAGCTTCCTAGCTCCTTACTCATCAACCACATCCACTCAATCACCTGTGGATTCCTCCTTCTTCTCCTCATCCTGGTACTCCTCCCATGAGGGCTACCATCCTCCCAAATCAAATTCCTGTCTTTGCACTTCATGGGATTTTGAAATGCAAGCCCCTCAAGGATCAATGAGACTCTATCAAGAATCAAATGGGTGGTAGGAAAAAACCTCCCATCATGATGTGTATGGCTCAAGGGATGTCCAACACAAGCATGAGAGATTTTATCCATCCTAAGATGCCCTCCATCTTCTATCTGCTCTGGTGCGAAGGGAAGAAAAGCATTACATTCCATGGTGTGTCGAAGTGCATTTCCAATGAGATCTCTCCTTGAGACCTCCCTTCCATCCATAGTCTTCCAAAACCAATGAGGTCTTGGATCTGAAAGTAGAATTTTCTCTTTGAGCTGAGAAGAGCTCATTGAGAAAGTGTCATCTTGAAGGGAGAAAAGGTTTCTTACTCCAAGATGTCTACCATCAATCTTCAAGGCTTCAAACCCCAACCTCCAATGTGATGTACAATCCAACAATGGCTCATGAGAATGATGGTTTGATTCCTTCTTGAGTGTTTCCATGTTGCACAGTGCAGTGCAACCAAGCTGCTCTATAGTAGCAATGAGATTTGACTCTTGGTCATGCAAAAGTAAATCTCCACATTGATCAAAAGAATTTGCTGCAACAATGGAATGTGGAAATCTTTTCATACCTTGATGTGCATTTGGAACTTCTTGTAGGGCTGCAAGAGTCCCTTCCTCAAAAGTGTTGGCTGCCCCAACTGTTGATGCATGTGGCTGCTCTTCCATGAAGGTGACAGCGTTATCACAAGCCTCCTCAAGAGGTGATGTGATCTCTTCTTTCTTTGCTCTTTCTCCATCAAAGGTTTGGATCAACCCTTGAGTGAACTCTGCAAAAGTCTCCACCCTTGCATGGCTCAAGTGGCTGCACCACCAATCATAGGCTTCACCCTCCAAATGCAGCGCTGAGATTTCAACAGCTTCTTTCCCTGCTACAGGATGTAGTAGGAAAAATGCGTCCAACTTTCTCACCTAAGTTCTTGAATTAGATGACCCATCAAAGGTAGACAACAAAAATCTATTTCCTTTGATTTCTTTTCTGCTGTCTGGCTTCTTCTCTTCCTTCAGCTGGATGAAATGAGGAAAATCTAGAGTCTCCCTAAAGGCTCTAGGTTGAGATCTATACTAAAAAAGGTAATCATTGAGAATCTGATCATCCAAATATCTTCCATGCTCAATATCTTCTTCTTGATGAGAATAGGAAGCACATGGTACTTCCTCTTCTTTTTCTTCAATCTTCTTGACCTCCTCAAAGTTGGATGCATTTCCTCTGGATCTAAAAATAGATGAGAATAAACTCATCTTTTTCAATGTTCTGATATTCTTGGGCTTAGACACACAGGGATCAGTGGATCCCTCATACATGGGAAAAGGTGACCTCCCAGTGGTATGTTGCAACTTTGAACTCTGCGTGCTAGATCCCCCATTATTCCATTCACTTTCATCCTGCCTGAGATGACAGTAATATTTGAAAGGAAAAGCTTCTCTGAAGTCTTCCCCCATGGACTGCCATTTACGGAAATAGTCTCCAAAGGGTATATGATCATGCTGCCTCCCTTTCTCACTCGGTACTGGAGGTAAGAATGTAGGCATTGTGATCCTAGTTGGCCTACTGAAGGCTGGTGAATGCTGGTCACACTATTTTGAGATCCCCATATTTTTCACCTCTATGGCCTCTTCCAGTGTCGTAGATAACTAGCTCCACAGGCTGAGCCAGAAATAGGCTCTGATACCACTGTAATATCCCAAAATCAGGCATTCAGCAAGACATCAACTGTATAACGGTATTTCTGTGATGAATAATATTAGAATAAGCGTGAGGAACATAAATACATCATATTGAACTACATCAACCACTTTAATTCAGATTTACAATCCAAAGGATGGGGAAAATCAACAATTTATGCACTAAAAAGATTAATATCAGAGATTTGCGTAAAAAAAAGGGGATGGAGACGGTTGGATATGATAGATTAGGTCATGAGGGACCTGTGCTCCGAATTTCAGCTCAAACTAAGCATTCTAGCTAAGTTAAATAGTTCCTCCTTTCCCGACTAGTCTAGAAAACCCTGATTTCCCATGACTTTGCTAAACAGAAATTTATGAATACTATGAGAGCGTAATTCCCACTAGGGTTTCTACATAAAATTATGTAATATGACTTATATATAGTTTATATTGATCAAATAGCAGAGAAATAGAGGTTTAACCTCTTTTACACAAAGAAAAGGACACCCAGCAAAGGTTTCCGACAATTTACATGTACCAAAAGTAGGACTGCAGAAAATAACGCAGTATACTGCAAATCTACATTATAAATGACTGAATATGATAATATCAGCTCAGATAAATGAGGGGAGCAAATATCTAACCCTTATAGGCAAAAATACATGAATCCTCCGAAGGATTGGCCAAAACATACAAAATGGAAAAAATGCCGTAGTAACTGGGTAGCTACGGAAACTATGGAACTAGAAATATGTAAAGAAGGCTGAATAAGATGAAAATATCTGAAGTAAACCTCCTCCAATGGATCTCCAAAGTGGAAGGCTGATCCTTACACTTGAGATCCCACCCTCCAATCAATCTACAAAACCCCGCAGCAAATGCACTATGAAAATAATGCAACTATTGGAGAAAAATGTGCAGTAGGGGCAAGAATATGTGTTGGCCTGATGCCAAGATCTGAAAATAAGCTCTCAAGCTTCCAAACTGATCCTCCAAAGGCAAGAAAGACTCCCCCTCTGGAAAGCAAGCAATGGAAGAGGTGTTGTGGAGTCTCAACGACAACACCCTACAACACAGTATTATGATGCTGCAGCAATAATGCTGTCCTGGAGGATGATGCTTCGGTCTCCAGCCAAAATAATGATGGGACAACCTCACCCGAGTAGGCACTCGAAGTCCCCCGGGGCTGAGGGTGAGATCTCCGAATGGAGACACTCGGTGCACTAAACAGTGCTGCAGACTAGTTAAACAACCAGCGTGCTCAAGAAGTCGAAATGACTAACTCAATATCATAAACATATGCATGAATGGCAATAGCTCTCCTCCCCTCCATTTATATAACAATTTGAGACTCCTCATGGGTCCTTCCTCTAGAAGCTTCCCTCCTACGTTGTCATGTAGTGCTTTCCAACTCATACCCTGCGTTGGTTGACTTGGTCAAACCTCTTTGCAAATATCTCCTTTCACAGATGAGGGTGTGAAATCTGGTTCCATGGCTGATCCCTTTTCATACTAGAGGGATTTTATTTATGTTTTTATTATCTTTGGGCCTCCTTACCCAATTATTCATCTCCTAAATGAGTTTAGACAAAATTTAATGTTCCAATTTATTGAAGAAAAATTTGGAACATTACAATAGAAAACCTTAATCAGTAGAAACAATTTTTTATAGTTTAAAGCATGCCTATACAAAGGGCTATAACAATTTTTAAAATAAATTTTGAATTTCTATGTGAATTAAGATCCACACTTGAATAAAAATGCACATATCTCCAATATGGAAATTAAACCCAAGAATAGCATCAACTACACCTCTTCTTAAGAAAATTTCCTACGTTTCTCTTTTGAATGTTGACACCTCTGTATTATTATCTTCATGATCCTTGAAACTATTGAAAATGTCACACTTCTGTTTACCACTAATCTCTTTGGTGTCTCCCATTTAATCCAACAAATTTTGCTTAAGTAAATGTAACACATTTTATCTATTTGAATATAATGTAGAGATCATTCAACGACATTTAAACCATTTATCTTGAAAATCAAGCAAATGTGGTCCGTAAGGACCACAATCAAAATATTAATTTTTTACATCAAAAGACCACACCACACCTTGGTTTTAAAATAATGGCCACAAATTTTTTATAACCACAATGAAAATATTATTTTTTTTACATCAAAATACCACACCACACCTTTGTTTTAAAATAATGGCCACAAAATTTATATAACGTACTCTTTTATTTTACTAGTAAAAGCATAGAAGATATATTGTGACTTTTTCATTTTAGACAAGAAATATAGGGATAAATTTGACAAAAAACGTTGGATGAAAAAAAACATGCATGTGGAAATTTCACATAGTTACCTTTGTGGTCCCATGAAAATTTAGTCATTAGCAAGTTCAAATTATTTTATGATGTCCATCGACCATGCTACAATGAAATCCTACCGCAATATTGCTTCCTTAGCCTTACAAATCATGAGGCCTATGTTGAAGTTAAATGCCTTCTCTAATTATGCCAACATGAATCCCTCATAAATAAAGAAATAAATCTTGATTTGCTACCTTTAGAATGAGAGGTTGTTTTGGTACAATTCCTCCATATTTCTTCTTGATCACTTCCTCCTCCTATATACAACCTTAATAAGTAGAAATACATTTTTGTATAGTTCTAAACATGTGTCTACAAAGGAATATAACAATTTTGTAAATAAATTTTGAATTTCTATTTGAATTAAGATCTACCTTGAATAAAATTGCACATATTTGCAATCTACAAATTGAACCCAAGAATAACATCAACTACACCTCTTCTTGAGAAAATCGTCTGCGTTTCTCTTACTGTTGTCACCTTTATATTATTTCATTCATGATCCTTGAAACTATTCAGAATATCACATTGTTTTTTACCACTAATCTCCTTGGTGTCTGCCATGTTCTTGTTTTAATCCAACAGATTATGCTTAAGAAAATCTAACCCATGGCATGTAGTTAAAAGTAATGTAGAGATCATTCAAAAACATTTAAACCATTTTATCTTGAAAATCAACCAAGTGTGCTCCATAAGAACCCCAATGAAAATATTGTTTTTTACATCAAAGCACCACACCTTACCTTCGTTTTAAAATAATGGCCCCAAAATTTATATGACCTACTCGTCTATTTGAATAGTAAAAACATGAAAGAGTTATTATGAATTTCACATTTTAGACAAGAAACATAGGGATAAATTTGACAAAAAAAGTCAAATGAAGAAAGACATGCATGTGGAAATTGCACATAGTGACCTTTCTGTTCGCATGAGAATTTAGTCATTGTTAAGCATAAATTATTTTATGAAATCTATCGATGCCCTTCCAAGAAACTTTTGGTTGTGCATTCTCAAATACAAGTCATTATCTCTGAAGTTAAACCCATATATTTATAAATCATAAAATTGAACAAATATTAGCTCAAAGCATGCATAATATTGTAATCCTTCTCAAAACATTTTGAATCTAAAAATAGTTGTAACTTGACAATTTATAGTCAATGAATCAGTTGTCCCTTGTGAACCCGTAAAAATGTATGTTGGCTCATGGGTGTCTCAACTTACTATGTGTGTGTTGTGAATACTTATTTCATCACCTAGCAATGGAAACAAGGAGATAGAAAGATATAAATCAAGAAAAGTCTATGCTTCCTTTCTAGGAACGCAGAAGTTGATGCCAAACTACATGTGATGTTGTGATGTATTGTATATAAGGAAGGGCGAAAAATTAAACAGTTCATATAGCACGCTGAGTTTGGCCTTTAAACAAGTAGTTATATGAAATATGTTTTACAACTTTTAAAGAGGATTAATGGTAAACAAGGGAAAACAATAGAACCTGAAGATATGAATGGTTTAAATATTGAGATATAATAATTGAGCTTTGAATCACTGTGACAAATAAAACATCACATTAGCTCACAAAATATATCCAATGTTGCAATGATATGAGATGGTGACTGAGTTTTGAATCATGATAACTAGGTGACAACCGAAACAAAGTTGTAGCCACAACCAAAAGATCACATCGACTCACCGTTAATATATCCAAGGTGTTGAAGTCCAACAAGAAATCGCAGCACACACACTAGTGTGGGACCGACAGGTCCTAGTGATACATTAATGTGAAGGCCAATTTAATTAATTAAATTGGCGCAATGTCTAATTAAATTTTCCCTTAATTAAATTAGACAATAAAATGTATTCTTATCTCATGATCACTTGTAATAGTTAACTGAGTGTGATAAACTCAGTTAGCTCATGTATTTCGAGTAGAGGGTGGTTGTTGAGGCATGCAGATTAATTTTATTAGTTACGGAGTTCGAATTGCAGTTGGTGCATTAGTTTAATGCATGAGTAATCAGTTAACTCAATTAGGTGAGTTAGATTCAGTTGAACTAGTTATAACTGTTTGTTGCACTAGTGAGAGATAAAGTGAATTAAATATTATTTAATTCACAATTAGTGATTTTTCATGCAATTGATGGTTTACTATTAATCGCTGCATGCTTGTCAGTTCCAGTGGAGACCCAGTTGAGACAAAGGTTAAAGGGATGTTAACTATCAGTTGTGTGATCAGTAGGTTGCCCTCATGCAACCAGACAACATTGTATTTCCCATGATCCTTGCGCAGTTTTGGAAGGCCAAAATTCCTAAAGAATAGGGATTGCATTCGTTAAGAATTGTGCAAGAAAGGCAGGTTGTTTAGAGGCTGAAAATTGGCTAAGTGTGGTCAGTTTTTGTCCAAGACAGTGTGAGACAGTTGTGAGAGTGCATGATACTCTTGTGAGAAGAGTGCATTGTAATTGTTTCATGATTCCAAGGTGAATATACAATAGAATATAGAGGGGTTTTGAGATATACAATAGAATATAGAGGGGTTTTGAGAAGCAAGCTTTTCCTGGGAAAGTATCTATGTTGTGGTTTGATTTCATTCTTTCTTTTCTTAATGTGATTGGCGATTCTATTTAATTTCCGCAATTGATTTGTAAAAGGATTAATATCTAGCTTTAGTACATTGTTAGATCAGATTGAATCCATTGATATACATATGTTTGTATAATTTCTACATACTATCAGAGCATAGGAAATCACTATAGTGGAGGAGAATATGATTTTATAACTGAATAGAATTTGAAATTGCAAAAGTATTCTTGGTGCAACAAGCGAATCATGTTCGAAATGGATTTCAATTGCTTGATATTGGAGTTTTCACTCGAGGGAAGCTATAAATATATTGCGTGGAAAGACAGGATGGAGGCAGTACTGGAGGACAATGGGTTGAAATAATTCATTGATAATGATGTTCCCAAACCCGTTGTAGCAGATGCTGCAAATCTTAATGCTTGACAAAAGAAGGTTGCAAAGGCGAGGAGGATCTTACTGGAGGGAATACAAGACCACATTTTCTCAAGTCTCCATGGCAAAGAAACACCATATGCAATGTGGAAAGGTTTGACAAATTTGTTTCAGAGCAACAGTGATCATAGAAAATTGGCACTGAAAGACAAGCTCAGGAAAATGAAAATGGAGAAAGGTGACACCATTCCGAAATATTTAACAAAGTTTGTCCAATGTCGGGACTAGCTTGGGAGCATCCTAATTACTGTCGCGGATGATGACTTGGTGAGCCTAGCTCTTCTAGGACTTCCCAAGAGTTGCCATAGTTATCAGGACTCTGTCAATGGAAGGGAAAAGCTGTCATATTAGGAATGACTTTGGTCGGATTTGGTGCAAGAAGAATTCGTGCGGAATACTAGGAATGGGTCTTCATCTAAGAATGATGCTGAATAATATTGTCCTTTGGCTACCAAGGCGAAGAAGGGGAAAGGAAAGAAAATACTTGAATCTACTCTATAATTTGCGGAAACCAATTTTGATTGCAAAATCACATGAACAAGAAAGAGAAATAATTTCAATCACACAATAGAAACCCTGATATCTGTATATTGCATAATTTAGAAAACACGAGAACAATACAATGCTTTTATTAGGCTTGAGATCTCTTTTCACTATCTATGTTTGTCTCATTGATTCCTAGGAAATCTTGGCTTAATAATTAACCAAATTCTTGGCCTTAGGGATCCCTATTTCCTTACGCGGTTTCCTATCGAATTAGGTCCCTATTAGAAAGGAAACTCCCCAATAATGATTGCACAATACATCAATTCTCTTCATCTGGCTCCATGCATCACAATTGGATGATTATATAACTAATAGTGCACTTCCCTTTAACTCCAATATCAATTGGGTCTCTCTAAGAACTAACGTGCATGAGTCATTTATGAGTGAATTATCAGTTATATGATTGATCATTGCATGTGAATTAAATCTAATTTTCACATTTTGACCTCTCTCCAAATCCTCCATCAGTTAGAACAAGTTAAAATGACTTTAACTCAAATAAATTGAGTTAATTAATTACAACTCAAAATAAACTCTACTGGGGACCCCAAAATTTAGGGAACACTATACATGCCTCCCATTAGACTCTCAAATTTAATTAACTGAACCAACTAAGTATTTTTGACTTAATTAACTTGTACAAGTTGTCATGTGATCTGGAATTACAATTTAATTATAATTTAATTGAGGAAAAATTAAATTATACGTCTTTTCTTGTTGCCATTTTCAACATGAGTCAGTCACTCAACCAGTCACCAGTTCCAGCCATAACAAGTGATTTCATGAAGAATCTTAGAATAATGGTTTATTAGACTAGTGTTGTCTTGTCATTGGTGGATTGCAATGGTAGGTATTCTATTATGTCATTACAGGATGATGATGAAGGATATGGAGAAGGAGACCATGCTAGAAGACACCCAAGGATCTAAGGAGATAAGATGATCATCAAGAAAGAAGACAAAGGAATGTTGGATTATAACAAAAGATGAAAAATCAAGTCTGCATGAAGACTCCATACTAATTCACAACCCTTTGGATGGTGGATATAAAGAACAAAGAATATCTCTTACAAAGATGAATTATTGGATACATCTCTTATCAAAAGAAGCAACAGTGAAGAGTAGTATGACATTTCCATGTCATCTTACAGCCTATGTCATCAGTGGCATGTCATGTCATGTCATGATTCATCATGTGCCACTTTATTTTGTGGATTATGTATTTATATAATGGAGAAATATAATGTAAAGTGGAAGTCCAAGAGGCATTCATCTAATGTGAAAAGTCATGTAGGAATTCAAAAATTCATAGAGAAGTCGAACCGTCATGAGGGTAGTCTAAGAGTCACAAAGGAGGTGAAGGATCACTCTATTTTTTATATATCCACCTTCATTGTAAAATAAAAGGACTTTTGTTTTTCACCTTGGCTTCTCCCATAAGGCATGAGAGAGATAGTGCTATTAGTTTTGGGGAGAAAGCCGTGGCTCTAATGCTCCCTTATTGGAGCTAGTGATGTTCGTTGTATTTATCTATCTTGGGAATTTTACTTAACACTTGAAGCGTAATGGCCAATACGTTTTCACGCATGGATTGTGAATATTTGTATTATTTTTTTGTGAATGTTTGTAATTCGTGTTTTATTTCACCTGTACTAAAGTAGTTGAACTATTTCGGTTACTTTAGTGTGTATCTTATTGGAAATTTGTTGCAATGGTTGTAACAATCATCACATTTATGTGGACTATTCTGCTTGATGTTAAGCGATTCTATTTTTCTTGTATGCGCCCCTACTAGTTTGGTACTATTAACTCTCTCTTAGAGGCTAAATTTTTCCTCCCTCTGCAGTAGAAGAACCTTTGTTAAGATGATGTTGCAAAAAGAATATTTGTTGCTAAACTAAGATAAGGGGAAGAAAGTACCATTCATGAAGTGTTGGACATGGAAGTTATAATATGTAGGAACAAAAGGACCCAATGAAGAAATAAATGGTTGAAGAATGAAGAGGCTAAGGGATGGTTGAGGCTACAATGGTATTTGGCTTGAGAAATAAATGAAATTAGGAGTTGTCTTTAATGCGACTCTTTGGAGTTTCAGGTGGATTTTTTGGCAGGAATTCGATGAAAAAAAATGACTTGAAATCTTGTTGTATGCTATTTAAACTGGTTTTTTAACTGCATATATGGATTTAGCATAGTGAAAATCCCCTAGGGCACTTTTATTGTGCATATTTTACCCATCAAACTTGTGATTTCATTGAATTCCTGTCGGATTTTAGAAAAAATAGTTCAAAAAAATAAATCGAAATTTTTTTCAACGAGTCTCATTAAAGACAACTCGATGAAATTATCTTTGAAATTTTCAAGTCACTTCATAATTTTCATTGAAGTAGTAGTTGATTTTCCTTGAATTTCTTACATTTGTACTTAATTTAATGCAATCATTTTCCGTTCTTTAATATTGTCTTTGAACTTTTCTTTATAATAGTAGGTTTATATTTCTATGATTTTCTCACATCTATACCCAAACATATGATCTTTGCATTAGACATAAAATACAACTATCATAAAAATTAACTAAGATATAACTTTATTTAAAATTATTATATATATATATATATAACAAGATTCTTAACCATGGATATTGACCCTCACTTTATCATGGAGATTCTTAACCAACTAGCATAGAGCCATCTTAAGCACAAATCTATCTAACATGAGGAGAGAGCGATCAAATTTCTTCATAGGAAATTTATTTTAGAGTGCAAAAAGAACAATGTGTATTAACATTAGTTGATATTCCAATAAGTTAGTTAACATAGATCTTCAAATAATTTATTTAAATGATGTGTTAAAATATTTTTGAAAAATATAACATTTAAACATCTTATTCACATTTTTTTACTTTTAATTACTTTACATGAAATTATATTAGGTCATATGGACAACTCATTAAAGATGCATAACATATTTTATGTTTATTTTTTTTAGCATTTTCTATTTAGAGAATATTTTATTTTTATTTTTAAAAAGAACACATGTCAACTCCAACTTGAGCATGGACATACTTACACATTGCCTTCACATAGGGATGTAGAATGAGCCTCTAGGCTCAATAAATAGACTTTGCAAAAATCTTAGAGAACGATATCATGATTTATCCATACCACATGTCCAAAAACCATAATTCATGTTGATATAAGACATATTCATATAACATGGTACAAATACTTGTGAGATAAAGCTCAATCTTTATTTTATAACTATTTTAAAATATTATTAAAAAATAAAATATATTATTCACTTCACAATTATAATTATAGATAATTAAATTAAAATATTAAAATATTATTCCAAAATAAACATAAGTATGACCGTGACATTAAAAAATAATTAAATGTCAATAATAACGAATAATTACATTTAAAAAAAATATGGATAATAATTTTAAAATTGATAAAAATATTAAAAAAATAACATTATTCATAATTTAATCATGAGATTATAAACTAAATATATATATGAGGTAAACCTAAGTTGTAAAGTATAAAGCATTAAAGAGAGTCACTCCAAGTGAATCTACAAGATCGAAAATATCTACGTCTTTCCACCAATATTGTCTCAACATATCTAAAATAATTTAATTAACACATTGCGATTATATTTAAAAATTCGAATAGAACAATTGATTATAATAAATAAACTTAAAAGTGGAAAATAAAAGTCATTTCCGGACCACCACCCCATTTTAACTTCCCTTATTATTATCCACCACCCCATTTACAGTTACCATTTTTCCAACTCACGAAAAGACCATGTGATTTGTACACACCCACTACTGTACGGATTTATATAACGTGATTTGTTTCTACGGCGATTTGTTGTTGTTGTAGTCTTTTAAATATATGTACATCTAACAAATGGATCGTAAAGGTGTTGTTATTCTGATGTTCCCGAACTTCTTATTCATTCAACCAATTTTTATATAAATAATGTTATATTATTATTATTATTAGGTATTGAGTGGATGATATAAATTTAACTTCACTGAATATTTTAGAATATTTTTAGCAACAACCATAAACTAAAGGCTCATAATTATCTCAAAAATAGTTAAGTTCTTTTGCTTTTTTTATTAAATTGATTAATTAAAAAGAGAGTAAATAAAAAATAGAATATCAATATTACTTATAGCTTTTTTTGGGTATATAGTATTAGTAAGTCATAGTATTGGCCTCATGGTATTGTAACAAAGTCTATTTACATGTTACCATTTTCCATGGTAAATTATGGGTAAATCTCGATGGTCAAGAATCTTGTACTTGTTGTTCTATATAAATTAATTATTTTTATAAGTAATGATAATAATAGTTTAAAATAAATTAATAATTTAGTTAGTTTTTATGATTTTCTTAAAGTTTGGCAACTGTATGAGAAGTATTATTAGGTAATTATTTTGATGCCTATGTAAGTTTTGTCAGCATTTGATTTATATAGATGTACTAGTAGTAAATGTCATTTGATATAAACTTAGAAAATCATAGAAAACTAAATGTGGAAATTTTTAAGTGAGTTGAAAATTACAAAGGAAACCATAGAGAAAGGAAAATGATGTCATTAAATTCAGTGCAAATGTAAAAAATTCAAAGAAAATCAACTACTACTTCAATAAAAATTATGAAATGACTTTAAGATTTGAAAGGTAACTTAATATAGAACATTTAAGGAAATAATGGTACTAATTATGTGTAAGTGTGAGAAAGTGATGCAAGTGGAACCATGCCATATAATGCCAAAGTTTTATAATGGACTACTTCTACACATTTTTCATGAATCACATGACTATACAAAAACCAAATAATAACCATGACCTATATCATTTAATAATGTTAATCAATTATGCACAACAAAAATTCATAGATCATTTGTTGTAAATAAATAATGATATCATCATATAAACATGAGAAATTGAATGTGGAGACTTGAAGGTAAAAAACACTAATAATGTGCTCAACCTTTTTTTTATTCGTGAATATTTTTCTCTATAAATATTACAAATATAGCATCAATAGCCTCTTTATTTAATTTTCAAATATAGTTACTTTGTCAAACCAAATACCATTATAGCCATTGCTTCCTGTGCAGGGTGTTGGAGCATCCTTTCTGTTGGAGCTAATAAAGCCAGGGTGTTGGAACATGGATAGTTAGTTGGAGCTGATAAACTAGGTGGTTGGATCCTCCTTCCAGTCATTGCTGGTAAGCTAGGGGGTTAATTCCTCTTTTAGTTGGTGTTGTAAATCTTGGAAGTTTGTGCTTCCTATTGATGTGATTTTTCAAGATATATATTAAAAGTATTCAGTGGTTTTTCTCCAGAAAAAAGTTTTCACCTAAAAATTATTGTGTACTATTCATGTGATGTGATACTTATTTATATTTTGATACGATTTTAATGATATTTAATGCTATAAAATTAAAAATTAACTAATTGAAGTGAAATATTGATTCACCCCCTCTCAGTGTTTCCAACATAAACAAGTTGGTAGACATGCTTTCAAGGCCACTTACATTAAATATAACAGCAATGAGAACTCTAATGCACATGGATTCATTCACCTATGATGCATATAACAAAGCATATTTAGAGGATAAGGACTTCAAGTAGGTGTTTCAACAGTTCTAGAGTCAGAGTCATGTGCACAATGGTGACATAACCATTAACTACCATCTCTAGGGCAGGTTACTCTATAGGTTGGATAAGTTATCTATTTGTAAAGGTAAACGATTCTATCCAATTAGAGAGGCTCACACCTCCAAGGTTGTAGGTCACTTTGGTGCAGGTAAAAAAACGACCAACTTGAATAGGTACATGTATTGGCCCAAGTTGCAGCAATAGGTAGATAGGTTCATAAGAGGACACATGCTTTATTGTACCAAGCTCAGTAATAGAAAACAAGGTCTAGATCATCCCGCCACTACATATAGTAATAAATTTCGATGAAATAGTATGACAGTGTGGCTAAAATTAGTTGTACCATCGAAAATTATAAGAATTAATTCATTTTTTAATTTAAAAAAAATCAGGCCCAGGCTTGTCGATATTGCAACGACATATCCCCACGTTGTCATAATCATGGAGATATTCTCCATATCGTAGTAAGGACAACGATATCCTGCGATTATCACAATATCAACGAAAGTCCCCTTTTCAACTAATCATTTATATTTGTTGAGTTATTAATGGAATGATAGATCACTTTTTGACAAGTCAATTTTGACTTGGTCAACTATGATTGTTGAAATTTTGATGGTATGTAAATTTATAAATATGTTTCTCTTCAGAGAAATTGCGACGTTTTCTCTATAACTACAATGGTTCTGAAACGATATAAGGTCTTTTTATTAATATATATATATATATTATTTTCAAAATATAATAGATCTAGTACACCACTCGATTTTATAACATAATCATCACATAATGTTTTTGTGGGGGAAAAATGTCAACAAATATTGTTAGGGGGAAAACCAAGGGGAAGATGGGAGATATTATTTCCCTTATTATAAATGTGAGAGCTTACATCCATAAGAATTTTAAAATAAATATCTAAAATGTTGGGTGTGTATTATATTCTTTCGATGACTAGTCCCACATGATGTACGTTGTACCAAGCGCAGTAGGGGGGTGATCTAAAAATGAAAATATTTGTATATGTTGTTCAAAGTATCCATTTTCATTTAATTAAGTGTGCAAAGTGTTCTCCATGTCTTGCAATTTAAACAAAGTGTTTTTGGTAACTGTTTCTAAGTTTTTGTGTGAGGAAATGCTAATTAAAATTACGATTTAATATCTTAAATCAGAAATACACAGCAGAGAAATTTCACCATAACTTAACACATCAACATGATGAGGTAGTTCACCCCTCCTGGGCTACATTTGTCGGGTCCAAGGCTCCCATTGGGCATGTCCTTTCTCTATTAAGTTGCTCAAAATGGTATTACAATGATAAAAATGCCTAAATAGGCAAAACCAGCTGTGAAAATGACTTCAGAGGACAGAAATAAGATAAGAATGGCTTTTGTTTCACCTTAAACAGTGAAGTATAGCCCAATACAGCTCCACTTCCCTCATGGCCCTAATGGCTCTCCAACATTCCATGAATAAAAAATGGCTGTAAAACACCTCTGTTAGCTCTACAACTATTCCAAACTCTCCATAATGCTCACAATACCAAAAATTGACCAAACTTTCGTCCAAATTGGTTCAATATTGGAGAAGTTATGACCTCCATAATTTTCTACTCAATGTCCCTTGGAAACCCCACCAAATTTGGATGAACTCCGATTAGGCGCGCTAGAAATGGAGGAAGGCCGAATTTGTCAGAACCACGCGCTAAATTTGGGGTTATCATAAATGTAACTTCTAGTTAACTATGTGTTCACATGCCGAAAAATTAGACAGTTTCTGCTGGCAGTTAAGGGTTTAGTCCCCCACCCATGGTCACGGGCGAAGGCCCTGTGGTGAGGGGCTAACACCCAAGTGCTCATTTTCTCCACTAGTTCGGAAGTGCTTTAGCACTTGGTTATGATGCCTGGTTGTCGGGTTTTAAACCCATAGCCCTGAGGGCTTAACTCCATGTTTTCCGCTGGTTCAAACAAACGACGACCCGACTCGCCCAACACTGATGACCCAAACGTGTTCAGGACGGGTCAACCTCTGCCCACACTGCCAGCTGACCCGAAGACGTTCACTGTTGCACGAGGGCCCGGCCCAAACGCGTTCAACATGACCCAAATATGTTCAGGTTAGGTCGGGTCTGCCCACTAATTACTTTTTTTAACAAGAATTGAACCATAGGCCTGGAGCCACATGGCAGCCTCTGGTTAGGCCACGTGGCACCCTGTAATAGGCCCTTAAAACCTTAATTAAAAAATGAAATTTTCCACATGATTTTTTTTTCTGAAAATGACAATTTTTTTGAGTTCAAAAGTCCTGTTTTGAAGGTTATTGGGCAACTTCAAACTTCAATATCTTTCGCATATGACATCGGATTTGAGTCCTGTTCACAGCACCAGAATCGCAACCACGATGCTTATCCGGTCGTTCAGGTTGCAACCAATTCTGAGCAGTTCCATTTTTGACTATTTTTTCCACTTGGACATGATCACCTGATGACACCTCCCCATTAGGAAGCTTTTGGACCCTAAAAGCCTTCAATTACCTGTTAAGAAGATGAGGGTACAGAACCCTCACCTTTTCCACCTCCATCCATTTTTCCTTACTCAGTTTGCTGCCTTTAGGACCAACCTGAACATAATCAACATTTCCCCTCCTTGAAGTGCGTGTCCTTCTGTCAAGGATAGCATCCTCTTTCAGTTCATCCAAAAATTTTGGTGAGAAATCCTCTATAGATGGCAGTTGAATGTCACTTTCATAATCAGAAATTAAAGGAGGTTCATACAAACGTAAATTTTCCACATTCACAACGGAATACATTTGCATGTATGAAGGCAAATCTAGTTGAAAAAGCATTATTTCCAACTTGTATAAGGATCTTGAATGGACCATAACAAATAGGCTTCAAATTTTTACCTTCTCCTTGCATTCTTTCCTTACTAATATGTAGCCATACCTCATCTCCTTCTTGAAACTTATGATCAACTCTGTGTTTGGCATGCCTCTCCTTGTACTTGCCTTGATTTTTTTCAAGCTGTTCTTGAACCTGCTAATGTATGAGCTGAATTCTTTCAATGAACATGAGAGATTTTTCAATGTCACTATGCCCATCAATGGAAACATCCTTCTCAAGAATTAAATATAAATGTGACTTAGGCAAATACCCAAAGTAAGCTTCAAAAGGTTAAGTATTTGTAGAAGAGTGCTTGGCCCGGTTGTAAGCATGCTGAATGTAATGCAAGTGTTCATCCCAAAGCTTGGGATGCTTGCTACAATAACCTCTCAAGAGATGTACAATGGTTCTGTTCACTACCTCTGTTTGGCCATCTATTTGTAGATGGAAAGCAATACTCTTCTTCAACTTGGTGTCCATCATCTTCCATAGATTGGACCAAAAATTTCCAACAAATCTGGAATCCCTGTCACTAACAATAGAAGTAGGCAAGCCATAATGAACCCATACATGTTGAAAATATAAATCAGTAGTTTGTTTAGCATTTATAGATTTCTTACATGGCATAAGAATGCACATCTTGCTAAATCTATCAACTACTACATAAAGATAATCATGCTACTTTCTAGATAATGGTAGACCTCCAACAAAATCCATAGAAACACTTTCCCACGGTCTAGAAGGTACCGAAAATGGCGTATATAAACCAAGCTTCCTATTGCTAGGCTTTCTTGTAGCACATAATGAACAACCTATAA
Organism: Pinus albicaulis; assembly: GCA_034641835.2. Classification (NCBI taxonomy): domain Eukaryota; kingdom Viridiplantae; phylum Streptophyta; class Pinopsida; order Pinales; family Pinaceae; genus Pinus; species Pinus albicaulis. The sequence goes on from CM076572.1 coordinate 1,119,911,364, forward strand.
TGAAACGTGAAACACTATCTACCATGTGAGGCCAATAACAATACCTCTGTAAACGTGCCACTGTTTTGCTTACCTCGAAATGTCCAACAATAAGAGAAGAATGAGCTTCTCTCATGATGTTTAGTCTCTCCCCCTGTGGTATACATAACTTGCCCATATGAAACAACAAATTATTATGCAAATGATAATCATTCTCCTCAACATGATTACCTTCACTCAAGTTAGCATACACATCCTTAAAATCAACATCTGATGCATATTGTTCTATGTAGCTCTCATGTACAATAGAATCATTCTTAAGTAAAGTAGTAGCACTAATAATAGGCCTTGAAAGCATATCAACAAATTTATTGTAAATACCTTTCTTGTACCTTATTACTAAGTGAAATTGTTGTAGGAAGCCCATCCACCTGAAATGTCGTGACTACTGCAATTTACTTTGCGATTGCAAGTACTATAAAGGCTGATGGTCGGTATGAACAACTATTTCTTTGCCCATCAAATAGTGTTTCCACTTTTTGATGCTTTGTACCAACGCATACAACTCCTTATCATATGTAGGATAATTCACAACAACACCATTAAATGTCTCAGAATGAAATTTGATAGGCTTATCATGCTGTAAGAGAACTGTACCCATGGCGTAATCACTAGCATCGGTTTGAATCTTAGATGGCTGTCTCAAGTCCGGTAATGCAAGGACTGGAGATGAACTTATATTTTATTTCAAAGACTCGAAAGCTTTCTGTTGCTTACCTCCCCATTGGAAAGCACACTTCACGCTTGTCACTGCATGCATAGGAGCTGCTACGGCAGAGAAGTTAGAAATAAACTTCCTCCAATACTGAGTTGCACCCAAAAAACTTCTTACCTCTGTAATGGATTTGGGAGTAGGCCAATTCACAATGGCTTCTACCTTAGAAGGATCAATTCTCAAAGCCCCTTCTCCTACTATGTTTCCTAAATAAACCAAATAAGTCTTCCCAAATTCACACTTTGACATTTTAAGAAATAACTAATTTTTCTTCAAAATATCAAGGACTTTCTTAACATGCATGACATGCTCTTCTCTAGTCTTGATGAAAATTAAGATGTCATCTAAGTAGAAAATAACAAAATCATCAAGAAAAGGACTTAAGATATCATCCATTACCTGCATGAAAGTTGCAGGTGCATTGCATAAACCAAACAGCATAACAAGCCACTTAAAGAGTCCCTGTTTGGTTTTAAATGTTGTCTTCCAAATGTCACTTTCTACAATTCTAACTTGATGATAACCACTACGTAAGTCTAACTTAGTGAAATATTTAACATCTTTTATCTGATCTAACAAATCATCTATCCTTGGGAGTGGGTAACGATTCTCTACCGTTATCTTGTTCAATGCCCTGAAGTCCACACACATGTGCCAAGTTCCATCTTTCTTTGGAATCAACACTATTGGTGACCCACATGGCGAAGTGCTTGGTCTTATGAATCCTTTGTCCAAAAAGTTCTTAATTTGCCTCTTTATTTCAGCATTCTCCATGACAGGCATGTAGTACATGCCTATGTTAGGAAGAGGACAATCTTGATGTAACTAGATTTCATGTTGAATCTCCCTTTTAGGAGGTAAACCTGTCGGTTCCTAAAACATCTCATGATGTGCATCAAATACATCATATAAATCTGATTTAGGCTTGGAATCACAATTTTTAAATGACCCACGATTCACATCAACCTTGGGCTTAACCATAAGAAGTACAAAACTCTTACTAGAATTCACTAGTCTTTTTACCTGTCCCGCATTTACCATCGCTATATTGGTCTTCTTGCAATGTGCTCTGACAATAAAATCCTTGCGATCTTTAAAGAGATGATACTTATTTTCATGGCGATGGAAGATCGCTTTCCTGTCAAATAAGTAAGGACTTCCCAAAACAATTCCTGATATATCAAGCGGTACTACATCAAGTTCAACTGTGTTAATAAAGTGTGTAGTAATCGAGAAACACAATATGCGCTTCCTTGAGACTTGTAAGTTTGCATCCTTTCATATCCATCCAAGTGGATATGGCTTGGGATGTGGAATGGTCTCAAGTTTAAGCTGTTTGACCAAATCTTCTGATATGAGATTTTCTTGTGACCCACTGTCAAACAGTGTGTCAATTTTTGTATGTTTTGGGACTACCCTCACATGGAACAATTCAATTCTTTCTTCCTCATTTGGAGTTTGTACATGACAGTTTGAGGTACTAGTGCTTGGCTTAGTTTCAGTTTCCTTTCCCTTCATACATTTCAAACCCATGGCTACAATTTTGGTTTCGTCACCTGAATCATCACCTAAGTCTTGTGGTGTAGTTGTAGTAGCTGCAGTTTTCTTCTTTTGTTTTTTTAAACTGAGTTCTTTTTTCAGGATGTAATTTCCAATAATTTTTCTCTTCATGGCCCTCTGTTGAATAATGTTTACATATCACTTTCTCACCCTCTTGTTTGATAGATGCATTATTTTTGCCATTTCCCTTAGAGGTTTTATGTTTTTTTTTCCCCTTAAAAGGCTTGTTTCTACCCTCATCAAAAGTGTTTTTCCCTCTAGCCTCTAAATGCATAGCTTGTACACAAACATCGTCTAGACTAGTAGGATTGAACATAAGGATAGTATGTCTAAGGTTGCTATTCAAACCACCTATATATTTTAGCAAAGTATCTTGACTCTGTAAGTCTACCCCTTATAAGAGTGCTCTTCTCCTAAACTCTTGGGTGTAGTCTTGTACATTTTTTCCCTTAAGCTGTCTGAAGTTTTTCCAATTCATGATAGCCTTTTGTAAATGAGCTAATGGATAAAATTTCTTCTTAATTGCAATAATAAATTCAGCCCATGTGATGTAGGGGCACTAGACACTAGCCAACAATGTAGGACGATTGTCCACATGTTGTGGCTAGGAGGGTTCGAAATTATTCAAAATTGTAATAGCAAGGTGTCAATACTTTAGCTTTCTGTTGCATTTAGAATAGTTAGGGCCAGTCAGTAACTGTAGAAGTTGAATAGTTTTGGTTTGTGTCCATCTGTTCAATTTCTGTTGTTCGAATATTATGTAATTAGGCCTTTTACGTTTAGAATAAAAACAGTCCTCAGAGAGGAACCGAAGAGTCATATAGTGAATTATATATTATAACCCCTGGCACAGTGAAAGGGGGGGATTTTCGTAGTGAATTATTGAATCAAAAAGGCATACTCTCTGTTGAAAAATTCTAAGGTTCAGTTGTCTGTCTGTGTGTATTAGAATTCCTTTGGAGAACTCGCTCCTTCGAATTACAGTTCTGTGCAAAATACTGTGTAAGTCTCCTTTTGTTTCATCTCTGTCTGTTCGGAGCTCATGCTCCCAGTGCTCGAATTTGAATATGTTATAGTTGTGTTGAACCCCTGTAAGAGGCTGAGAGTGAGTTATAGTGGTTATCAGCCTGAGCGAGGGTATTAAGCCTTTGTATAAGGCATTGAATTCTGTGTGTTCGAATAAAATTTCATTGGAGTGAAACCCTGCCTATTGAAGAGTTTAACTTGGTTTATTGTTAAGTGAGCGATATCATTCGAGGCTTGAACCAGAGTTAATAAGGCGGAGTCTATACGAAGAATGGCACTAACCATGGTGGAATCTCCAATCGAGCACTGTTCCAAAACTGGAGCGAGTTTGTGAAACTAAAATGACCCTCATCGCGCCACTTTTGGTTGGAGGAAAAACAACTCCAAAAGAACGCGATCCAGTGTAAAATCGCCACATCGCCTAGATAATACCACCTCCATCACGTAATTTCTGAGTGTTAATCCTCGGCCTTTGAAAAAATGTGATTTTCATATGCATCGCCCGATCTGGAGAGGGGGAGATCCCACGGTTGTCACGTAGTGACATGCATGAGCAATAAGAGAAGGTATGAGCCTACTGCTTTGTGGTGGTTTTCATTTATTTAATTAACTATCGGATAGTGGACCCCATAAGACAAGGCATCGGTTGTAAGGGTTACTCCGTTGAGTTAAACCTTAGTCAGCTGTATTAAAAAGAGCCAACCTTATAATATAAGATATATATGTGTGTGAGTGTGTGTGTGTGTGTGTGGGTTGGTGCGCACTGGAATAAAATAACCAAAGGTCATATACATATTTGGGGTTTCAATCATAAGTAAAGTGCTTTGTTACGAAGGCTAAGGGTCATATTAGAATGAGATATAGTCTTGATGTATTATTCAAAGGGAAAAAGTTTTATATTATTCGAGAGTTGTATAATATTAAACTGTGACATTTCATTTAATCAATTCCATGAAAGTTGAAGTATAGAAGATTCCCATAATGAAGGCTCCCTTGGTAAATGAAAAAGACAAATTCAAAATAGTGGCCAGCTCTCCTTAGCTGGGATTCAAAAAAGTTTGTTGTCAATTGTGGTATCAGAGCCGTTTTTGGAGATTTTTTGCAGAGAATTATAAGATGGCTGCTAGAGGTGCTAGTAGAAGAAGAGTCAGGCCTATTGCTAATGCAGAAGTGTTGGAGACCTTGCAAAGGGTCCAAGCTAGGTTGGATGCAATGGAATTGGGACACCCAAGAGATCTTGAGGATGTCAGTGAACCAGAGATGGAAGAAGAAGCAGGAGAAAATGCAGAGATTCCTCCTGAGATGAGACTCCTTAAAACTGTTTTTGGGTCTATAGTCAAGCCCAAACTTGAAGTGTCAAGTTTTGCAGGAGGATTGAATCCAGAGGAGCTGATAGACTGGATTAATGAAATGAACAAGTGTTTTTATTATGAAGAAATGGGTGAAGACAAAAAAGTCAAGTTTGCAGTAACAAAGCTGAAAGGACATGCTACACTTTGGTGGGATGGAGTGCAAACAGAGAGAAGGAGAGCTGGTAAACAACCAATCAAAAGTTGGACCAGAATGGTGGCAAAACTGAGAGGTAAGTTTTTTCCCAGTGATTATCAGCTAACATTGTTTAGACAAATGCAGAACCTGAGACAAAGATTGCTGACAGTGAAAGAATACACAGAAGAGTTTTAAAAAGTGAGTATAAGAGATGGAAAATTCCAAGACACACTAGAGAAGGTTGCCAAGTATGTGAATGGTCTCAAGTTGGAGATCCAAGATGAGATTGGTCTTCTGTCTCCTAAGACAGTTGAAGAGGCCTATCAAATGGCCTTAAAAGCTGAAGAGAAACTCTTGAGAAAACAGTCTACCAAAGGAAGAGGTACTTTCCGAGGAAAGGGAAGTCAGGGTGGTAGAGGAAAGTCTACAACACCTAGAGATGGAGCTAGCAGCAAATTACCTCCGAATGCATCCACAGAGGGTGATGCAAGGGGCAGAAGGGGTTCCTACAGAGGAAGAGGAGGTAGAGGCAGAGGAAGAGAAGTGAGGTGTTATAGATGTCACCAATTGGGACATAAACACTATGAGTGCCCAGAGAATATGGGTGCTGGTCAAAGAAATGCTATTGTTGCTCATGCTGGAGAAGAGGTAGCCAGGCTGTCTGAAACAGAGGAAGCAATTCTGCCAGAGAAGGGAGAATCCTTGGTGGTCAATAAGGTCCTGTTGAGGCAAGCAAAGGAAGTTGCTGAGCCAACACAGAGGAATACTTTGTTTAGGAGCATATGAAAATTCCAGGGGAAATGATGCCAGCTGGTCATTGATAGTGGCAGCACAGACAATTTGGTCTCTACAGAGGTGATAGAGAAATTAAAGTTGAATACAAGGAAACATCCTACACCCTACAAGGTGTCATGGATGCATAAAGGACACCAGCTGATTGTGAAGGAGCAGTGTGAGATAGAGTTGCAGATGGGAAACTATAAAGACAAAGTTATGTGTGATGTGATGCCTATGGACGTGTGTCACATACTGTTATAGCATCATTTTTCACCTTCATATGATTCATGATTGCTTTTATGGCTTTGGGCACCCATTCCCACAGACTTGAACAAAATTCACTAAAAACAATGTTAAAATCCCCATACGCGGTTATGCCCAGACTTTTCTGCATGTATACGCGAGTCCACATGTACTTTTCCACGTATGCCATTAAAATCATTAAAAATATATATAAAAATTCCCTATTTTCGGGTTGGGTTGATGGTTACTCCAGTAGTTCAACCACCCCAGTATGTGGCCAACTGTTTCCAACTGACTGAAACTACTTTGAGGGAGTATAAAAGCCCCTCATGTGCATGGCCTAAGGGAGAGAGAAATTTAGAGATATTATACTCTGTTGGAATCCCATTTCAATTCTGAATTCCCGTGCCTCCTGCACTTTCCCAGATTTATACAGGAAACCCTTGTTTCCTGGAGATGTTCATCCATTTATATGCCATCTCGAGTGCACAAGTCTTGAAAGTATCTTAGCGAGGCAAGGGCGGGACGGATCCGGACGACGGTCTGTTCGAAGATCGTGGAAGGATTCAGGTGATCTCTCCACTTTTTATATTTGTACATGCTGTTCGTAATAATGAAGAACCATCTTGTTCCTAAACGTATGTGTTAATGTTTACTTATATATGTGAAAAGATTATCATTTAAGCATTTATTATGGTTTATATAATGTTTCACATGGATTGCACTAACGTTTAGGAGAAGTATATGTTGTACAACTAGGTTTTCGTGCACGTTCTTTCTTTTTTTCCAGGTTATGGAGGAAGAAGGGTTGCTGGGGGTTTGGACCCTGCGGGATCTACATCGAACGTAGGACTACAGGTGAGTTCTACTATCGTTGTTATCTAGTTTTTTGCATTCAAGTATGGTTGTGTGTGAAGTCCTTCTGAATAGCATGCCCTGATCTGTGGAGGTTTTGACCCAACGAACCTCTAGGGTGATTTTCCCCGAAACAGAACTGGTGACTCCATTGGGGACCACATTCTTGTGATTCCCCTGTTGGGTGGTTTCAGCTGTTTGATAGGTTTCCAACAGTTTTAAATTTTATTTCCAGTCCAGTTAACTCTTTCTCAGTTAGACTGAAGTCCTGGTTTCTTATCCAGGCTTGATCTTTTTTAATTTTCATTATTTACCTTTTCATACGCAGGTTTATCTGTACACAGACGCGTATACATGCAAGTTTTGTTAAAGGTAGTCGCGTATACGCGGGTTTCCTTTAGCACAGTCGTGTATGCATGCTTGTTACTAAACTGTCAAGTCGTGTATACCTAGGTCAATTTTGAAATTTTAAGTTTTTAGGCTTTCTAGCCCTGTCTGCCTGTGGAGACCTGTTCCTGCAGTGTCTTTATATTCTCTGGATTGTGTAGAAAATGGTCTTTTGTTTTTTCTCTTGTTTGTTTGGTTGAAAACTAACTTATTTGGCAAAGTTTGTTTCGTATGCTTGCATTCTTGGTTTGAGTACCAAGATCTCTTCTTGGGGATTCTTGGTTGTTATGCTTCATCAGAACAGAGAGCTTCTGCTCATTTACTCTTTCCAACCTTTGTGTCTTGCCTTGCGTTTCGATTTTTTCCCATTGCTGTTGGTTTTCTTGAGTTCAGTTGACTAGCTCTTGTTGCAATTTTTGAAGAGTCTTTTTTAGGTTCTTTGAAGTTTTTGTTTGCTGCAAGATTGTACTGTTCTTCCAGGCTGAGTGTTTGAGTTTCTTGTCTTCTTTCGCTCATATAAATCTTGCTACTAGTTGGCCCTATAAGATTTGGAGCATTTTTGAGGTTTTTGCTTGAAATTCAAAGTTGTTTGGCTTGGGATTTGATAGTCTTCTTGGTCTTTTCGAGCTCTTTCTTTTTATAAAACTCAAAAGCTCAAAAAACATTTTGTTTTTTCATTTGCTTTTGTTTTGCATTTTTGTTTTTGTTTTGTTATATCTGTTGAAGCTTTGTTGAGGTTCCTTGCCTTTGGTTCTTGACTTGATTTTGGAAAGGAATTGTCATTAGTTTCTTCCTCTTGTTTCAAGCGTTTTTGGTGTCTTTATATTAAGAGTTTCTGATTTTGGGAACTTGCTTTCTGGACAACCAAAAAATTATAAAACTGAAGGATCTATGGGAAATTTCTCTCTTCTTTAGTAGATTTTGCATCTTAGAATTTACATGCTCTTAGTGATTTGCATCGAGTGCACTTAATCATTTAGTCATTTTCATAGTTTTTGTGAGTGTGAAGTTTGTTATCTGAAAAGAAAAATAAAATTTTTAGTCTCGTAGAACCTGTGTAGAAGTTGCTTTTCATCGAAAGACAATAACTGCATTTGCATGTAGTTTGGTTTTTATTAATTTCTTTTCTGCGTCAAAACACCACAAGTTTCATTTCCGTATCCCTTTGACTTAACATAACGGCCAATTAAAATAAGCGATATAATTTAAAAGCAACTAGCAAGTTTTTATTAAGTTTCATACACCAACTAGCTAGGTTATAGGGCCTTGGATTAGGTGAGTGGAGATTTAACTCTCCAAGGCCGCTCAAACAAAACATAGAAGTTGATTAATTGAGCGAAATCCAATTCCGTTAGGTGGACCGAGAAATCTCTCCTCCAGAGAGTCAAGCGTAAGGGGAAGTGAAGGCTGAGAAGAGAGATACCCCCTCTCTGATTTGTTGAATCTGACCTCAAGACCGTTCCGCTTGGCTTCTAACACGGATTGGTGCCCATAGTTGCCACTCCTAGGTTCCACATAGGTGACTGCGAGGGGGAATACCCGTGGTACCTGAGGCAGATGCTGCATCACTTTCAACAGTACTTTTGTGGGGTGCCCTTGAGAAGCTTGGGTAATTGAGCCGGCAAAGGTTGTCATTAGGAGGTCGGCGTAACTGTTTCTGATACCTTCGCTAGTAGGCCTGGGCCGTAATTATCCCAGACTGCTTTCGAGAGGTCCTATGTTTCGCTTTCTTGTATTTTGGTGTCCGGTCCTAATCACCCGGAGTGAAAATACCTGAAGGCTGTTTGCTTGATTGTATCTCAGGGATTTCTTTTTATAGTGAGTGCTCTTTGCTCCTAGCTTGCTTAGCTTTATATTTTTTGAGTCTAATTAAAATTTGTTAAAGTGGCTGATCAAGCGCCTCGTCGATCGAGGAGAATCCGGGGGTTATCTCCCGAGAGTCCAGAGCCTTCTTCAAGAAGGCGTAGGAGTGATTTAGCAGGTGGGTACCACCCTGTGACGTCTGACGCAGTGGAGAGAGATCCTCCACAAGGGTCTGAAGGTTTCGTAGCTGATTCTGGTGTTGGTTCCGAGAGGAGCGCTCCGCTCACCTCGCGAGTTTTATTTCCGCAGGAAGAAGAAGTTCAAATAGAGGAAGTACCAGAACCCTCTGTGTCACTTCCATCTCCTCTTCCTCCTGATTATCTGTTCGTTGTTGAATACATCGGACCTGAGTCAGAGAGACCGGAAGATCCTCCGTATTATACATACCTTTCGATGGCCACGACTGGGAACGCGACTTCTGCTGTGAGTGCTGCAGGCATTCAGACTCCTGCTTCTGTTGAAGGAGGGGGCACTATTGCTATATCTTCGATTGCTTCTAGTGCTGCTATGTTTGGCTCTGGTTTCACCCAAGCACATGCTTCCCAATCTGGTCCCTTCTGTTTTGGAATGCCCACTAGTGGGATTCCTTCTTTTTCCTTTTCCGCTGCTGCAGCTGGATCTACACCCATGTCTTCCATGGCTAGTGGATCAGCTTCGTTTCAAGGGTTCCCCTTTGGAACTGGACACATTCCTAGTTCTAATCCTTCTTTAGGGTCCTTTCTGTTTACTTCTCAGACCCAGAGTTTCAACCCTTGGTCTGGAGGTCAGAATTTGACCACTTTTACAGGTTGGAACCCTGTATTCACTACATCGGGGGCAGGGAATCAGTTTTATGCTGGTCACCAAGGGAATGCTTCTTTCCCTTCGTCGAGTGCTTATCAGACCTTTTCCCCTCTTTCTAGTGCCTAGAACCCCTATCAGGGGCTTTCCTCTTCATTTAATACTTCGGGGGGGGAATTAGTCCGGTCTTTGGTAACTCTGCGTGGGGAGGAGGTTCTTCTCCTTTTTCTACGAGTTCTTTCTGGCAACCTGGTGCCGCATCAAATCTAGGGTATTCTTTTCAGAATGTTGGGAATCCATCCCATCAAGGGTGGAATCCTCAGGCTCCGCCTCGCTTACCTTTTCTGGCAACGTTAAACTTGCCAGATTTGTCGAAGTTGACTAATGATCCAATTCGTTATAGTCCGGGGTGGCCTCCGGTTCCCACCAAACTTCGTTCAGACATTCCAAAGTTTGAAGGTAAGAATGGAGAAGATCCAGCTGACCACATCACCACCTTCCATTTATGGTGCTCTTCGAATTCCCTGATCGATGATTCGATTAGGTTGAGATTATTTCAACACACCCTAACTGGAAACGCTGCCAAATGGTATATTGAGCTAACTGGGGGCATTTTTGCTACATTTGGAGAACTGGCTGTTACATTTCTAAACCATTTCCAATTTCCAGGCCGTTATGACGCCGGGACTAAAATCCTAGCTAATTTTAAACAGGACGATGCAACCCACATTTCTGACCATATTCAGGAATGGCGGAGAAGGAAGAGGCTTATTAAAGCTCATATTCCAGGAGAATTCCTTTTGGAATGGTTTATAAAATCTTTGCAATCAGATATTTCGAAAGATGTATCCCTCTCTGGGGTATTTTCCGAGGAGCAGGCCATTTTTAGAGCCCAGCAGCTAGAGTTGATATATTCTCAGTCTGGGGTCCTTCATAAGTATTTTCCCAATGCTCCTTGCTCCAAATTAGATTTATCCAAAACTACGCCTGGTCCTCATGGTGACAGACTGATTGGATCAATCAATAGTGGCGCAGCCAGCCTGCTTACTCAATTGCAGTAGTTGTCTTTACAATCTGCTCCTTCTAGTCAGGCTGTGCCTGCTGAGTCATCGCCTTCCCCCTCTTTGTCCATAAATGTTGTTCAAGCTTTTGATCCCAAAGGAAATCAACAGTCCGAAGGGAAGAAGAAGGGACAAAATAATAAGAAAAAGGGCAAGAATGGGAAGGGTAATGCAAATAAAACCAACGAGCATGTTGGTGAGGGTCCAAAGGAGAAAAAGAAAGTGAAGTTTCCATGCAAGCTGTGTGCTGGAGACCATCTTACACACCTTTGCCTTAAAATTCAAGATGCACAGCGCTTGAAGCTCACCAAGGTTCTTCCAGTTCCCAGGCTGTGTTAACAAACCCTTTTCCCCAAGGGCAACAGCTAGTTGTTGGCGCGAATCAAAATCCTGGGGCTTCCTCTGGGGGCACCCAGGAAGGGGAAATTCCATCGAACATATTCATGTTGAGTGCTCACGTGGATGTCGCTACGAGATCCCATGATTATGGCGGAGAAGAGTCTTCGAAAGCTAAGGATGCTCCTGATACTACTGAGCCGCTTCATATTACGAGGCCTACTGTTGAGCCTATACCTCGGATGCCCAAAGCATCTACCAAGCGCCCGACGATTAATCCAAATGCTAGGGCTGCCCAGAACTACTCTGTTGTGGAAGATCTAGCGCGGATTCCTTGTGCCATGTCAGCTTTAGAGGTGCTCCAGTCTTTTCCGGCTCAGCGCAGTGCTTTGCTCACTGCTATTGGGGCTATTGATCCGAAAAATTCTCTTATGATTACATTTGATATGTCTAATTTTAAGAAGAGACTCCCTCATCATATGGCTTTTCATATTAAATCATCGTACCAGAAGTGTAATATCTTTCGAACGGTTGTTGATGAGGGTGCTTCCACGTGCGTGATGTCTCTCACATGTTGGAAGACGATGGGATCTCCCAAAGCTGTTCCATCTACCACTCTCCTGACTGCGTTTGATGGTCATTCTCACAGACCACATGGTATTGTCCCAGTTTTGCCCATCTATGTTGGGGGCAAAACTGTCAATATAGAGGTTGAGGTAGTGGATGCAAGCTTGGACTACAACCTTCTGTTGGGGAGAAACTGGATTTATGAGATGGATGCTATTGCATCCTCATTATTTCGAATTATTTGTTTCCCTCACGAAGGGAGGATTATTACAGTGGACCAACTGGACTGTCCTCCTGTAGACCCGAATGCGTCCACTGACTCAACTGTTCCAAAGTTGGATAATACTAAGGCGCCTGTTGAGAATTTAGGGGTTGGAATGTATTCTTCCATGATGGGTACTTTCGATATTCCTCCTCCTACGATTCATATTAATGCAATTTCATCCTCCAAGGCTCCTCTTCGAAGAGATTTATTCAGAACTCATTATTTTTCGGACCCTTGGACCTTACCTTCTCCTACTGCCACATTAGCGGAAGGTCAAGTGGGTGGAATGGCATTTCCAATGTCTGCAGCTAAGATTGCTTATCAGTCTATTCTTGACTCTGCAGAATCCATCCCAGCTCCTCTTTCACCGGAAGAGTTGGATGGAGATGTGGCTCCCGCTTGGACACTTGGTTCTTCTTCTGCCCAGGATTGCCTTAATACCACTCTTCCATCTGAAGAGGCCATCCTAAAAGCTATGACTGGTATAGAGAGACCATGGGATGATTTGCATCATCGGTCTTACTTTTTACCTGATTTGAGCGAAGTCGAATCAAGTTTTCCAAGTCCTCCGTCTCCTGGTCCTGTTCGCCCAGTCTTGAACCCCTTAGCACCAACACAAGTTTATGCTGAAGGGAACATGGCTGTGATTTCTTCTACTATCCTGGTGAACATTTCCAGGGATCCCAATATTATTTAGAATGTCTTCATCGGAGCTGAATGTTCCCGTGAAGAGATTCAAATTTACACCGAGCTCTTTAAAGAGTATAGGGATGTATTCGCTTGGTCTTATGAGGAAATGCTTGGTATAGATCCATCTATTGTCCAGCATGAGATCAAGACTTATGAAAACGCTAAGCCTGTGAGGCAAAAAATTCGTCCGGTTAATCCTAGGAAGGCTACAGCTATCAAAGCCGAGGTGGAGAAGCTGCTTAAGGCAGGATTTATTTATCCGGTTCCTTTGACTGAATGGGTTTCAAATCCTGTTCCCGTAGATAAAAAGCAAGGAACAATTTGGGTTTGCATCAATTTCAGAGACCTTAATAAAGCAAGTCCTAAAGATAATTACCCCACACCATTTATCGATCAGATCATTGATGAGTGTGCCGGTAATGAGATTTTCTCCTTCATGGACGGTTTCTCCGGATATAATCAGATTTCTATCCGTCCTGAAGATCAGCATAAGATTGCTTTTATTTGTCCCTAGGGTACGTTTGCTTACAAGAAGATGCCTTTCGGTCTTAAAAATGTTGGGGCTACATTTCAGCGGGCCATGTCATATGCCTTCCATGACATCAAAAAGATTATCGAGGCATATTTGGATGATTTAGCTGCTCATTCTCGAAAGAGGATGGATCATCCTGCTCAGCTCCGTCAAATATTTGAACGGTGTCGTTTCCATAAGATTAGGTTGAATCCGAACATGTGCGCTTTCGCGGTTACATCCGGTCGGTTATTGGGATTTATTGTGTCTAGGGAAGGGATAAGGGTAGATCCCTTCAAGGTTGAGGCAATACTTTGATTGCCTCCCCAGTCCTCTATTCGTCAACTTCAAAGTCTACAAGGAAAGGCTAATTTTCTTCGGAGATTTATCGTAAATTATGCTGAAGTTACCAAGGGATTTATGAGACTGTTGAAGAAGAGAGTTCCATTTCTTTGGGATGACTTTGCTCAACGCTCATTCGATGCTTTGAAAAAATCATTGACCTCTGCTCCTTTATTGAGTCCACCTGATTATAGCAGGGATTTCCTTTTGTACCTGGCAGCAGCAAAATCTACTATTGGTATGGTTCTGGTTCAGGAAGATGATGCTCTTGCAGAGCATGTTATATATTATCTTAGTCGAGGCTTGGTAGGACCTGAACTCTGGTATACTCCGATAGAAAAGCTAGCTTTAGTAGCTGTTCATGCTGTGCAGCGACTCCGACATTACATTATTCTACGAAAAACTTATGTTTTGGCAGCAACCAATACATTTCAGTTTGTCCTCAGTAGGCGAGTGATTGGGGGCAAATACAATAGATGGATTGTGATTTTGCAGGAATTTGATCTTGATTTTATGTCTGCCAAGTCCAAGAAATCATTGGTTTTCACGAAATTAATCTCCGAGTTGCCCTGTGGGGATGAGATAGTCTATGATGAATCCTTTTCGGATGAACATATGTTTCTTATCTCTCCACAGGATCCTTGGTATGGAGATATAATTGTGTATCTCCAGACTGCGAAGTTTCCCTCCACTTTTTCGAAAGATGAGCGTCGTAAGTTGTGTCACTTGGCTAAGAATTACTTGATTATTGGTGATGCTTTATACCGTCGAGGGGTTGATTCAATCCTGAGACGTTGCTTAACTCTCGAAGAAGCTGAGGCTATGCTGAATGATTGCCATAGTGGAGCTTGTGGTGGTCATTTATCTGGGCTTGCTACAGCCCAAAATATCTTGCGTGCTGGGTACTTTTGGCCTTCGATTTTCAAGGATTGTATGGAGTCGGTCAAAAAGTGTCATCCGTGTCAAGTTTATACTCGAAAAATGCGCACTCATCCAGCTCCACTTTTTCCAGTCATTACTGTCGGTCCCTTTACAAAGTGGGGTATTGATTATACTACTTGTAACCCACCTTTGGCTAAAGGTCACAAGTACATTATTGTAGCAGTAGACTACTTTACGAAGTGGGTCGAGGCTATGCCTACTTTTGGGAATGATGGTGAGACTGCAACTCTTTTTCTTTTCAACCAGGTTATTGCTCGTTTTGGTATTCCTAAAGAGATTGTCACTGATCATGGCAGTCATTTTCAAAATAGCATGATGGCTGAGTTGGCTCTAAAATTAGGTTTTCGACAGGAGCATTCATCTCCGTATTATCCTCAAGCCAATGGGCAAGTGGAAGCCGTGAATAAGTCCTTGAAGACAATTCTTCAAAGGAAAATTGATAAAGCTAGATCCAACTGGCATATTATGCTATATCCTGCACTTTGGGCATACAGGACGTCAGTGAAAACTGCAACTGGCTTTACTTCGTTTCAGCTAGTTCACGGGATGGAATCCGTATTTCCTATTGAATGTGAGATTCCTTCTCTTAAATTAGCTGTTGAAATTCTTCCTGACACTTCTAGTCTTGAAGAACGTCTCCTTCATATGGAACATCTCGATGAGCAGTTTCGAGATGCTGCCACGATGAATGAAGCACATAAAAACCGAGTTAAAGTTCAGTACGATAAGGCGGTCAAGCCTAGGGTTTTTTTGGAAGGTGACCTTGTTTTGGTCTATGCCCAAGAAAAAGATGCCTTGGGGGCAAGAAATTTTAAGTCTATGTGGTATGGCCCCTTTATCGTTAAAAAATTCCTTAAGAAAGGAGCATATACCTTGGTTGACTTTGAAGGGAACGAGTTGCCGGAGCCCAGGAATGGGCTCTATTTGAAGAAGTATTATGCCTAGGCTTCGACCTGGAATTTTGCTTTTGTATATAGTAGTTTTGCTTTGTACATATCTGGTTGTTTTTCGATTTTTGATGGGATGGTGATGTTTTTGATCTGCTTTGGCAGGTTGTGTCGGATGTCATGAGTCATTTTGGTTTCGCCGATGGTGCTAGTAGACACACCCGGAACTTAGCTTCCGCAGCTTGGGTGCTTCATTATCCATCCGGTCAGCTGCTAGTATCAAGAGGGGTCTGCATTGGTCCTCCTTCCAATAATATAGTAGAATACACTGCAGTTGTTTATCTACTCTCGGAGGCAATATCTTTGGGTGTTGATTCGTTAGTAGTTTTCTTGGACTCTCAGCTGGTGGTGTCGTAGTTGAACAATACTTATCGGGTTCGAGATCCATTTATACTCCGGTTGTTCTTGAGGGTACGTTTGTTACAAAGATCATTTCAATTTTTAACTTTCATTCATATTCCTCGAGCTGACAATTGGTTGACAGACTCATTAGCTAATCAAGCAATTGATTGGCACATTAATCATTCCATACAATAAAATTTAATCATCAAAAACATCATACATTTTCATACATTTGTTACATCACATCAAACATCGCTGTATATATATAATCAGAGTGTTCAAAACTATACAAAAATTTGGATCCATAAGTCATACAAAAACTTGGGCTTATGCCCGATCATGTTCAGTCTCAAAAAATATACAGTCATTTGATACATCATATCTATCTACTACTGAGGTCCCTGCCCAGAAGTTGTGTTCCTATAAAACACAATCGCGGTCGCAACTCGGTGGAATAACCGTACCCAGTCACGGGGTACTCCTACCACTCGTCTCTGGATGGCTTCAGGTAGATCTTCCACTGCAGCCATAGGTACTTGGTGGGTTAACCCCTCCAAGTTCCTCTGTACAGCTTGGAGGGTTTTGTCTGAATCTACTGTATCCGCTTCGCCCCTGCGACGCTTATGTCTTGGGTAACCCTCAGGTCGTACTGGTCCAATATATGTTTCATGATCATTCTAAAATTGTAAGTCATTTGAATCCAATCAAAAATATGTTTGTTTTTCACATTTTTTCATACATATTGAAAAAATCCAAAAAAATTATATAAGTCAAAAATTGTAAACTTACCGACTGTGCCCCATGCTGCGCCTGGTGGAAGGACAAGATCTGGATCACCACGAAAGTCCATCCCGGCGTAGGGATAGTTGTCCACCGCGATGATTTGTTCTCTCCACCATTGGAAAAACTCATCATCCCAAGTGGTCCGGGAAACTTCACTTCCCCCCAATCTCTTCATCATGTCAGCCCAGCGGGAAATTCTTGGGTCTCTCGGGCTGCTGATGGTAGAGATTACTCTGGGTCTTAGTACTGGAATCTTCTCAAAGAAGAATGTCATCAAAATTGTACCATATCCAAAATGTTTTGTCTTTGCTTGACGGATAAAGGTCAATTGTTGCTTCATGTTCATCAATAGGGTTGTGCACCAATCATATATATGAGTTAAGCATTCCACTGCTATGCTCATTTGCGTCCTGGATGCCTGGTGTAGAGAAGTTGATCCTGTTACTCTCCCAATGGTAAAAAGGAGGATTTTCATGTGCAAATCCCTTAAATATTTGATTGCAATTTGAGTTCCAACTTTCTTGGAACCCTCTATGCAGTACATGTGGACGTAATCTTCCACGGTGAGCCCTCCCAAAGGCTTACCGTGCAAGTCTACTGGCTCCCCTCTCCGGGAGAGTCCAGTGATAAAGTATATGTCTTCCACTTCAATGCGTATTGGCATCTGATCTATCATAAAGCAGTCCTCTTCCAGTTCCCAATAATTCACAAGCATTTCAAGCAACCGGACATTGCTCTTCATATTTGGCATTTTGAAAAACTTGAGTAATCCGCAATTCTGAAGAATATTCAGTGATACTTGGTCCTGCATGACTTCATTGTCTATTGCACTGTGTTCATGCTCTCTCCATGATATGGTCATCCTGTCAAATTTCAACAATTCGTTCATTAGCCACGCATTTTTTTATTTTGGGTCGGGCATACGCGACTTTCTTTGTGCACAGTCGCGTGTATACGCGACTTGGTCATTACAAACTCGCGTATGCGCAAACCCGTGATTTTTAGCAATAAATTCCACAGTGAAAATTCCTAAATTTTAACTTATGAATGGACAAAATGAATAGCAAGGATGGTTGATGAGCTTACCTGAGAAATTCGGTGGAATTCGACGGTCGGTTGCTCCTGATTTGACGAAAGAAGCTTTTTTCTCCAGAGCACTTTTTTCCAAATCAGCAATGTAACAATGAACCAAATATGAGGTAACTTGTCTATTTATGCCCAAAAAGTTGAAAATTTTCGCAAAATTTTGTTATGCTTATTTTTTTGATCTATCTTAAGCTGCATAACCCGGATGCTTGGAAGTGCCCAGATTGGTATATTTTCAGGTACATTTTGACGATTTCGAGATTTTTCCCGGTTTTTGATCCATGACTGCAAACCCGTCATGGTAGGTATATGATCTTCACTGGCATATAGGTTAGGGAATCCACTTTCCGTTGCATTTTTCATACTAGCCTCCATTCTGATCACTTGCCATAGGGTCGATCCCATCAGGTCATGAGTATTACACCCATTTCACTCGCCAATTTTTTAATCATGACTTGGTGGTAGAGCCTTCCTTTACATGGGCTTCTTAGTTAGTTCCTCGCTATCATTTGTTGCCCATGCTGCGTTCTATGTAGGCTCAAGAGTCCTCTTTAGTCCCGCCATGACTTATGTGTTGAGGCTTCATTCTTCTTCTTCTTCACTATCATTTTTCTGGCTATTACCCTAGAGGCTCCTGGTGTTGTTGAGTTGTACTACTACATTGCATATTGGCTACTTGTTTATCCTGGCCTTTAGCCGGCTTCATTTGGACTCGATGTTTAAGCCAACTTTTGACCTTGACCGTCTGTACAAGTTAAACCATTGCATGCACTTAGCTATCGCGACTTGACACCCTTTACCCATGGATGGAACATACCTCTGAGTATCGCTTACCAATTTCCCCCACCTTGCATTGAGCATAGGATTGTTCCAATCCCAGGAACTAGTGCATCTATTCTTTGATACTCGTTCTATCCATTGTACTATAGCATTCTTTTATTCTTTTTCAGGCTTATTATATGAAAAAGACAAAAAAATCAAATATAACAAAAAGAGTGGGAACGGGATGTAACTTCATACTTTTATGGCAGTACAGTGTCAGTTTGTCGCCCTTGAACAAAGCATATACACTTATATATCTTTCCTCCATTTGGGATGGTTTTAGTTTGACCTAGGTTCAGCCTTTACCTTGTTTCACTTGTCAGTCCTCCTCCGGTTGGTTATCTCTTCCAATCATATGGAGAGTTTGTTTTGCCTCCTGCATAACAGACTTATACAGTGTCACTTTTTACTACCATGGTCATCATGAGTCGTGCTTTTGTTCAAGGGAAGTCTAACTTGAGTCGTCCATTCTGCGGTGTCTCTTGACTCATTATTCAGTCGGCCTCCTTGGTCTTGTTAGTATCTTTTTCTATCACATCAGATGTTTTGGTCTTCTGCTCGTGCTGGTTTGAGAAGGTCTCCATTGACTTCTCGCTGGCGGGTTTGTCTCTTATCGACTACGACACATTGCTCTGAGAGAAAACCTAGAGCTGGACCCTGGCCCTATTTCCATCATTGATAGGTGACCTTGTGCTCAGCATTTGATCATCATTATGGGTCTTTGACTGAGTGGTTTCCCCTATGTTCGACGTTAGCATACATTATCACACTTGGGATTCGTGTAGTACCTTGATTTCCATTTGACCCTATTGGTGCATTTCTCGCCTCTGTGTTAGCTTTCATTATTGGTTGGTTCGTAGGGTTTCTTCCGTGCGCTAGCTTCATCTTGTGCATGTCGGAAACGTACTTCGGTTTGGTTCCGTCACTCTACTTCGTCCGATTCCTTCCAAATCTTGGCCTGCGGGTTACACTCGCGCTGGACTGATGTGGGATGCCTTAATGCCTTCCTTCCAACAGATCTTTTCCCATCGACTCCGACTCATTGCTCTGGGAATAAGGTCTAGAGTCTTTTTGTCAGTACCTTAGGGTTTGCAGTCATCAGTGGCAGACTCTTCACTATCGACAGTGGGGATTCATCATTGCCTCCTGATTGGTAGATTCTTCCAAGGGTTCGAATTCAACTCATTTATTCGCACTTGTTAGATTGTACTGGGGCACCTTGACACTCATTTTCATTATTGGTGGGTTGTCTCGCGTTGGTTAACGATAGACATCATTGACCGGTAATCCAACGATTTCTCACATGGTCGACTTCAGCTCATTTATTCCCATTGTGTAGAATTGTGCCGTCGAGATCAGTGAAGACCTCGCGTTGCATCAGCATTTCTCGGTTCACTTTTGACAGTCCATTCAGTTTCTGCCAGTGATGTTGTTCACCCTTATATGTTGCAGTTCAGTATAGCAGCATCCTATATGTTGGCTCCCGAGTTGCATGATTGTACCGTTTATTCCACCCCTTATGATTTGGTACATGGAGATTCAGTTACTTATATGATCAGACATCTAGTTTCAGCATCATTGATCAGCTTTCTATATGTGATACTTGGACATTGATTTAGACTTATACTTTCGGGCCATGCTCAGATGATTCATTGTGTACTTTCAGTTCAGCTATACTTTTATACATGTTGGATCTATTCAGTACTTTCCATATGATGTATTGCAGATGCAGAGCATGGGCATGCATACTGCGCGGCATGAGTTGACTCTCTGTTTTCTTTCATTGGTTTTTGGCAGGCTGAAATATGGTGAAGTCCTCTCTTGTCCTTATGAAGTTCTTTCTATGTGCATAATACATTTCGACCATCATGTACCCCTTCTGACCTCATATATTAGGGGGCATCTATTATAGCATCATTTTTCACCCTCATGTGATTCATGATTGTCTCTTTGGCCTTGGGCACCCATTCCCACAGACTTGAACAAAATTCATAAAAAACAGTGTTAAAAATCCCATATGTAGGTATGCCCAGACTTTTCCGCGTGTATACGCGAGTCCATTCACACTTTTCCGCATATGCCATTAAAATCATTAAAATATATATAAAATTCCCTATTTTCGGGTTGGGTTGATGGTTACTCCAGTAGTTCAACCACCCCAGCACGTGGCCAATAGTTTCCAACTGATTGAAACTACTTTGAGGGAGTATAAAAGCCCCTCATGTCCATGGCCTAAGGGAGAGAGAAATTTATAGATTTTATACTCTGTTGGAATCCCAATTCAAGTCTGATTTCCCGTGCCTCCTGCACTTTCGGATTTATACGAGAAACCTTGTTTCTGGAGATATTCATCCATTTTATATGCCATAAATTGCACAAGTCTTGAAAGTATCTTAGCGAGGCAAGGCGGGATGGATGCGGGCTGATCATTTGTTGAGGGCTCAGTGGAAGGATTGGGTAAATCTCTTGCCTTTTTTATATCGTGTACATGCTATTCGCATAATGAAGAGCCATCTTGTTCTTTGAACCTATGTGTTAATGTTTACTTATATATGTGAAAAGATTATCATTTAAGCATTTATTATGGTTTATATAATGTTTCACATGGATTGCACTAACGTTTAGGAGAAGTATATGTTGTACAACTAGGTTTCCGTGCACATTCTTTCTTGTTTTCCAGGTTAAGGAGGAAGAAGGGTTGCTGGGGGTTTGGACCCCACGGGATCTACATCGAACGTAGGACTACGGGTGAGTTCTACTATCGTTGTTATCTATTTTTTTGCATTTAAGTATGGTTGTGTGTGAGTCCTTCTGAATAGCATGCCCTGATCTGTGTAGGTTTTGACCCAACGAACCTCTAGGGTGATTTTCCCCGAAACACATACTGCTGGGCAGGCCTTGGTAGTATGACAGAGCAGTAGTACATGATGGTAAGAAGAACACTTAAATTTCTTCAAGGATGGAGTACATCGCACATTTATACCTATGGAGGAAGGAGAACCATCAAGCACAGTGGCTGATCCAAAGACCTTGTTGATGAGTGGGAAGGAGTATCTACAACATATTTAAGAAGAAGAGGTAAGTTTTGCTTTAGTCTGAAAACCTAAAGTAATGCTTACTTCTACAAATATTTCTGATTTTCCAATTGAAATCCAAGAGATGATGGACAATTATTGTGATATTATTGTGGATGATTTGCCTGATGAATTGCCACCTGTGAGAAAAATTAGCCATCAGGTAGATTTTATTCTAGGATCAAATCTGCCAAATAAAGCAGCCTACAGAATGGCTCCCAAAGAGAATGAAGAAATCAGGAAGCAAGTGCAGGAGCTGATTGAAAAAGGTCTGATAAGAGAGAGTTTGAGTCCATGTGTAGTACCAGCAGTGCTGAGCCCAAAAAAGGATGGAGGCTGGAGAATGTGTATTGATTCCAAAGTAATCAATAAGATAACAATCATGTATAGATTCCCTTTACCTAGAGTTGAAGATTTAATGGACTGTTTGAGTGGCGCAAAGTATTTTTCAAAATTGGATTTGAAAAGTGGGTATCATCAGATTAGAATAGAAGAGGGTGATGAATGGAAAACTGCCTTTAAAACAAATGAGGGATTGTATGAGTGCTTGGTAATGCCTTTTGGCTTATCTAATGCACCCAGTACTTTTACGAGGTTGATGAATGAAGTGTTAAAAGAATTTATTGGTAAATTTGTAATAGTATATCTAGATGACATATTAGTTTTCAACAAAACAAAAGAAGAACATTTAAGGCATCTTAATTATGTCTCGAAGAAGTTACATCAGGAGAAGTTATTGATCAATTTGAAGAAATGTTCATTCATGAAAGAGGAGCTGGTGTATTTGGGTTTTGTTGTTTCTGCTGAAGGACTGAAGATGGATCCAGAAAAGGTTAAGGCAATTGTGGAGTGGCCTTCACCAAGAAGTGTTTTTGAGGTAAGAAGTTTCCATGGACTTGCCAGTTTTTACAGAAAATTCGTAAAGAATTTCAGCAAGATTAATGCACCCATCATTGAAACAATAAAGAAGGACAAACAACCATTTAAATGGACTGTTGAAGCTGAACATAATTTTAAGTTATTGAAGCAAAAGATAACTAAAAAGCCTGTTTTAGTTCTGCCTGATTTTAACAAGCCTTTCCAAGTGAAGTGTGATGCCAGTGGAGAAGCAATTGGAGTTGTGTTGAGTCAAGATGATAGGCCTGTAGCGTACTTCAGTGAGAAGCTGAATGACACCAGAAGAAAGTATTCCTCTTATGAAAAGGAATTTTATGCAATTGTGCAGACATTGAAGAAGTGGAGACATTACTTAATGTCTAAAGAATTTGTATTATACTCTGATAATCATGCTTTGCAGTACATTGTACAACAACCTAAATTAAATCATAAGCATGCCAAGTGGGTTGAATATCTCCCATTTTTAATGTTGCAGATTTGTACAGGTATGAAGATGATGGTGCAGAAGAAGGACCAGCAGACAAAGAGCAGATTGAATGGGTAAAGCAGCTACCTCCAGCACAACCATTACAGCTAGAGAAGATATTGGACGAGAGAATTTTCAAGAAGACTAGAGGACAAGAGTACTTCCAGTACTTGATCAAGTGGAAGGACCAGTCAGATGAAGATGCCACTTGGATGACTGAAGTAATGTTGTAGAAGATAGGTAGTTCTGTGGAAGAGCTCATGGACAGGAGCCCATGAAGAAACTTTCCCTCAGGAGTCTGATGCAGGGGCACTATATAGTAGCCAGCAATGTAGGAGGATTTTCCACATGTTGTGGCTAGGAGGGTTCGAAATTATTCAAAATTGTAACAGCAAGGTGTCAATACCTTAGCTGTTTGTTGCATTTAGAACAGTTAGGTTCAGTCAATAACTGTAGAAGTCGAATAGTTTTGGTTTGTGTCCATTTGTTCAATTTTTGTTGTTCGAATATTATGTAATTAGGCCTTTTATGTTTAGAATAAAAATGGTCCTCAGAGAGGAACCGAAGAGTCATATAGTGAATTATATATTGTAACCCCTAGCATAGTGAAAGGGGGGGATTTTCACAGTGAATTATTGAATCAAAAAGGCATACTCTCTGTTAAAAAATTATAAGGTTTAGTTGTCTGTCTATGTGTATTGGAATTCCTTTGGAGAACTCGCTCCTTAGAATTACAGTTCTGTGCAAAATACTGTGTAAGTCTCCTTTTGTTTCATCTCTGTCTGTTTGGAGCTCATGCTCCCAGTGCTCGAATTTGAATATGTTATAGTTGTGTCGAACCCTTGTAAGAGGCCGAGAGTGAGTTATAGTGGTTATTAGCCCGAGCGAGGGTATTAAGCCTTTGTATAAGGCGTTGAATTCTGTGTGTTCGAATAAAATTTCATTGGAGTGAAACCCTGCCTGTTGAAGAGCTTAACTTGGTTTATTGTTAAGTGAGCGATATCGTTCGAGGCTTGAACTAGAGTTAATAAGGCAGAGTCTATATGAAGAATGGCACTAACCATGGTGGAATCTCCAGTCGAGCACTGTTCCAAAACTGGAGCGGGTTTGTGAAACTAAAATAGCCCTCATTGCGCCGCTTTTGGCTGGAGGCAAAACAACTCCAAAAGAGTGCGATCCATTGTAAAATCACCACGTCACCCAGATAATACCACCTCCATCACGTAATTTCTGAGTGTTAATCCTCAGCCTTTGAAAAAACATGATTTTAATATGCATCACCTGATCTGGAGAGGGGGAGATCCCACGGTCGTCGCATAGTGACATGCATGAGCGATAAGAGAAGATATGAGCGTACTGCTTTGTGGTATTTTTCATTTATTTAATTAACTATCGGACTGTGGACCCCATAAGACAAGGCGTCGGTTGTAAGGGTTACTCCGTTGAGTTAAACCTTAGTCAGTTGTATTAAAAAGAGCCAACCTTATAATATAAGATATATATATATATATATATATATATATATATATATATATATGTGGGTTTGTGTGCGCTGGAATAAAATCACCAAAAGTCATATATATATTTGGGGTTTCAATCATAAGTAAAGTGCTTTGTTACGAAGGCCAAGGGTCATATTAGAACGAGATATAGTCTCGGTGTATTATTCAAAGGGACAAAATTTTATATTATTCGAGAGTTGTATAATATTAAAATATGACATTTCATTTAATCAATTCCATGAATTGATTAATGAAATAAAGTTGAAGTACAGAAGATTCCCATAATGAAGGCTCCCTTGGTGAATGAAAAATACAGAGTCAAAATAGTGGCCAGCTCTCCTTAGCCGGGATTCAAAAAATTTTGCTGTCACCATGATAAAGTGATCTTACCATGTTTTTTAATTTCATCCTTGGTCTTGGCTTCCCACCATACCAATGCTGCTCCATCCATTCTCAAAGAGGCTAACTGTATCTTGGTGTCGTCATCATGAAGGTTCTATATCCTCAAAGTAAACTTTCAACTGTCTTATCCAATTATCAAGTTTCTCAGCATTGAATTCACCGTTAAACATAGGCAACTCAAATTTAACATCAAGATTTAAAAATGAACTTTTACCAGTAGTTTTAGACTTGTGAGATTGATTCACTGAAGTAGATGATGAAAATGTAGAGGAAGAGGTTGAAGATGGCGATGGTGGATCACCATTTCCTCCATGTCCTTTCTTTGACTTGTCATCACTTTTCTTTCCTCTTGAAGAGCCCTCCAGGGAAAACTTTAGGGGTGAATTTTAAGGGGTTTTAAATTTTGGGAGGGCGAATTTTTTATATAAAACCCATTTTCTATAGTTTTATAAATTTAGCCCTATAATTATTTTAAAAATAATTAATTATTAAGTGTTAGCACAGAAACATAAATGCCCATAAACATTAAAACTTGAAATTCACCTCTTGATTTTCTGGTATGGAGCGGATTTGATTTGCATTCACCCGAGATTTGCTGGTCGGAGGGGATTCGAGTGAAATTTGCCCCCATTTTCACTGGGTTGGGGTTGACATTCGCCTCCATCTTTTACTAGGTTAGGGCTTGGAAGTGGGTTAGGGCTTGGAAGTTGGATTCTTCTGGGTTTGCATCATGAAATGTGTCGAATTATGTGCAGGGAGGCTGACCGTGGTGCAAAATGATTTCTGCTTATCCCCACTACTGTTCGAAATCCAATTTTGGTGGGCTTACCCCAAGGTGAAACAACGGGGTGAAACAATGGGCTACCTTATTCGAAATTCAGTTTTGGTGGGCTTACCCCAAGGTGAAATAGCGGGGTGAAACAATGGGCTTCCTTGGCATAAATTGTGTAACAATCTGAGCTTTGGCTCATTGCTGGGGTAATAGAAATGAAAATCTGGTCAAGCAAAGCAGGAAGAATGGATTCAACATAGTCAAAATGTTCTTTCTGTTTATGGCAATCAATCCTCACTGGTTTCCTTCCTGCCAAGTCCTCTGGTAGCTCTTTCACGAATCAAAACAGGTACAAAACCTTCCATTTGTTGAATAAAATAGTCTACATCAAATATATCTGCAAAACCACTTGTATAATTCCAGTATACAGCTACTTCAAAGTTTGGCAGAACAAATTTTTCATTTAATAAACGAGCAATGCCAATGCCATCACATAAATCTCTTTGCATCTGATTGAGACCACCATAGCATTCCATTTTGCTGTATCCATTGCTCTTCTCTGGCAGAGGTGTTAAAGGCTTGGATTTCCACCATTTGCAGGGCTTCCAATCCACAATACGCTGCTCCACATTTTAGATATCTACTTCTCTTATTAATCATCAATATGAGTGAAAATGGGATGAAATGTTGTCCAGGAGATAGCATTGTTGACAAAAGATTAACAACAAGGATGGAAATAACGATGGCTACCAAGAATACACCTGACACTGCTTGCTTCAAGGCAACCATTGGCATAAGCATATGATAACTTGTAGAACTGAATCTAGCAATGTGTGAGTTGGAGTGTGCGCGAGGTGTACCGTCACCATTCCCAATCGTACAGATCATGTTGAACTCATCTGAGCATTAATCCATAAAATTTAGGAGGGTTGTGATGTTAGGATTTAAACATTCTGGATGAGGCCTAATTCTCAACGCAGTAAATGTCCCTAAGCATATTGTGGGAAAAACTCTGTTGAACCCTTTTGATTTGTTTGGAATCATATCATTTGAGTATGTAGATAATAACTTAGAAAATGCAGTTGAAAATATCAGTTGTTCTAAATGAGTAATGCTCTTTGTTTGTTGTCATTGCAGGCATATTTAGCATGTGGAATACCACGGAATAATATGCGGAGGATGCAGCTGTTTCAAAGGGTAAATGTCTCTCTTAAATTATTCTAGACATGAGATCTTTGTGTGTTTTTAGAATTGTACATAAATTTATGTGATCAAATTGCAGGCTTCTCCTATGGTTTCTCTGTTCTATTTCCTTGTATTTTGTATGACATCTCAGATGTGCTGGGTATGGTGTCTATGCCCTAATTCTAGTCTGCATTATATGGTAGTTTATCTGTGGTAGTGTTTATTTAGTATGGTGGCTGAGTTGCGTTTTGTAGGGCTTCTATGCTTCATTTCTGGTCTACGTGAATGTTTCCTTAACTCAATTATGAATGGTTTTAACATCAATACATAGAGGTTGAAAATCGTTGTTGGCTATGACTCAACTTATGAATGGTTTTAGCATCAATACATAGAGGTTGAAAATGTAATATTTGGTGCCTCAGAATAAGAGGTTGATATGATAGTTATGAACATACAAACCCAAAAAATACACAACACTCAGTTATATGTCACAACCAAAGTATGAAGAATTAATGAAATGGGTATAAGAACCTAGACCATACGTTGCTCTAAATGCAATGTGATGAAGTTTTCTCCAAGTATTCTTGGCCTGGAATATGTTTCTGAAAATAATTCAGCATCATTGGGTAAGTAGCTAAAGGAAAAAATAAAAGAATCCTCTAAATCTGGAACTTTGATACATTGGTGGGTTCTTCAATTCAAACTCGGTTCCCCTTGTAGAATATTCCTTCTGCTACAGCCTCATAAGCTATAGGAATTTTTCCACTATATGATCCCATTGAGAAATTACTTTGTTAATTTACTAATTTTCTGGTGCATATACCAGCCAGCAAGCTAGTGAATGAAGTGAGGTTGGTTTTTGTAGATGAGATATTGATTGAGAATGCCAACAACGATAACCTTAAGCTCTAGCCGAGAAATTTAAGGTAGAATTTCTTCCTTCAAACACAGAGACTGGTAGTAAAGGATATAGTCAATAAAAAAATATAATTCCGTGCCCAGCAAGAATAAGGGGTCTGAGGCACATTCCAGCGTGAACCCCCAAGGATATTCTACTTGAAATTTATCCAAATGAACCCGTAAATCAAGATATAGGAATAACACCTTATCTGCACTCATGAAAACTCAATAATTAGTGAAATTTTGGCCTTGTGGGTAGAAGGGAAAACACACAGTCAACAAACAACCAATATTGGCTAGAAGAAATAAATGACATCTGTCCCTTTCAATTAATCAACATGTTGTAGATGTGATTTTAGATCCAATGGATTTGTTGGTGATGGATCATACTGAATCTAGGAGCGTGTGAGTTGGAGTGTGCGCGAGGTGTTGTTGTCACCATTCCCAATGGTACAGATCATGTTGAACTCCTATGAGCATGAATCCGTTGAATTTAGGAGGGATTTGATGTTAGGATTTAAACATTCTGGATGAGGCCTAGTTCTCAACGCAGTAAATGCCCCTAAGCATATTGTGGGAAAAACTCTGTTGAACCCTTTTGATTTGTTTGGAATCATATCATTTGAGTATGTAGATAATAGCTTAGAAAATGCAGTTGAAAATATCAGTTGTTCTAAATGGGAAATGCTCTTTGTTTGTTGTCATTGCAGGCATATTTAGCATATGGAATACCATGAAATAATATGCGGAGGATGCAGCTGTTTCAAAAGGTAAATGTCTCTCTTAAATTATTCTAGACATGAGATCTTTGTGTGTTTTTAGAATTGTACATAAATTTATGTGATCAAAGTTCAGGCTTCTCCTATGGTTTCTCTGTTTTTTTTCCTTGTATTTTGTATGACGTCTCAGATGTGCTGGGTATGGTGTCTATGCCCTAATTCTGGTCTGCATTATATGGTAGTTTATCTATGGTAGTGTCTATTTAGTATGGTGGCTGAGCTGTGTTTTGTAGGTCTTATGTGCTTCATTTCTGGTCTGCGTGAATGTTGCCTTAACTTAATTATGAATGTTTTTAACATCAATACATATAGGTTGAAAATGTAATATTTGGTGCCTCAGAATAAGAGGTTGATATGACAGTTACGAACATACAAACCCAGAAAATACACAACACTCAGTTATATGTCAGAACCAAAGTATGAAGAATTAATGAAACGGGTATAAGAACCTAGACCATATGTTTCTCTAAATGCAATGTGATGAAGTTGCCTCCAAGGATTCTTGGCCTGGAATATGCTTCTGAAAATAATTCAGTATCATTGGGTAAGTAGCTACGGGAAAAAATAAAAGAATCCTCTAAATCTAGAACTTGGATACATTGGTGGGTCCTTCAATTCAAACTCGGTTCCCCTTGTAGAATACTCCTTCTACTACAGCCTCATAAGCTATAGGAATTTTTCCACTATAAGATCCCATTGAGAAATTAATTCGTTAAGATACTAATTTTCTGGTGCATATACCAGCCAGCAAGCCAGTGAATGAAGTGAGGTTGGATGTTGTAGATGAGATATTGATCCAGAATGCCAACAATGATAACCTTAAGCTCTAGCTGGGAAATTTAAGGTAGAATTTCTTCCTTCAAACACAGAGACTAGTAGTAAAGAATATAGTCAATAAAAAAATATAAGTCTGTGCCTAGCAAGAATAAGGGGTCTGAGGCACATTCCAGTGTGAACCCCCACAAATATTCTACTTTAAATTTATCCAAATGAACCCGTAAATCAAGATACAGGAACAAAACCTTATCTCCACTCATGACAACTAAATAATTGGTGAAATTGTGGCCTTGTGGGTAGAATGGAAAACACACAGTCTGCAAAAAACCAATATCGGCTTGAAGAAAGAAATGACATCTGTCCCTTTCAATTAATCAGCCTGTTGTAGATGTGATTTTAGATCCAATGGATTTGTTGGTGATGGATCATACTGAATCTAGAAGCGTGTGAGTTGGAGTGTGCATGAGGCATTGCCGTCACCGTTCCCAATCGTACAGATCATGTTGAACTCCTATGAGCATGAATCCGTTGAATTTAGGAGGTATGTGATGTTAGGATTTAAAAATTTCAGATGAGGCCTAATGCTCAATGCAGTAAATGCCCCTAAGCATATTGTGGGAAAAACTCTGTTGAACCCTTTTGATTTGTTTGGAATCATATCATTTGAGTATGTAGATAATAGCTCAGAAAATGCAGCTGAAAATATCAGTTGTTCTAAATGGGTAATGCTCTTTGTTTTTTGTCATTGCAAGCATATTTAGCATATGGAATACCACGGAATAATATGCGGAGGATGCAGTTGTTTCAAAGGGTAAACGTCTCTCTTAAATTATTCTAGACATGAGATCTTTGTGTGTTTTTAGAATTGTACATAAATTTATGTGATCAAAGTTCAGGCTTCTCCTATGATATCTCTGTTCTGTTTCCTTGTATTTTATATGACGTCTTAGATGTGCTGGGTATGGTGTCTATGCCCTAATTCTAGTCTGCATTATATGGTAGTTTATCTGTGGTAGTGCCTATTTAGTATGGTGGCTGAGCTGTGTTTTGTAGGGCTTATGTGCTTCATTTCTGGCCTGCATCAATGTTGCCTTAACTTAATTATGAATGGTTTTAACATCAATACATAGAGGTTGAAAATATTTGTTGGCTATGACTCAACTTATGAATGGTTTTAACATCAATACATAGAGGTTGAAAATGTAATATTTGGTGCCTCAGAATAAGAGGTTGATATGACAGTTACGAACATACAAATCCAAAAAATACACAACACTCAGTTATATGTCACAGCAAAAGTATGAAGAATTAATGAAATGGGTATACGAACCTATACCATATGTTGCTCTAAATGCAATGTGATAAAGTTGTCTCCAAGGATTTCTGGCCTGGAATATGCTTATGAAAATAATCCAGCATCATTGGGTAAGTAGCTACAGGAATAAATATAAGAATCCTCTAAATATAGAACTTGGATACACTGGTGGGTCCTTCAATTCAAACTCGGCTCCCCTTGTAGAATACTCCTTCTGCTACAGCCTCATAAGCTACAGGAATTTTTCCACTATAAGATCCCATTGAGAAATTACTTTGTTATGATACTAATTTTCTTGTGCATATACCAGCCAGCAAGCCAGTGAATGAAGTGAGGCTAGTTGTTGTAGATGAGATATTGATCCAGAATGCCAACAACGATAACCTTAAGCTCTAGCCGGGAAATTTAAGGTAGACTTTATTCCTTCAAACACAGAGACTGGCAGGAAAGAATATAGTCAATACAAAAATATAAGTTTGTGCCCGGTAAGAATAAGGGGTCTGAGGCACATTCTAGCGTGAACCCCCACAGATATTTTACTTGAAATTTATCCAAATGAACCCGTAAATCAAGATACAGGAACAAAACCTTATCTCCATTCATGAAAACTCAATAATTGGTGAAATTGTGGCCTTGTGGGTAGAATGGAAAACACACAGTCGTCAAACAACCAATATCGGCTTGAAGAAAGAAATGACATCTGTCCCTTTCAATTAATCAACATGTTGTAGATGTGATTTTAGATCCAATGGATTTTTTGGTGATAGATCATACTGAATCTAGCAGCGTGTGAGTTGGAGTGTGCGCGAGGCGTTGCCGTCACCGTTCCCAATCATACAGATCATGCTGAACTCCTATGAGCATGAATCCATTGAATTTAGGAGGGATGTCGTGTTAGGATTTAAACATTCCGAATGAGGCCTAATGCTCAACGCAGTAAATGTCCCTCAGCATATTGTGGGAAAAACTCCGTTGAACCCTTTTGATTTGTTTGGAACCATATCATTTGAGTATGTAGATAATAACTCAGAAAATGCAACTGAAAATATCAATTGTTCTAAATGGGTAATGCTCTTTGTTTGTTGTCATTGCAGGCATATTTAGCATATGGAATACCACGGAATAATATGCAAAGGATGCAGCTGTTTCAAAGGGTAAATGTCTATCTTAAATTATTCTAGACATGAGATCTTTGTGTGTTTTTAGAATTGTACATAAATTTATGTGATTAAAGTTCGGGCTTTTCCTATGTTTTCTCTGTTATGTTTCCTTGTATTTCGTATGACATCTCAGATGTGTTGGGTATGGTGTCTATGCCCTAATTCTGGTCTGCATTATATGGTAGTTTATCTGTGGTAGTGTCTATTTAGTATGGTGGTTGATCTATGTTTTGTAGGGCTTTTGTGCTTCATTTCTGGTCTGTGTGAATGTTGCCTTAACTTTGCTACACATGATAGATGAAATAATTTGTAGGGCATCTCTTCTTATCTCTGTCTCGGTCTGCTCATTTGTTTGTATGAAAATGTGTATAGAAAACTCATTTTCTGTATAGACATGGACCTGTATATAAAAGTGTGTTAGTAATGGTCTACTCATTTGATTGTATGACGATGTGTATTGATGTGCTCATACATAGATGTATATATGTTCCTGTGACATATATCTCAGGTATGGTCTGCTCATGTGCTTGTATGGTGGCATGGATGTTGTGAGGCCCTATGGTTTATATTTTTTATTGTCATAAAGAGCACCTATCACACGTGGATATGGATTGTGAACCAAAACTTAACTAGGGTATTATCCAAAGTATCATCTATTACTAATTTTGTCAATTAATAGTTTTCTTAATAGACTCGTTACTGTGTAGGGATGCTGAGGAGGGATGGAGCTCAAAACCTCTAATGCATGGATATGGACACTTAATGATTTAGCAATTAATAATCACATCAAATCCTACTGATATTGTATTATAGGGATGAATGAAGTTTCAAGAGCTACTATATGTTGTAAAAGGATATACATCTCAGCTGCAATTTTTAAATTTGGTTATTTGTTTTTGGTAAAAGTATTACTGGCCATGTGTCAACAACATTAACAACTAACTTCTATGACCAAGTTTTTCAGATGGCTTGCTTAAGTTGAGGGCTCAATCTATAGGGTTTATTTGCATGTGTCCCTTTGTCATTGTATTTCAATCTCCTACTACCTGAAACTCTAAAATCCTCAAGCCTGACTTACACAAATAAAATATAAACATATATGTTTGAAATTCATCAATGTGCATCATAATTGACAATTGTGTGTCTGATTATGCTGTTTGAAATTTATCTTTAGGCTTCTTACAAGGTTGGGGGACATTATATCAGTGCCAATTCCATAGAGCAATCCATTCTTTACCGCAAGATGTCACGTTCTACACAGGTATTGCCACCGTCTGTAATCTTTTCTTCTTAGCAATTTTTGGTTTATTACATAGTATCTCTTGACCACTTTGAAGTATGTAATGATAATTAATCATGGGTATCGTAATCTTGTTTGTACATAAAATAATTTCAAAACACTAATTAATTGTTGTTTCTTGTTTTCAATGGCTTCAAGCACTTCTTTCTATCGGAACAAGGTTTAAAACAGGAGAGGAGCGACATACATTTGGACAGAGATTTGGTCTTGCTGGTTCTGAACCACTTGTTTGTTTTGCTCTTTGCAGTGGGACATTCTCTGATCCTGCGGTATGTGGCATTTTATTATGAGCTGAAACATGATCTTATTTTATTGCTTTGCCTTTTGTTCTTTCCAATCAGTCCACAAAGCATCCTTAAGCTAGTTTGTAAAATATTTGAATAAAATACTTGCAAAATTTGAGGTCTAAAATGATGATATACAGGCTCATATTTTTCCATTTATAACTTCATTGATGCATTTTTTGTTCTCTACATGCTGCCAATGACTCCCTAAGTATTACCTACTACAACAAAATTACAAGCTACCATTTAAAAAACAACATAGTTTTGATGTCTCGAGCTACTAGCAAGTGTTTGTAATTTTGTATTGCTACTACTAACACTATTTTATATACAGGTTTGTGTCTATACAGAAAAAAATGTGTACAATGAGATGGAAATGGCTAAAAAGGAGTTTCTTCTAGCAAGAATTGGCATCCAGAATAACAAGAAGGTCCTTCTACCAAAACTTCTTGAATGGTATGCAAAGGAGACAGCAATTAGCTCAAGAAGCCTGCTTGGTTGGGTGTGCCAAAATGTGGATGAGATACAATGAGAGGCTATAAATAAATGTGTTGAAATAAAACCCCACAAGATGCCAACCCATTGTATAGAATGGTTTCAATATAATAGCAATTTTAGGTATATACTAAATATGTATATATTTCAGATCATACTCGATATTTTTGTCAGAAATGAGCTTACATTCTTATCTTCTCAAGATAGGTTAGGATTTGTTGTCTTTTCCTCAATAGGCCACTTTCATATTTGATACAACAAACCTTCGAACTAAATTGGATACCTAGAATGGATTCCACAAGTAAGGAAATTTGGATCCAACTTTTTACATGAGGAAGCACAGACTTAGTGAATAAGCTTCAAGAATTTTGCATGGTTCCATGACTTTAGGTCTAGAAAAAGATGCCATAACAAAAGAACTTAGGATCAAATCCTTATAAATGCACAAAACTTAGATCATCCACAGAGAGAGGGTTGCTCACTTTGTATTTTACACAACATTCACCTGCATAGCCATGATTTGCATGATTTGACACATCCACAGAGATTCTAGTTTAAAATTTCATGAATTTTCCACAGTTGATCTTCATAGATTCTACTGAGAGTCAATAGAGACTACTACATGATCATCGCATGAACTACTACAAAACTCAGATCATAGAGACTATTACACAATCATCACATGAACTACTACAAAACCCAAATCATAGAGACTAATACAAATCTTATCACGGTTGATATTATGGGATGCATACAATGAGGACAATCTTTTTGTCATCAAATTCGTTATCACAAAGACATAACATAGCCTTTGACCATAAGATTCAGAATTTTTGAAGAAAAAAAAAATGCCACGAGTATTGTGCCTTAGATCTGTGACATATGTCACAGGGCTTACATACTGTTCACAAAGATATGTGAACCTCAGACTCACATGTTTCATCCTCAGCCTAAGAACCCTTGCATTGGTGCCTTAGAACTGCACTTGTGTTGCCTCATAAAACTTAGTCTGAAGTTGTTTGGATGCCCTTCTGCATCTTTGGATTACCTTAGATAGAGACTTTCGATCATGATCTCAGACCTCAAAATTTTAGGCCTGAAACAGAAAGGAGATAATATAGGCCTGTACTAGGCCTCTCCCACAGAAAATTTTGGCTACCCTTCATGCTTCCACAGATTTGGATCACAGAACAAGGATTCACATAGGAAATTTTGCATACCAAGGGAGCTTTGCATAGTGCCTTATGAGACTTCGCACAACAAGGCTTAGTGAGCCACAAATATTCAACCTTCTCAAGAGCTTCAATTTTTCTTCAATGCCCCCCAGCTCTAAAACCATGCTGATTTTTTGACAAGGGCATAGCTAGCACAGTTTCCTTATTCAATTTTACAGCTTCAAATCATTATTAGCATCACATAACCTTTATTTCGTTAAAAATGATAAGAAAATCATTCATTAACATAAAATAGCAGTAATAAATCACATTAGAAACACCAAGAAGCCATAAGACAAGAGACACAGAAATTAGGCCTGAGGCCAGGGTAAAACCCAGAAATGCTTCCTTATGGAAGAGAGAGAGAGAGAGTTACAGTTTCATCAATACATCATAAATAACCATAGAAAAATAATAGAGAAACTGGTAACCAGATCATAATCAAGTGTCATGATAAAAACCAGACACCTAAAATTTCGACCTCACTCCTAAAATTTCAGACCTTCCTGTAATTTCGTTGGATTAGAGATGCACAAGTCAAAATTGATGTGCCCAAATGAGGAGAAATGATCTCCTTTATGTAGCCTTCAAGTAGGGGTTGAATGGGTGCCTCTTCGGGGTCCAACCGACCTAAAACATCATGAGGCCAACTTGAAATAAATTTGGAGGCAAATTTAAAATTTTAATTTCCCATTTCTTTTTCAAGATGAAAATACTGACCATGTCTACCATATTTTCCAACAAAAACCTTAGACGGAAATTGATCCAAACTCCAAGAAAAATATTTGATGGCTATTAGAAAGATTTTTTGACCCTCCTAAGAATAATTTTTTGACCCACCACTACAAAGGTAAATTAATCATTGTTGGGCACTCTTTAGGTCACATGACATCTTTTTCCCAAAAAATCATAATGTCATGGTTTTTAGTAGATACTAAACAACATGATTTTTTCTAGGTGAAAATTTGTTTTGGGTTTGGACTCATGACCTTTTGGCAATTTTCTCATTTATGCTTCAACCCAATACTTACTTGGAAATCCCTTACCTTCAAAAAATATACATTTGAAAATCTCTAGCACTATCCTATTTCCTCATTCAACCAGCCCATTATATTCAAGCAAATAAAGTGTAGAATTGCCTTTGCCTTTAAATCCCTTCACTTGTGTAAAAATTGGCAAATTCATTTAATGCAAACTCCCTTTCCTTATCTAATTGAAGGACTTTAATTCTCTTCCTGAATTAATTCTCCATTTCTCTCTTAATTTCTTGAACTCAACAAATGCAACAAACTTTATTATTAAGAAAAACAATTACATTTTCCTAAATATGTCAACAACAAGGAGAAAATGCCTTGCCCTAGGTACTAAAAGTGTCTTCATGGGTCCACAAAGGATCACAACAGACTAATACCAAACTTCACATCGCACTCCATACTTTTTCTTCACCAAAGATCTTCCAACACTATTTTCAAAGCAAGCATGTTGCACATGCATCTTTCTCCTCCTAATCTGAAAGTAAACCACTAACCATCTTAGGTTTTCTCTAAAGGGAAGTTAAGGTGCTAATAACTTTGATGCCATAAATAAATGCTATGAATATTAATACTAGCTATCTAAGCATGCCATTTTGCCACATCATCATCCACAAGCCTATACAACCCATTCTGTTTTAGCACCAATGCAATCACCTAACCATTACCTTTATCTTTCACAAAACGATTTTCAACACTAAATGAGGCCTCCAAATATGGACTTTATATTGTTATATCACTAATTGAGAGAAGATTTTTATCCATATCTGGTCAATGGTATGTAATGCACATTCTCAAAAGTACACTTATCATCTAACAATTTCATTTGAACATCCCCACAATTTTCCACAAAATGCACCCAACCAAACCCAAAGTCTATAGTTTCTATTTTGGATTTGGCTTCAATGAAGGTAATAAACCAATCCTTCTTGATGGTCATGTGCTTTAAAGCACCAAAATCAAGGAACCAATTACGTAAAGGCCTAGCTCCCACCTAAGAAGAAATTTAAATAAATATATATACTATATATGTTATAGGGATCTTGTTGCCGGGCTGTCATAGGTTTCATAGCTGCGCAGGTGTTTATTACTGTTGTGAATTGTGTGTGGCACTGAACTAGGATTGAGTTTAATATACAGTTCAATGCTTAGATATTTTTATAATCCAGAGCCAATTCATCCCTTTGTCTTGTCCATTATGGTCTCATTTCATGAGTGGAAGTAAGATTAGGTCAAGGTTCATCCAGGGTGAAAACTGCTTCAGTCATAATTGACTTCATCACATCCACGGAAAACTTGCCAGTAATTGATATCTAGCCAGATTTGTCATGCCTATAGAACAAGATGGTTCTTTGTGTTATATCTGATTTGGACTTATAAGTTATAACTACCAGATTTGAAAAGATACATATACTGAAAATGTATCTCTCCTTCTACAAATTTAAAATAAGACAACATTTGTACAAAAATAGTAGGAGAGCATTGGCAAGTTTTAGACTCGACCTCCTCTCCAATCAATGGAGCTATCAGGTAAATACAGGGTGCCATTGCTGCTACTTGTGGGATTCTTCTATAAACAGATTTATGGCATGGCATGGGCATGACATGGGGAATGGAGTTTTTCTAATGGTTCTCTTCATGTTGATGGTTATAATTTTAACAGATTCAGTAGGGTGGCTGCAACTGGCACATATTCCTTTCAATATCCATATTTTGAAGGCACGAGAAGGAATAATATTTTGAAGAAGTGAAAAGAAGTTCACCTTATTATAGTTACCATGCTAGTTCTTCCTTTAAGAGCTTCACAACATCAAATCATTTCCATCATTATGGTTGTGTAAGAGTCGTGATGGTGTTGTAATGTAAATTATGTTTCCATAGTTGAACATCAAAATTATTTTGCAATATTGTTATTGTACCATGGCACCTGGATTGGATCCAGTGTTTATCAACACTTTTTTAATAGAATGTTTGCTTTTCTTCCTACTACTGTTTATTTCAACCTTTATAGGATGCATAACAAGTCTTTATGAAATAATAGCAAAGATCGCTAGAAGATGCTTCCAAAGGATTCCTGATTCTTAATGAATTAAGAACTTGGTAACTTGGTAACGCTTCAGTTGACCATTTTGAGACAATTTGTTTTGCAGATAAGGATGGTAAAATGTGGGGACAACTAAGACACATGAGTTGGGAAAATTTAAATTCCTTTCTTCTGTTTATTAATCATATAACTGAAAATTTCTATATTGGACATCATCACATCTACGAGAATGTTACAAGAATAACACCTTATGAAACCCTCCATTGTGAAAAATAACAATAATATCCTTTATTAATGGGAGTTAGATAATGACAACCATGATTGCATGGTAGTTATAATATTTCTTGGTAGCTAAACATGAATAAGTGGAAGTTACAATCCCATATGATTACACTTCTGATTCTAACACTCCCACTTAGCTCATCATCTATGGTGTGAAATTCGTTCATTCTATGATTAAGTGGTATCTATTTGCTTGTTATCCCTGATATCCATTGATTGGATTAGAGAACATGGATTCAGCTATTTGCAGGATGACTCTTCAGGATCCATTTATGGAGAGCATGATGAAATATGAGGTGCTCCTTCTAAGGTCGAGTTTCCCCTCAAGGTTTAAAGGTAAAATAAATCAAAATGATTATGTTTAGGGTTAGCCCTCTTACTTTCCCATAAGAAGTATTTGTAGCAACCAATGCCCATATTAAATTCTCTGCAGATATTTATATTTTTTTCCATGAGAAAAATGAACGGTAATCTGAGATTTTTAGAAAATGTCACTAAGAAAAGATATGCAAATGGTAGAGGAAATGGAGTTTGGAGGATGTTTACTATAGAAACCTGACAATGGAGATGGAGATCCCACTACATTATTCTTTGATACCTTGGACATACCAGGGGAAGAAGGAATAATTTTAAGAACACTCTTGATTATCAATGGTGAGTCAAAGACATCGTAGCCAATTGCTTAAAGAGCCAACAATGGAAGCAGGAGGAGCAACAGATGAAATAATAGCCAACACAAGAGAGTATAGACAATTTAGGGATGTAGTCTACACAACCATGAAATAAGTGTAGTAGATGAATTCAAAGGATAATAAGGGTCAATATATTAATGACTTTTTTTTAGTATCCATCTTCTAAAAGTAGAATACCAAAGTTAATATTTGGATTACTTGAGAGAAGGTGAGCTTGAATCTTGCAGTGTGACTTACAAAATTGGAAAGAAAACCAAAAGATACATTAAGAATAAATCAAATTCAATAATGAAGAGAAATAATTGTCCTTATATTTCCAAGGTTTTCCAGAAGGCTTGTTGATTTTCCATGGCATAAGAGAATCTAGGTTTGGGTCTTAGAATCTCTGACACAAACAACTCATTTGCCGCAACACTTCTACTTTGTAGAGCAGAAAAACACACATGAGTGAATCAACTATTGCACATG
The DNA here is from genome assembly GCA_034641835.2 of Pinus albicaulis. NCBI lineage: Eukaryota > Viridiplantae > Streptophyta > Pinopsida > Pinales > Pinaceae > Pinus > Pinus albicaulis. The sequence goes on from CM076572.1 coordinate 1,119,950,830, forward strand.
ACAATTTTAAAATGTTTTCAACCCTTTGTTATATTACAAACTATAATACAACAATTTGGGGCTCTTGTACCAGGGATCATGGCCCTTTACAATCATATTGATGAAAGGAATACAACTAGGGCTAGGTTTCAACCCTTTGACAACCAAATTACCTTGAACAAGACAACACTTGACCTACTTGTTGACGTAGAGCTCCACATCCCTTTCAATCCATGTGTCCTGAACACATCTGGCAGGTCCTCTTGCCTCCCATTTTGCAGCTTCTCAATCTACCTTTATCAATGAACTCTGCTCCTTTAGGTCACCTAACTCGACTCAATAAACTCTGCTCCTTTAGGTCACCTAACCCAAATCAATAAGCTTTGCCCTCTAGTTTCCTCCTTTGTCCTTCCTTCAAGATAACTCACAAAAGTTGATAAACAAACCACTGATTATTCCAAAAAATTTCATATTGCCTCCAACTTTATCACCTACATCACCTTTATCTCACATGGAAGATGTATCCCTGCTCCCCGGCGTTACTTTGCACCTCTCGGTGCAAATGCTAGTATTACTTGATTTTCCATGCTTATGTGGAACATGGTCGAGAGAAGGAACTATAAAAACAATGGATTTGCATGGAAGCTTTATAATTTTTTCAGATGTGAAAGTTGTGATGCGTTACTAAGTTTCTTCATTATTTTATAGATCGTTACATGTCAAACTGACTTTACTCCTTGACTGGCATTGCATTCAACAGTGTGCACAAGTAGGATTTAAATGTATCAATCAAAAGTATGATTTTATCTATATTTAATAATGAAATTTGAATAAATCATACAATAGATAAGAGTGCTATGGCTATAAAATTCAATATGAAATAATCTATTGATTGCTACTATTACTATTATATAGGGGGTGCTCTTCCAATGGCCATTTATTAGCTATGTGAAGAAGGTTTTGTGGAATTTGTATTTAATATAAGATTATGTATAGCTAAGTTGCGGACAACTAAGTAGAATTTGGTAGGAAGCTTGGAGTATGTGTAATTCATAATGATCTTGTCTTCTCTTCATTGATGAATTTTCAATGTGTGAGTTTTGACCTAATCCATTGCATTATCAATGTGTCAAGGCTCAAAACTCGACCTATATGTCAACTACTTCTTATGATCGTTCTTAGGAACATGAATCCTAATTTTTGTAGGTTTAAAATTTATCACAAGTTTTCTCTATTGTGGTCGAATTTGTGGAGGTTATCTCAAAATTTATTCAAGGTACCATGGATCTAAATTTCTTATAAACTTTCAACACTATAACAAACTTTGGTGCAAATTGTTGATTAATTCTCACTTGGTTAGGGTTATAGATGTTATTGAAAATTTTGTGCGCATGCATGAGAGTTGAGTGAAAATGCACAATGTTGTGTAGCATTAGAATGATAAATATGGGATAGTGCAAAGGGGAAAATAGAGCCCATCATGGGGTTCTCTTTGTAATTCTTCACCACTGCTACCTTCCATGCTTCCTCAAACTCCTCTCCAACCTCAATATCAATGCTAGTAGTAGCATGAGCGACAACACAAGAACTACTTCCCTCACGAGTCACCATGTGCCATGCTTGGTCTCGGTGGTTTGCTTCCTTCAACTCCTGGTTCAACTACCATATCTTCATTGGAACCAGCACCCAAAACTCCACTAGACAACGATTCACTATTTTTTACTAGTGATTTGCCATTTATGCTGGTGATTTGCCATGATTTTACAAGATAATATAATTTTGTCATAGATTCACCAAAAAAATTATATATACATATTATATTATTCATAAAATCACCTTCCATTTTTCCTATGTATCATGGGGATTCACCCATTTATGATACATATAAATTTAGGGGGGTTCTTAAAATTTTCCTTAGAGCCCTCTCCTTATTTCTGATGTTTATACCCTTCTCCAACAAGCCTATCATTCCTTTCTTGGTAGAGTATCCTCACCATCTTAGTCATGTCCAAAAAAGCTTTTCAAAATACCCATTCTTCTTCCTTGGGATCAATGTTTTCAAGAGCTTCTTCTTCTCTTGAAGACATGCTTGAGGCTTCTTCAATAACTCTAGGGGGTGTAATAGATGGTGGAGGCAATGGCTCTCTGGCCCTCCTTGGTTGAGGATTAGCTTGTGCTCTAACCAATTTTCCTTCCCCTCTTTTGAGTTTAAGCCTAGTAAGCATCAAAACTTGCAAACAATCAACTATATCTTTGCACAAAACAAATGAAGAGTAAAACTCAAGCTCCGATACCAACTAATATGCAAATGAAACTATTTGTATCTGCTGTTAAAAGTATCCATTTTCATTTAATTAAGTGTGCAAAGTATTCTCCATGTCTTGCAATTTAAACAAAGTGTTTTTGGTAACTGTTTCTGAGTTTTTGTGTGAGGGAATGTTAATGAAAATTACTTTTTAATATCTTAAATCAGAAATACATAGCAGAGAAATTTGACCATAACATAACACAACAACATGATGAGGCAGTTCACCCCTCCTGGGCCACATCTGCCGAGTCCAAGGCTCCCAATGGGCATGTCCTTGCTCTATTAAGTTGCTCAAAATGGTATTACAGTGATAAAAATGCCTAAACAGGCAAAACCAACTGTGAAAATGACTTCAGAAGACAGAAATAAGCTAAGAATGTCTTTTGTTTCACCTTAAACAGTGAAGTATAGCCCAATATAGCTCCACTTCCCTCATGGCCCTGATGGCTCTCCAAGCTTCCCTGAAGAAAAAATGGTTTTAGAACACCTCTGTTAGCTCTGCAACTTGTTCCAAACTCTCCAGAATGCTCAGAATACCCAAAATTGACCAAACTTTCATCCAAATTGGTTCAATATTGGAGAAGTTATGACCTCCACAATTTTCTACTCAATGTCCCTTGAAAACCCCACCAAATCTGGATGAACTCCAGTTAGGCGCACTAGAAATGGCGGAAGTCCAATTTTTTTGGAATCGCGCGCTAAATTTTGGGTTATCATAAATGTAACTGCTGGTTAACTGTGTGTTCACATGCGGAAAAATCAGACAGTTTCCGCTGGTGGTTAAGGGTTTAGCCCACACCCATGGTCACAGGCGGAGGTCCTATGGTGAGGGGCTAACACCCAAGCGCTCATTTTCTCCGCCGATTCGGAAGTGATTTAGCACTTGGTTATGACACCTAGTTGTGGGGTTTTAAACCGATAGCCCTGAGGGCTTAACTCCATGTTTTCCACCGGTTCAAACAAACGAGGACCCGACTCGCCCAACATTGATGATCCAAACGTGTTTAGGTCAGGTCGACCTTCGCCTACGCTGTCAACTAACCCAAATATGTTCACTACTACACAAGGGCCCATCCCAAACACGTTCAGCATGACCTGAATACGTTCAGGTGGGGTCGGGTCTGCCCAACAATTACTTTTTTTAACAAGAATTGAACCATAGGCCTGGGGCCACGTGGCAGCCTCCGGGCAGGCCACGTGGCAGCCTCCGAGCAGGCCACGTGGCAGCCTCCGAGCAGGCCCTCAAAACCTTAATTAAAAAATAAAATTTTCCACACAATTGTTTTTTGAAAATGACAAATGTTTTGAGTTCAAAAGTATTGTTTTGAAGGTTACTGGTCAACTTCAAACTTTAATATCTTTCACATACGACATCAGATTTGAGTCCCATTCATGACACCAGAATCACAACGACGAGGCCTATTCGTTCGTTCAGGTTGCAACCAATTTTCAGCAGTTCCATTTTTGAGCTTTTTTCCACTTGGGGTATGATCACCTGATTAGGGGGCAACAACCTCCCTTATTGGGGGGTTTGTAGGGAGGTTGTAGCCCCCATGCACAGGGTCCAAGGCAGCACCCCAAGAATTTTTTTTATGTAGACCCAATAATAGTTGGGTGAACCTAAGGATGGCGGTCGGATCCAAAGACGGTGGGCGGAACTACCCATGCTTTTATGCATGGGTTTTGCACATGGTTTTGGTCATGATGGTTTTGTTCCCATGGTATGTTGTAGATCCGATCAAGGGAACTATGGTTATGTTCATGTCTAGAGTTAGTGGATTGCGGTTTATGAATACTTCGACATGTATATATATGTATTATAATAGTGAAAGGAATATAATGAAAAATCAATCTGGTATGCCTACCTTTGGCATCGAGGGGAAAATATCTCTATATTGTTTACTATTCTCACCATTGTTTATTTTCTATTTGAAGAATTTGTTTGCAGGTAATTTTTGAATAGGGTTAAAACCTACATAAAATTAATTGTATGGAAACATGGTCACATTGAAGAGGGATTGAAGGAATATCATTCTTTGGAACTTAGCTATATATTCATTATTTATTGTTTTTATATGATGTAGGAGCATCAAATCACCTTAATTAAAATTTAAATTCAATGTTGTGAAGGGTGAAACGTGGACAACCATTTGTAAATGGGGGAAATTTTTTGTGAAACAGAGCTGAAATGCTGGAAGTGATAAGTCTCTAGAAGACTTGATTAATTTTAATTATCTACCATGTAATCAAACAGAGAGATTTAGAGGTTTATTTGAGCGATTATGGGAGAAGAACTTGTGGATCTTAGATGATCAACTCGCTTGTAATTTATTTATAAATGTGAGTCTGTATGTCCAGATAGAGAGGGCAGAAAAGTGCAATGTAGCCCGAGGGAGAAAATTGTGATTCAGGCCAGCGTGGCCTTAGCCTGTAATTTGAACTCAAAAAATAATGAAATGTGTGTGTGTTATTTGATTTTGAATTATCAACATATTTGTGTGTTTTTCTTGTTAATTAGTAGATTGTGTGAATGTGAGTGAGAGGATGAAGTTCCTATGAACTTTGCATAGATGAATTATGGAAGAACATGTATTATTGAAATGGGATTCCATCAGCAGAGATCAGTGCGAGCGGAAGAGAAAGAGAATAGCCCCGTGAAGGATGAGCAGACGGTCGTGATCAAATAGCAGATCTGAAGGCGAAAGAGAGAAAGATGAAAATACATCGCAAGTTAAACAATATATCTTGTGATGTGACTTCGCGGGTTAAACAAAATAACTTGCAATGTGATGCAATGAAGGGCGAGCAATGAGGACCATTAGATCTGGGTGTAGATCAACTATGGACGACAAATCAAAAATTCGCACATTGCAAATTTTAGCGGATAGCGTTAAGACTTCGCTGGGTATGTTATATTTCTCGCGATGCGATGATGAGAAGGGCCATGTGTCAACATGGCGCTTTAGCGCATATCGCATGTTGGATGAATTACGATTTAACTATTATGGGTATAGTCTTAAGCTTGCGGACGACGATTTGCGGTAAGTTGTAAAAGTTGTGATGTTGTGATGTGACATCGTCATCGCAACTTCGCATCGGTGATTTTATTGTTTACCATTTAATATTATTTTTTATATGTTGCGATCTGTGGTATTGTAAAAGTTCTGAAATGCGATTGCTTCTGATTGGTCACCGTGTTGTGGGACCCTAGAACCATGGTTCCACGTGTATGCATGTTATTTGGGGAAGATTACGAGTTGTTTAAAAAATGCTGAAGCAGAGATAAAATAACCGTTGTTTGATTGCTTCCATATGTATGTTTAATAAACTCCATTATTATAATCCGTTGCGAGTAAAGGGAGTTTATGTGGGCCATAACCCAGAGGTTCACGGTAATATGTGTAATTTGCAGTTTTGTGCTGCATCAAGTGGTATCATAGCAGGTTATTGAAAAACATTATTATAAATAAAGTTTGCAGAGCTAAATAATGTAGAAGACATTTAGTAGCAGAACATAATAAGATTCAGCATGAACTTAAGAAGAGATTGCAGAAGCATAAAGAAAGCACAATGATGGTTGTTTTCTTGTAGAAAATGGAGATTCACTCAAATGTGAAGAGTGGATGGAGACTGCTTGTGAAATCATGTAGGTATTGTTTTATTTAACTCTAATTTGAGTTTTGCAGGTTAAATCTCTTTTGGGAGAAAGTTGGAACATAGTTATGTTCTTAAATATGTTTGTGTAGAATGCAAGTGTGATTGCGGAAGAAAGAGGAGATCAGATTTTAAATCTGACAAGCAGTAGCCATACAGAGGAAAAGTATGGCAAAAGAAGAGAGCAAGTTTACTCTAGTAAAAGAAAGAGAACACCAGAAAACAAGAAAGTGTTTGGTGAAAGGAAGGAAACAAGCCAATAGTAGTTTATAAGGAAGAAGAGTTGCATGCAAGTGAAAAAGAGGCTTGTAGCATAAATAGTGAGTTAGACAGTGATAACTACTTTGGGAGGAGTGACTGCATGTAAGTGGTAGCACAATAGAAGTGAAGACATCTCCTCAAAATAAGATCAAAACCTTAAGAAGAAATGACGAAAGAAGCTGGTAAAGTTTCTGAGAGAGGTAGAAGAAGAGTGGCCAGAATTAATATTTCATTGTGATTAAAATACAGGAGAACAACTATGTTCTCAAAAGCAGAGGAGTTGAAGGCTTATAAGGGTAAAATAGCATAATTGAAGGACTGGTCTGGGTTCACAAAAATTTTTATTTCGCGCATAAATTGAACTGAATACTCTTCTACGAGTATTGAATCTTGGGAATGAGTAGATTGTTTAAATTTTCTGCATATGTGGGTTAAGTGGCCTTTTCGCTGCATCATTATATAAGTCGTATTTGTAAAATTTTATATTTTTATAATACTTTTTATGCATAATAATTTTACATGATGGTATATAATTGCGCCGAGAGGCAAATTATATAGCCCAATAGATGTGTAATGATGTCCGTTTGTGCTCAAAATAATATTTAATATTGGCTCATAATTTTTTTTAAATAATTGTATAAATAATATAAATAAAAATTTAATGTCGGCTCATAAAAACATTTGAGTAATTGCATAAATAAATAGCTACATATATATATATATATATATATATATATATATATATATATATATATATATATATATATTTTCTCGGTAAAAATAATTCTATTTATGAAACATAATAGTACAAAACTGCGCCAGTCTCAGCTGTGTAAGCCTGAGAACTGGGCTTGATGTCCATGCTTTTACAAATACAACTGAACTGCCCTGAGTGGGAAACCAGTTCTTGAGAGAGAAAGTTTACCGCCCTTAAAAGGGAAACCGGTATACAGTGCATACATTTTAATTTACCAAAAGACTTAAAACTAATAAAGCATACAACTTGTACAACTGATGAAAGCAGCAAAAACCAAAATTTTCCAACGAAGATGGAAACCTGGACCATGATGGGCTGAAGGAGAACAAAATCACTGATTCGGAATTGGAGATTCCGGTTCTTCCACTATTCTGCAACTGTACTCGTCTTCTTCCTCTGCATTGTCCTTATTAGGGGCGCTGTCTTTGCTGAAGAAGCCCACCTGCACTTTGTCAATTTCAAAGTTGGAATGCCCAATGCCAAGGGGTGCATTAGGATCGGACACATCATTTTTAGCCTGAGAGGGTTGAGGGTGAGGCAAGGTGGTGGCGGAGTAGGGGACAGAAGCCTGGCCGGTGCTAGCAGAGTCTTCACAAACAGTAATGGTGACAAACACAGTGAGGACGGGTTTGTCTAGGGTGCAGTTGAAGCGGAATTCTGCTCTCTGAGAGGTCTGGCGAAGGGTCGAGTTGGCAAGAGCATGAATAATAGGGGAAGTGGTCGAAGGAGGTATGGGTGGAGGGCGCTGCTCAGGCGGAGTAGAGTGAGAGCCTCTAGTACGCAAGGTGCGACCCCTCTGCCTTCTAGAATCCGAACGAAGGCCCCATTCGTCATCCTCCGTAGAAGAGCCAGAGGTTGGACTAGGAGAAGGGTGAGGGCGGGAAGGGCGACCTCTGCTTGCACCTCGCCGACACCTCATCCAATGCTGAAGTCGAGGCATCGCCACAGTGCGTTGCGAGGGTTTCTTGAGGCAAGAGGCGCAGACAGAGTTTGAGGAAGACCATAGCAAATCTACGGACTGAGAATGCAAACAAGAGTTTAGATTACAAAAATTTCTTTGAGTGAAGTGGAAACCTGGAAGAGTTTCCAGACAGCCGAGGATGGTGCAACGATGCCTGGTTTGGGTGCGTGCATTCGGCTCTGTACAGTTAGTTGGACATGCACCACGAACAGGAGATGGAGAGCTGCAGAAAACACAAGAACCGGTCGAATTTTCCAGAATGAAAGCCATATCAATTTGAACTGACGGAACGAGGTGGTGAACCGGCAAGGCGAAATGAATTAATGCATTGTAGGCTGGAAAATTAACTGTATGAGTTATGGCATTACAGGTGGCCATATGGCCACTACGTGCGAGCGCCCTCGGGACCCGCCAGGGGACTAAAGTCCCATCACGTCGAGCCAGCAACCGCATCTGGCGAGCTACAAATATATTAACCCAACATAGTTAGATCATTATTATTCACATTCATCGGATTTGTGTTGGCTGAGTTGCTAGGTTCATTAGATTTGTTTGGTGAAATTGCTCGCTCCATTCTCTACATGTTCTTCGCGCTATACACTTATAGATAAGTCTGCTACACTCAGCAATTGTAATATATAAAAAATAAATTAACATCTTTCCAACTCCGGATCGCATGAAACTTAAAAATGTAACGAACCAGCCTTACATATATTGCTAGAATCATAAATGGGTCCATATTTAATGAACCTTACAATGGAACCATATTTATATAAATGGATCTGATCATTAAATGGAATGCTAGATTCATTCTGAACATATAAATTAAAAGGATCCATTTAGTATTATTATAGATACAACTCATCCATTACAATTGATGTATGCCATTAATACAAAATATATGAAACTAAAAGAGTTGACAGTTAACACCATTGAACTACGTTGAGTGATACATCACGATAGAGATCACCATAAAAGCACTTTATAGACCACATATAGCATATCGATATAAAAAATATAATATAAATCACACAGATCTATATAACACATATAAGTTAAGGTGTTGACAAAGATATGCATAGATTAAAGCTTCATACAGAACAATGTTGATCAATGCAACACATATACCCTTGATTAATTTTGGAAATACTTATTCAATGTAACACTATAGATATAACCTATTTTAATTTAATAATGCAATACTAAAATAATCTACATTATTCAATGCAACATTATAAAGATAACCAATTTTAATTTGATAATGCAACACTAAAATAATATACGTTATCTTTGTCAACCATTTCGCTTATTTCCAGTCATTAAATGGACCTCTCGATACATAATATTAAATTAAAACATTCTTTAAAACCTTCGTAATGGATCCATCTTTTAAATCATTAGTGATGGATCCGGAATATGGATACAAAATCTTAAATTATAAGAGAAAAATCTAAAACATTATGGATAGCTTTAAATATATTCAAGCGATCATGATAAAAATTCTTAATGGATCATGATAATTTACAATTATTTAAAATTTCGTAAATAATGAATATATATTGTAATTATTCGTAATGGACCCTTTATAAATTCATGTAATGGATTTGAACTTATTCGTTAAAATTATTTCCTGCCTTGCGAAATAATTTCTCTTATAATTTCAAAAAAAAAAAAATTGACATTCAACTTTTTTTGAACATCAATTTATGAAATTCCACCATTACACTCAACTTTTTTGAACATTTAATTTTTAAGATGCTAGGAAGGTTACATTTTATATAAATGGTTTAATTTTTTTTAAGTTCTTAGGCATGTTATATTTTATTTAGATTTTGTTTTTTTTAATCTATTTTATAGAGATTAAATTTGAAAGCATAAAAATATATATTTTTTTAAAATTAAAAATTTTATTGATTAATAATTTTAAAGGTTTGGGTTTAAATTTATAAAAAATTATATCACTATTTCATATATATTGTACTCAATATTTATGTAGGTGTTTTTTAAATTTCTCATTGAAATGACGAGATTAATCTCTATACCATGAACTAAATACTATGGGCCAAATACCGTATTTATAAAAGAGATATGATAAATAAATAAATATAAAAGAGGTATAAAGAGGTATGGTAAATACATAAAAGTATATCAAATATGATTAGAATTCAACATCTAAATAAATACCAAGCCTATGGGACAAATACCATGGTAGATAAAAGAAGTATGATAAATAAATATAAATACAAATAAACTAGATGTACGGTAAAAAATAAAACCTTTTTTTATATTTACTCCATAGTCTTCTTTATATTTACTAACACTTAGAAAAGAGGTTTTATTTAGGTGAAGCCTATTGGCCAAAGACCATGGGCCAAATTATTATTAATACCATGAAAAAAAAACATTATTAACCCTAATAAAATATCAAAAGATTATTATTATTATTATTATTAAATCTAATATTCATATTAATATATTATAATTTTAATATTATTAAATTTAATAAGTTTGGATTAATACAATATTAAATTTGTTATATATATATATATATATATATATATATCTATAAAGCTAATTCTATTTATATGGTACAAAAATATTACATGTCAAGCATTTCTGACCGAAGCTGCAAAACTAGCCAATTCCGACAGGAAGAATGTTCAAAATAACTAAATTGGGACTGCCCCTGTTGGGGAAACTAATCCCATAATTAAACTAGTTTTGAGTAGCAATGCTGCCCCAAGTGGGGAAACTAGCATATGATATAGATAACCAAAAATTAAGCATACTGTGCATACGAAAGTAAAACAAAAAAGTAGTAATGAAAGTGCTACTAGCTGAGAAGGGAGGTCTCCTGGCACTAATCCTTTCCTGGTTTGTCCTTTTTCAGGTCTTCTGGAGGTGGCTCTTCCACAATGAAGCAGTCGTAGTCATTTGAGGAGTCACCATCCTACTTTGACATCTGGGTAGTCGATTCAGGCGTGGCAGTGGAGTGCATTCCCTGGGCTGAGGCACTGTCATCTTTGGTGGAGCTGTCACCACATTCGTTGTTCGAGGAGTGCTCAGTTGACTTGGTAGGGAGAGCCTTCGTCTTTTTGTAGAGCTGAGAGTGGGTTGGCATCAAAGTGGACTTCCTTAGATGCTTCCGAGAGCCCGAGGTGGAAGGCACGTCCAGGAGTCGCAGCGAGAATAGGGTCGAGACCTCGTGCAACTCTGAGGCTGTAATTCAAATTAACTGTTAAATCCATTAGTCCAGTGCCAACATTGTGTAGGGGTGCCGAGCTGCTATCACCGGGGGCGGCGAATTCATCTTCACGGAGTGAGTGAGGCGGGCGAGAGGGCTGACCTTGGCCACGGGCCCTGCGGCACCTCATCCTCTGTCTGCGTGGCATGGAAGCTTCAAAAGGCACCAGCATGGAAGGGGATGGCTTGTGGAGGGAGAGGAAGTAGGAGACTTCCAACTGAGCAGCCGAACGAGTGGGAGACAGAGAGCCTGAAGGCTCAAAGCGATTGCAGATAGAGGGGTGAAGGCCAAAGGTTTCAAAATGAACGCGAATAGAGGGTTGGAACAAGAAGTTCAGATGGACAAACTACCAAAGAGGAGCGACAACAAAGGAGGAATCATGTGAGGCCATGAAGAATGTCAAATGGCAGCGTTGAGGGAAGTTAGGGAGGATATCATTCATGCATTGCATAGACAGAGTAATGACGTCAATCCTGTGCCCGCGGGCATTAAAAGCCTAGCCACGTGAGCCAAGCGAGGTCATGTGGCCCTGCCGGCTGCCACGCGGTGGAACTGCTCCATTAAACTGGGAGATCACCTGTATCCGGGAATATCATGATATATATATATATGGGAGGGAAGTAAAAAAAACATAGAGTGACAAAGGTGGAGAGATGGGGAGTGACAAGGGAGAGATGAAGATAAAATGAAGGAGAGAGGAGGGGAGAAATAAAGAGAGAGAGAGAGAGAGGGAAAGGAGTGAGAGAGGTAGAAAAGGGTAAGAGAGGGAGACACAAATATTGGGGGGGAAGATAATGAGAGGATTGGGGGGCAGAGAGAGAGAGAGAGAGAGGTAGGAGAGAAAGGGAGAGATAGGAAGGATAAGAGAGAGGACGAAAGAGAGGACTTAAGAGAGGAGGAGAGAGGGAGGGATAGAGAGATGGGGTTGGAGGGGGAGAGGGGGAGCTAAGAAGAAATACATAGAGAGTGAGAAGTGGAGAGAGAGAGAGAGTGACAAGGGAGAGATGGAGAGAGAGTGTGTATGTTTAGGGGCAAGATAAAGAGACAAAGGAAAGATGGAGAGAAGAGGAGAGAGAAGGAGAGAAGGAGGGATATAGTAACATAGAGAGATGGGGGAAAAGAGAGGAATGGAGAGAGAGAGAGAGAGAGAGAGAGAGAGAGAGAGAGAGAGAGAGATGGGGGAAGAGAGAGGGAGGTAGTAGAGAAAGGGAGAGAGAGGAAGGATGAGGGAGAGGAGGAGAGTGATGGGGGGAGAGAGAGTGGGGTAGGAGATAAACGGAGAGAGGAAGGGTGAGAGAGAGGACTTGAGAGATAGGAGGAGAGAGGGGGGGAGAGGGGAGGAGATAGGGATGGATAGAAAGATGGAGTTGGAGGGGGACAGAGGGAGGGAAGAAGAAAGACATAAAGAGTGAGAAGTGAAGAGAGAGCGGGAGTGACAAGGGAGAGATGGAGAGAGAGTGTGTATGTTTTGGGTGATATAAAGAGATAAAGAAGGAGATATGGAGAGAAGGGGGGGAAGAAGGCAAGAGGGAGGGATATAATAACATATTTGGAGAGAGAGAGAGAGAGAGAGAGAGAGAGATGGGGTTGGAAGGGGAGTGAGAGGGAGGTAAGAAGAAAGACACGGAGAGAGAAAGGTGTAGAGAGAGAGGGAGTGATAAGGAAGATGGAGAGAAAGGTAGAGAGGACATCAGGAGGAAGGAGAGATAGAAGCAGGGGAGAGGGAGAGAAGGGGAAGATAGAGATTTTGAGGGAAGGTGAAGAGAGGGAAGAAAAGAGATATGGATAAAGGGAGGGAGGGACATAAAGATTGATAGATATGGTGTGGAAGAGTGTGTGTGTTTGGGGGATGGGGGGCAGGAGTTGAGATAAAGAGACAAACAAGGAGAAATGGAGATAGATATAGATATAGATGGAGGGGGGAGAGAGGGAATAATATTTCTTGCATTAGATGCATTGATTTCAGTGTAGATGGTGATTTATAATCTTATTTGAATTCTTGCGCTAAATGCATTGATCTGATTTCAGTGTAGATGGTGATTTCTAATCCTATTTTATTGTTTGCACTAGATGCATTGATTTTAGTGTAGATATTGATTTCTAATGATATTTGATTGCTTGCACTAGATGCATTGATTTCAATGTAGATGATTTTTAATCTTATTTTATTGCTTGCACTAAATGCATTGATTTCAGTGTAGATGGTAATTTCTAATCCTATTTGATTGATTTCACTAGCTGCATTGATTTCAATGTAGATGTTTATTTCTAATTATAATTGAGATTACTTGCACTAGATGCATTAATTTCACTTTAGATATTTTCTAATCCTATTTAATTGGTTAACATCAAATAACGTCATTCTAACTAAATCTAAAAAAATCCAAACTTACCTCTTTCAACCAATATTATTGTCTCAAGCTATCTCAAATAATTTAATCAGCAAATTAACCTTTATTTAAAAATTCAGAGAGAGCAAGTTATTATAATAAGTAAAATAAAATAAAAGTTAGAAGAATTTTGTTTTGAAAGGAACAAAATAAAGACACATCACCACTTAATTCTTATAATTTTTTTGGGAAGGTGATTAGATGCATATACATGCTCATCCATCCATTTATCCTATTAAACTATAGTTTTATGGTAAAAGATTGTTTATTAAGTGGCATGAGTTTATTAGTATATTAGGTTTAATTTGTGGTTAACTAATCCTGACTCAGAGGTATCTAAGCTATCAAAGTCAAAGCCACCAAAAGAAGATTGCACTCGACCACTAAGCTAAGTGGGTTTAACTTGTCTCTTCCCAGCATTAGCACTAAACTTACTTGGTTTAACTTGTCTCCTCCCCAGCAGTAGCACTAAGTTAACTGGGTTTAACTTGTCTCCTCTCCAGCACTAACACTAAGCTAATTGGGTTTAACTTGTCTTCTCCCCAATACTAAGCACTAAGCTAAGTGAGTTTAACTTGTCTCCTCCCCACCCATCATTGAATGAAGTTTAATCTTGAATAACCGTTTTACGGAAACCCATACTCAATCAATCAGTTATGCTAACAAGACTTAACTAAAAAAAAAGTCATAGTCTAAAAAAGTAACAGAATGGCCCACTTGTCTCCTCCGCACCCATCATTGAATGAAGTTTAATCTTGAATAACCGTTTTACAGAAATCCATACTCAATCAATCAGTTATGCTAACAAGACTTAACTAAAAAAAAAGGTCATAGTCTAAAAAAGTAACAGAATGGCCCGGAATGGGGCAGAGATTTTGAAAAAATTCGACAAATTTTTTATCAAAATCTTGTTTATAGTTGTTAAATTTATGTTTTGAGTGCCTTAAAAGTTTTTGATAGTGCTGAAACCATTTCCACTCTCAAAAATGGATTCCAAACACTGCAACTACCTCATTTTTAAATTTTATATAATTAGATTCCAGCAAAAAAACTACTATTGAGAGACTATTCTATACCCTGGATAGACAACTTAAAAAAAAAAAAGGCTCGCTCCAAAGACCACGGCCCCAAGATGACCACGAAGCGTGCGTACATTTTTCACCCTTTTGTCTCCGTTCACCGTGCAGTTTCAACAAATTCTTTACCGACTCACACCCTCCGTACTTTCATCTGTCCCTTTATACCACCATTTTTTTCTCCCCTCCCCTCTTCCTCGATACGGCGATTTCTCTATCCCTTCCTTCCGTGTTATTGCTGGGGCTCTCATGGTATGGGAGCTGCTCTCCTTATAAATATGTACATATATATCTAACAACACAACGCACTCAAATTTGCAGGGCGTTTTGAGTTTCTGAGACGGAGAAATGGATCATAAATGCGTTGTTATTCTCATGCTACCCTGCTTCCTGTTCATGGTGGCCACTCTATCTGTAAGTCCAGCAGCTGTTAATTACTCGCTCTTGAAACTGCACTCCCGTGCTCATGTCTCTGGCCAAATTATGATCGGCGGATTGAGTAATGATCGGACCGATTCTTCTTCTGATGAATTTTCTTTTAATGGACGTACTCTGCTGGACGAGAAGAGTGACGAATCACGAGAAAGGGATGTTGAAGCTCTTCAAATCAGATCCATCTGGAAAGCTGTCCAACTGGAGAGCAGAGAACTCACAGCAGGTCTGCTCCTGGTATGGTAACCTGCAGACGAGTTGTCGCTGTAATACTTCCTAATTCCGGATACGATGATAATCTTAAATTCCTCTCTGGGCAACCTCTCCTTATTGCACACGCTGCATCTTGCTGGTAATTATTTTACAGGAGGAATTCCACCTGAACTCGGGAAGCTTAAAGCACTGAGAAGACTTGATCTCAGCTACAATCAGTACCTGGGAGGATCTATTCCAACTTCTTTGAGCAACTGCACATCTCTCCGACATTATGCATTCCAGGTAACAATTTCAGTGGTCCATTCTTTTCCATTGTGGATTCAATGAGAAGCCTGTCTTATCTTGACGGGTCAGAAAACAATTTCAGTGGTCCTCTCCCTTCCACCTTAAGCTACATGACAAACCTATTTCATTTTGATGTGTGGAGCAACAATTTCACTTTGATTATCCAAAATTACTCATCAAACTTCTATTTTCAATAAATTCCCGCGGGAATTTAGAGAAAATAGACCGGAAAAAATTACCATAAAAACCTTCAAAAAATCTCACTATAGACTACTCGCTTAAACTTTGGGTTGGCTGATTTATCTTCTAATGTTTTAGGTGGCAAAATACCAATAAATTCGGGTTGTTGCATAACCTAAAAAGTCTTAGTTTAGATGAAAACACATTGTCTCGGAGCATACCATCTCAATTGAGTAATTTGAGCAATCTTGCGGATATGGAGTTGCAAAATAATAACTTTGGAGGTGAAATTCCAAAAGATTTAGGGAATCTTTATTCAATCCAAGTCATAAATTTAAATTTAAATAATTTAACTTCCATCCCATATGCATATAGCATAGACCAATTAAAATAGTTTTGTGCATAAACAATAATAACAATATATATGCATATTCCTAATGCTATTATTGGTCTAATTCCGTTGAGGATTTTAGATCTATCTCAAAATAGTATAGAGGGACCATTCGTAAGAGCTTTCTCCATTACACTTCTCTTCAATGGCTAGATTTAAGTGCAAATAGGTTGACAGGAACTGCCTAATCAGTTTGCATTTTTCCATAACTTGGTCTTTTTAAATATTAGTTATAATAATATCCATGGTGACATTCTTAAATGGATTATTAATCTCACAAAGTTGAGTATCTTGAATTTATCCAACAATAAATTTAGTGGAAGAATGTCATTTCACCTTGAGAGACTTAGGGGATTTGCACTTAATGTATCTTCGCTTGGACAAAATAATGAAATAATGGAGACAAACCCATTTCCACTTCTACCTTCAGTATCCTCAGAATTCACTGAAATTGAATTTGACACGGTTTATGTGGAAGACACTTTCTTTGATTTGTCTAACAATAATCTTGTAGGAGAAATATACGCAAGTATTGGGAGTATGAGCAGCTTGCGATGCCTAAATATGTGTGGGAACCAATTTTAAGAGTCAATACCCACATCTCTTAGTAGCATATCTACTTTGGAGGTGTTGGACTTGGCCACAAATAATTTGAGTGGAAAAATTCCTCAAGGACTCTCTAACTTACATTGGTTGAGGGTTCTTGATGTTTCATGTAACAACTTATGTAGGCTAATTCCAGCAGGGACACAATTTTCAACTTTTGATGTGACTTCATTTCAAAGTAATAAATGCTTATGGGGGTGCCTTATAGATCGATGTAGTAATCAAAAGGACAACCCTATGATAGAGGGTAATAGTACTAACAATAATACTAGTGTAAAAGTGGAATGGTTGAGTCATGTAGATGAAAATATGTCATTGTTAGCATTGAGGATCGGAACACGGATTGGATTTTGGGGAGTTGGTGCTATGTTCATATTGTGGGAGAAAGCTAGGTTTTGGGTGTTAGCTTTAACCCTGAAAAAACCACAAGTGTTTTATGAAGTGTATAGACTCGCTACATGGTAAGGCATTGTATCTAGTTACACCAAAATATGAATAAAAATAACTCATTGCATATGTTTTTATGTGCTATATATATATATATATATATAAAATAAAAAGGCAAAATTGTAACAAATAAGAAAGAAAAAATTCCATACAAAATTAAGTTATTAGGCAAACCATAATACATATAAAACTATCAATTGTACCAGATGTTGCAAAGGAAATGTCGTAAGGCAATAACATATAACACTAAATAATGGTTCCTTGACAATTGTTGAAAGATAGAAAAATATCAAGAAAAAGAAAGGATCGTGCTAAAATGAAATCTTACTACACTATTGCTTCTTTGAGCCTTACAAATGACGAGGCCTATGTTGAAGTTGCTATTGACAACCTTAATCAGTAGAAAACAAATTTTTTACAGTTTGAAGCAAGCATCTATAAAGGATTATAACAATTTTGTAAATAAATTTTGAATTTCTATGTGAATTAAGATCTACACTTGAATAAAAATGCACATATCTTCAATATGGAAATTGACCCCAAGAATAACATCAACTACACCTCTTCTTAAGAAAAATGCCTACGTTTCTCTTTTGAATGTTGACTCATCTCTGTATTATTTCCTTCATGATCCTTGAAACTATTGGAAATATTGCATTTCTCTTTACCACTAATCTCTTTGGTGTCTGCCATTTAATCCAACATTTTTTTCTTAAGTAAATGTGACACATTTCATGTATTTGAATATAATGTAGAGATCATTCAACGACATTTAAACGATTTATCTTGAAAATCAAGCAAATGTGGTCCATAAGGACTACAATGAAAATATTAATTTTTTACATCAAAGGACCACACCACACCTTGGTTTTAAAATAATGGCCATAATTTTTTTATAACCACAACGAAAATATTATTTATTTACATCAAAAGACCACACCACACCTTGGTTTTAAAATAATGGACATAAAATGTATATAACGTACTCGTCTATTTTACTGGTAAAAACATAAAAGAGTTATTGTGAATTTTTCATTTTAGACAAGAAACATAGGGATACATTTGAAAAAAAATGTTGGATGAAAAAAAAAACATGCATGTGGAAATTCCATATAGTTACCTTTGTGGTCCCATGAAAATTTACTCATTAGAAAGTGCAAATTATTTTATGACATCCATCGACCATGCTACAATGAAATCTTACCGCAATATTGCTTCCTTAGCCTTACAAATCATGAGGCCTATGTTGAAGTTAAATACGTTGTCTAATTATGCCAACATGAATGCCTCATATATAAAGAAATAAATCTTGATTTGCTACCTTCAAAATGAGAGGTTGTTTTGGTACAAGTCCTCCATATTTCTTATTGATCACTTCCTCCTGCTATATACAACCTTAATCAGTAGAAATAAATTTTTGTATAGTTTGAAACATGTGTATACAAAGGACTATAAAAATTTTGTAAATAAATTTTGAATTTCTATTTGAATTAAGATCTACCTTGAATAAAATTGCACATATTTTCAATCTACAAACTAAACCCAAGAATAGTTGTTGGCATTATGATGCATTTGTTGTCCTTGATGGAAACTAACTTGTAAAAGACCAAGTATACAATTTCTGGACAAGCTTAGAGGTGACAAAGTGATGGAACAAAATCTCAGAATGATGGGACAGAAGCTTTGTAGATTAGAATCAGAAGACGAATAAAGTACATAATTGAAGAACTATACATGAGCTAGTAAAGGGAAAGTCGCGTATACATGCGGGTACAAAGAAGAAAAGTCGCGTATGAGCTAGCACACTAATTTTATAATACTAGGGGTCTTTACCATGGTATTAGCCCAAAATATTGAGCGCGGTAATGGTTATTTGATCCCGTCCAAGAATACCATTTACACTTGTGTGGTTTTGGTTCATGGTATTGGTTAAGGCTCAAATTATATAAGGAGGTGAAGATCATAGTGCTAAGCATGCATGAGTATGTGAATTGAATGAATACTTCAATCTGAAGTATATCTGCATGGAATGGGCTATAATCAATAGATATATATGATATTATGATGCACTTATCAATACAATGATGGACCATGATCTCTAGACCTGAAATGACTATGTATTTGCATGATCTGTTTATGAGATGTTCAGATCTGTGGTCTGGCGCATCTTTGCTGAAGTGAAGGGTATGATCTGAGTAAGTTTGTAGTTCTGAAGTGTTGTGCAGTCCTGAATTATTTACAGTTATATACGCGGGTTTGACTCAAGGAAGCCACTTATACATGCGGGTTCGGTTCTACAAAAGCGCGTATATATTTAGTAAAAAATACTGAGATCTATATGCAAGTTGGTTTCAGAAGAAGCACGTACAATCACGAAGGGGTCGAAGCACCCTTCCAGTGGTCTAGCGCATCTTTGCTGAAGTGAAGGGTATGATCTGAGTAAGTTTGTAGTTCTGAAGTGTTGTGCAGTCCTGAATTATTTACAGTTATATACGCAGGTTTGACTCAAGGAAGCCACATATACATGCGGGTTCAGTTCTACAAAAGCGCATATATATTTAGTAAAAAATACTGAGATCTATACGCAAGTTGGTTTCAGAAGAAGCACGTACAATCACGAATATGTAATATGGAAGGCGCGTATGCAAGCTAGGGTTTTGTTGAAGAATGCTGAAGGAAATATCTTATCAATTTTGTTGTGTTTCTACTGTCTGTCAATGATGTCTTCATATATATCTGGGTTGTTTGAATATTGATTATGTTACTACTTGATTCTGATTAAAGATTAGTGATTGGTTGTTTGATTGACGATTCTGTGAATGATTTGGTACAGTTATTTGTTTTAGTTTGATGTATGGTATTGGGCTTAAATAAGTGTAGTAGGTCTAATCTAAAAATATTATGAAAAGAGGCCTACAAGTTGTGTTGAATTGAAGCCGGTGGATCGAGTGTGAAAATTTATGAAATGTGGCATGCGGTGGTTTTGAGGGTTGGAGCCTTCAGTGAGGAAGTCGAAGTTTCCTTCCATTAGGAGCTGGTATTCAGATCATGGGGTTGAAGCTCTTTTCTAGTAGTGGCTAGTAAACAAGAGAAGGGGGTCGAAGCACCCTTCCAGTGGTGGCTGGTAAATGAGATCAGGGGGTTGGAGCTCCCTTCCAGTAGAAGCTTGAAAATTAGAGGAGGTTGTAACCTTTTGTAGGTGGGTGCCTACGTGATGGTATGAGTCTGTGCCAGTACAATATTGTAAGAATTTTTCTATATAATAAATATTGAAGACAGAGATGACAACAATAGTGGCCTTCTCCCACATTGGGTTTCCACCTTAAATCCTGGTGTTCATGTGTGTTGCTTATGTGTGATGATTTATTCTGTTCCTACTGCACATGTTTACTGCTACTAAATGTCTAATGAATGAATTATGCACTGATCTAAGTAAAGTTACTGAAGATTTGTCTGAATAATAAGTTCTCTAGGCATACACAAGTTTCCTTAAAGAAAGTCACACACATACACTAGTTGGATTAAGTAAAGTTGAGTATAGAAATCATTAAAGAAAAGAAAATTTTGTGTGAGCTTTAAATACTGATTCACCCCCCCTGGTCTCAGTATTTTTCCCAACAACTGGAATCAGAGCAGGTCCTTCTGAATAAGATTGATCGCTTGAAGGAAGATCTACCAAGATGAGAAATCAAGATGGAATAACGTCTATTAGACCACCACTCTTCAAGGGAAACAATTTAATCTTCTGGAAGACAAGAACAAGATCTATCTTCAGTATCTTGGAGAAGATGTTTGGGCCATTGTTGAAGGAGGTTACTAATATCCAGGTGCAGTTCCCATAGATCCAGTAGCAAAGAGGACCTATGAAACCAATGCGAACTCTATCAATGCATTATTGGGAAGCCTGACCGAATTAGAATTTGTGAAGGTTATGCAGCTAGATACAACAAAGGAAAAATGGGAAAAAATCATTCAAAGCTATGAAGGTGATGCCAATGTAAAAAATACTAAACTCCAAACTCTTAGAATTCAATATGAAAATCTCAGAATTCATAATGATGAAAGTATTGCTAGTTTCTTTTTGCATCTAGATGATATCATAAATCGTATAATAAATCTGGGGGTGAAGACATAAAAGACACAACTTTAGTAAAGAAAATATTAAGATCTCTAACTCCTAAATTCAGTTCAAAAGTGTCTGCTATTGAAGAGAAGCAAGATCTGTAGACTCTTACTGTTGTTCAACTTCATGGGATCCTGACCACTTTTGAAATGAGAAAAGGAGGTATGTCTGAAGTCAAAGAACCTGCATTTAAATCTACTGCGAAAGAAAAGGAAAAGGAAGAACAAAAATATTTGGGGTATCTATCAGAAGAAGAAGAGGTAAATTTTGTAAAGGATCTTCAACTTGGCACTGGAAGGTTCAAAGGCAAGCTTCCCTTAAAATGTTTTGCTTGTGGAAGAGTGGGTCATTATGCTGCTAAATGTCCTCATAAAGATAAGCATGACAAGGGAAAGGGTATAGAAAAAGGTAATAGGAGACAATTTGACAGTAGGGAAAGTTATTATACTCATGAAGATAGTGATGGCCTGTCAAATAGTGAAGAAGGAGAATTTGATCAAGATATTAAACTACTCATGGCATTTGAAAAAGACACTAATGAGTCTAAAGATAATTTTATGGATTATTTAAAAGAAAATGATTTCTTTGAAGAAATCACTTAACTCAAAATATGCTTGGAAGAAAAAAAATATCCATAGATACTCTAAAGAATCAACTCATAGAAAAAGAGAAGCATAATGAGAAGTTAGAATGTGAAATAGTAAGCCTAAGAAAGGAACTTGAGAAAGTAAGAACTCTAAATCTTATATTTTCTAAAGGATCTAAAACCTTAGATGGAATTATGAAGGTTCAATGCTCTCCTCTTCTGAAGAAAAGTCTTGGATACATTGGTGAATACTCACAGACAGAAAAATCCTCACCCACAACCAGAAGCTATCTAAATGCAGCAAAAGCCAGTCAACAACACTTCAACACTCTGTAGAAGAACAAAGAAAATTCACAGGTAAATCATCTTCATTCCAATTCAAGTATTAATAATAAGAGAAGCATCAGTCAAAAGGTAAACAAAAATAGAAGGTTCTATGATCATATAAATTTCTTTTTTAATGGACAAATTTTCTAATGTCATTATTTTGGTAACAAAGTTGCTTAATGTGTTGCATAAAAAACCATCATGACTAGAAAAGCAATAAAATAAAGAAATGAGACAGGAATAAAGAAGAATAGTTATAAAAGTTTTCCTCCTCTTAAAGGTGAAGTTGAATGTTCGGTTTGCAATAAATTTGGACATGAGGAATCTGAATGCAAGAGAAAAGTACAGCCAAAAGAAAAAATATCCACAAATTCTAAGGTTTGGAAAAAGGAGGACTTACAATTCGAAAGCTGCAACATAGCTTTATTTGCAGAAAGATAATAAAATCAATGGTACATTAATAGTAGATGTTCAAAACACATGACAGGTGATAAAGATAAACTCATTTCATACAATGCATTAGAAAAGGAAAAGAATGTCACTTTTGGAAATGACTCTCCTCTTGTCATTAAGGGTAAATGATCTTTTTTTCTAAAAGAAAAGGTTAAAACTAGTAATGTTATGTATGTTTATGGATTAAAGCATAAATTTTTGAGTGTTAGTCAAATGTGAAACCAAGGAAATGAAGTAGTCTTCTGATCAAAATAATGTGTGGTTTATGAACTTGACACAGGAAAGACCATAATAAAAGGAACAAGAACACCAAGCAATCTGTATATATTGAAAGGTGGCCAAGAACAATGTTATCTAGGCAAAGGTACAAAAATATGGTTATGGCATAGAAGGTTGGGACATCTGAGCTTCTCTCAAATAAGCAAATCAAGAAGGATCAAAGTTGTTCGTGATCTACCCAACATCACCCTACTAGAAAGTACCATATGTAAGTCATGTCAATTTGGTAAGCAAACCAGAGTTCAATTTAACGCCAAAGAAGAAACAACAAGTAAGCCTCTTGAAATTATACATACTGATTTGGGTGGTCCTGTAAAGAAAAAGTCACCTCTTGGAGAACAATATTATATCTTATTCATTGATGACTTTTATAGAATGTGTTGGATTGGTTTATTGAAACACAAAGATTAATAATTTGATAAATTTAAGGTCTTCAAAGCATTAGTTGAAAATTAAGTAGATATAAAAATCAAATGTCTCAGATTTGACTAAGGAGGAGAATATATATCAGATGAATTCTTTGATTTCTGTGAACAATATGGCATAAAAAGACAATTTTTTGTAGCTAGAACTCAACAAAATTGCATGGCAGAAAGAATGAATGTAACAGTTTAGCAAATGGCTCGTGCTATTCTTGATGAGTTTGGAACTCTTGACACCTTTTGGGGTGAAGCTACACATACTGCAGTAAATATTCTCAACAAGGTCCCTGTTCATGTGAATAGTGATAAAACTTCTTATGAACTATGGTATTGTAATACTCTCACTGTGAAACACTTTATAGTTTTCAGAAGAAAATGTTTCATAAAAAATAATGATGAAAAACTTGGTAAGTTTGAAGCTAGAGGAGATGAAGGAATAGTTATTGGTTACTCTTCTATAATTAAAGGATAGAAATGCTACAATAAGAGACTTTGAAAATTTGTTGAATGTATTGATGTTGTGATTGAGGAAGCATGCACAACTCCCAAAAAGGAAATAACAACAAAATAGGATGATGATGATGATGAATGCTTTCCAACATCAAATCACAATGATATATAAGAATAAACTAATGAAGCATCAGAAGAAGACACATCAGATAAAGAAAAAGGCTCCATCTAGGTATGTTCAAAAGAATCATCCAAAATCTCAAATTTTGGGAGAAAAGGAATCTGGGGTACAAACAAGAAGAACTCTTGTGGGATATCTTAGTTGTCTAGCACTATTATCCACCATTGAACAAAAAAATGTAAATCAAGCTAGTAAAGATGAATGTTGGATTAAGGCCATGAATGAAGAAATGGATCAAATTGAAAAGAATAATACTTGGGAATTTGTTCCAAGGCCTCATGATAAAAATGTTATTGGGACAAAATGGATCTTCAAAAATAAGTTAAATGAAAATGGAGATGTAATTAGCTAGACTTGTTTGTAAAGGTTATGGTCAACAAGAAGGTATAGACTTTTAAGAAACATTTGCACCAGTAGCCAGACTTGAAACCATAAGAATGTTTCTTGCATTTTCAAGTTTTCAACATTTCAATGTTTATCAAATGGATGTAGAATCTACTTTCCTTAATGGATACCTGGAAGAAGAAGTATATATAGAACAACTAGAAGGATTCATTTTGGGGAATGATGAAAAACTTGTTTGCAAACTCAAAAAGGCTCTATATGGGCTAAAACAAGCTCCGTGGGCATTGTACTATTGTCTTGACTAATATCTTCAACAACAAGGCTTCACAAAAGGATCTGTAGACAGTAACCTATACATAAAAACTAAGGATGCCAAACTGTTAATTATTGTTGTTTATGTTGATGACATCATTTTTGGGAGTAATTAAGAATCCATGAGTCAAAAAATTTCTTCTGTTATGCAGCAAGAATTTGAAATGTCTTTACTTGGGGAACTAACATATTTTCTTGGTTTACAAGTGCAACAAACAAAAGATGACATCTTTCTCTCACAGAAAAAATATTTGAAGCAGATTCTAAAGAAGTATGGGATGGAATATTACAACTGGGGTGTACTCCAATGATGACCGGATGTAGAATTTGTTCTCATGATGATTCTCCCATGGTAAAATAACCAGAGTATAAATCTATGATTGGGAGTATGCTTGATCTAATAGGGACTAGACCATATATCATGCATGCAGTTGGGATTGTTTGACGTTTCCAAGCCAATCCAAAGGAATCACATCTTCACGCAGTAAAAATAATATTCAAATATCTCTGAGGAACTCAAGACTTGGGTCTATGATGTCCCAAAAATTCTGGTCTTACCATTCATTCTTACACAGATGTAGACTGGGATGGAAATGTTGATGACTGGAAAAGAACTAGTGGAGGTGAATTTTATATGGGGCCCTGATTAGTATCCTGGTTCAACAAGAAACACAGTTCCATTTCTTTATCTACAATGAAAGAAAAACATGTGGCTGGTGCATCATGTTGCACACAACCTCTCTCGATGATGCAAACATTACAAGATATCCAAATTAAATGTTCTCCACCCATCTCCATCCTATGTGATAATGCAAGTGCTATTAGTATCTCAAAAAATCCTGTTATGCACTCTAAAACCATTAATATTCCTATTAAGTATCACTTTTTGTGAGAACAAGTGCTTAAGAAAAAGGTTAAATTGGAGTATGTTCCCTCCAAAGAACAAGTTGCTGACATATTTACTGAACGTCTTCCCAGAGAAGCATTTGAATATCTCAAACAGAAATTGGGAGCTATGTTTGCCTCATTATGTTGTTAAACTTATCTGATCTGTTTTTTAGATGAAATTTTAGAAGGATGATTTCAGTACGCAGGTTTCTTAATGCATAGTTGCGTATATACGCGAGTCTCTTTTCATATATTCACGTATGGATCTCTCTGTTATGAAATTAGTGGGTTAGCCTCCACAACAGACTTTGTCATGTTACTGGCATCTATAATTTGGCTCTATTGATTAGGTGTTGATGGGTACAGTCTGCTGATATGGTTTTCAAGTTATAGTTTCCTCTTTGATATTTATCTGTTTGATGAAGATGCTTTGATGAATGGGTTGTTGAAAATGTTCAGGCTGCACAAGTTTAGGGGGAGCATTAACCTTGTTGATTGTAATGCATTTTTGGAATTATGTTTATAATGGTCATTGAATTATGTTCTATGGTCTCTCTCTATGAGGTGATTTGGTCTTGATTATAAAAGTCATATGTGTAATTTGATGTAAAGGTCATGTTGAGAGCTATGATGTAAAGATTGTCATATTCTGTCATGTATGGACTTTTTCAAATGTGTAAACCCACTTGGTTGGGTACTTGAGTCTAATATGTAACCCCACATTGTTAGGTGAGTCCTTAGTGATAGAAAGGGTCATACTTAGTTGAGTTATAGAGTTATGTACTTCATTGAAAACCTATCTGAATATTCAACATGTGCTCAGGGGGAGCATGGTTAGTGTAGTGTAGATCAGATATTTGAGCTCTTGTTTATATAAGGAAAGAGAAACCTTGTTTCAACATTGGTCTGCCATTTTCCATTGATGTCAAAGGGTCAGAGTAACTTGGTGTTTGAATAATGCTTATGTTGATGTGTCTATCAGGTATCTACAAGTTGTGGTGATCAAACACCAACATGGTTGCCATTAAGTCCAAAGGGGGAGATTATTGGTATTATGATGCATTTTTTGTCCTTGATGGAAACCCACTTGTAAAAGACAAATTATATGATTTTTGGACAAGCTCAGAGGTGACAAAATGATGGAACAAAATGTCAAAATGATTGGATAGAAGCTTTGCAGATCAAAATCAAAAGATGGATAAAGTACATAATTGAAGAACTATACGCGAGTTAGTAAAGAAAAAGTCATGTATACATGCGGCTACGAAGAAGAAAAGTTGCGTATGAGCTAGTGCACTAATTTATAATACCAGGGTTCTTTACCATGGTATTCACCCACAATATTAAGCGCAATAACAGTTATTTGATCCCGTCCAAGAATAGCATTGAAACTTGTGTGGTTTTGGCTCATGGTATTGGCTAAGGCTAAAATTATATAAGGAGGTGAAGATCATAGTGTTAAGTGTGCATGAGTATGTGAATTGAATGAATAATTCAATTTGAAGTATATATGCATGGAATTGGCTATAATCAATACATAGATATGATATTATGATGCACTCATAAATACGAGGATGGATCAAGATCTATAGACCTAAAATGACTATGTATTTGCATGATCTATTTATGAGATGTTTAGATCTGTCATCTGACGCATCTTTGTTGAAGTGAGGGTATGATTTGAGTAAGTTTGTACTTTTGAAGTGTTGCCTATTCCTTAATTATTTACAGTTCTATACGTGGGTTTGACTCAAGGAAGGCACGTATACATGCGGTTTAGGTTCTGCAAAGGCGCGTATATATTCAGTAAAAAATACTGAGATCTATATGCATGTTGGTTTTGGAAGAAGCACGTATAGTCGCGGATATGTCTTATGGAAGGCACATATGCAAGCTAGGGTTTTGCTTAAGAATGCGAAAGGAAATATCTCATCATTCTTGCTGTGTTTCTCCTGTATGTCAATGATGTCTTCATATAGATCTCGATTGTTTGAGTATTGATTATGATGCTAGTTGATTGTGATTAGAGATCAGTGACTGGTTGGTTTATTGATGATTCAGTAAATGATTTGGTACAGTTATATGTCTAAGTTTGATGTATGGTATTGGGCTTAAATAAGTGTAGTAGGTCCAGTCTAAAAATATGATGAAAATAGGCCTACAAGTTGTGTTGAATTGAAGTCGGGTGATCCAGTGTGAAAATATATGAAACGTGGTCTGTAGTGGTACTAAGGGTTTGAGCCTTTTATCAAGAAGTCGAAGCTTCTTGCTAGTAGGAGCGAGTGTTCAAATCAGGGGGTTGTAGCTCCCTTCCAGTAGTGGCTGGTAAACGAGAACAGGGGGTTGAATGTCCCTTCCAATGGTGCATGGTAAACGAGATTAGGGGGTTGTTGCTCCCTTCCAATAGTATATGGTGAACTAGAGGAGGTCGCAGTATTCTCCAGGTGGGTGCCTATGTGCTGGTATGAGTTTGCACCAGTACAATATTGTAACAAGTTTTCTATATAATAAATATTGAAGACAAAGACGACATCAGCGGTGGTTTTCTCCCACATCGATTTTCCACCTTAAATCTCGGTGTTCATGTGTGCTTCTTATGTGTGATGATTTATTCTGTTCTTATTGCACATGTTTACTTCTTACTAAATATCTGATAAATGAATGATGCATTGGTCTAAGTAAATCTAGTGAAGATTTATCTGAATAATAAGTTCACTTGGCATATCCAAGTTTCTTTAAATAAAGTCGCATACATACGCTAGTTGGATTAAGTAAATTCGCGTATAGAAATCAGTAAAAAAAAGAAAATTTTGTGTGAGATTTAAATACTATTTCACCCCCCCCCTCAGTAATTTCCCAACAATAGCATCAACTACACCTCTTCTTGAGAAAATAATCTGGGTTTCTCCTCTGACTATTAACTCAGCTCTGTATTATTTCATTCATGATCCTTGATACTATTCAAAATATCACATTTCTCTTTACCACTGATCTCCTTGGTGTCTTCCATGTTCTTGTTTAAATCCAACATATTATGCTGAAGAAAATCTAACCCATGTCATGCAGTTAAAAATAATGTATATATCATTCAACAACATTTAAACAATTTTATCTTGAAAATCAAGCAAGTGTGGTCCATAAGAACCCCAATGAAAATATTTTTTTTTACATCAAAACACCACACCTCACCTTGGTTTTAAAATAATGGCCCCAAAATTTATATAAAATACTTGTCTATCTAAATATTAAAAACATGAAAGAGTTATTATCAATTTCACATTTTAGACAAGAAACATAGGGATAAATTTGACAAAACAAGTTGGATGAAGGAAAAACATGCATGTGGAAATTTCACATAGTGACCTTTGTGGTCGCATGAGAATTCAGTCATTCGTAAGTCTAAATTATTTTATGACATCCATTGATTCCCTTCCAAGAAACATTTGGTTGTGAATTCTCAAATATAAGTCATTATCTCTGAAGTTAAACCCATATATTTATACATCATAAAATTGAACAAATATTAGCTCAAAGCATGCATAATATCGTAACCCTTCTCAAAAACATTTTGAAGCTAAAAAAAGTTGTAATCTGACAATTTATAGTCAATGAATTAGTTGTCCCATGTTAACCTGTAAAAATGTATGTTGGCTCAGGGTTGTCTCAACTTACCATGTGTGTGTTGTGAATACTTAGCTCATCACCTAGTAATGGAAACAAGGAGATATAAATATATAAATAAAGAAAAGTCTATGCTTCCTTTCTAGGAAAGCAAAAGTTGATGAAAAAATGCATGTGATGTTGTGATGTATTGTATATAAGGAAGGACAAAAAATTAAACACTTTATATAGCATGTTGAGTTTTGCCTCTAAACAAGTACTTATATGAAATATGTTTTACAACTTTAAAAGAAGAGGATTAATGGTGAACAAGGAAAAAACAATATAACCTAAAGATCCGAATGGTTTAAATATTGAGATATAATAACTAAGTTTTGAATCATTGTGACAAATACAAAATCACATTAGGTCAGAGAATATAGCCAATGTTGCAATGGTTCAAGATGGTGACTGAGTTTTGAATCATGATAACTAGGTGATAACCAAAAAAAAGTTGTAGCCACAACCAAAACATCACATCGACTCACATAATATATCCAAGCTTGCAATGAACCCTGATGCAGGAGCATCAACCTACTGGTGAGCCCTAGTATTGCACCAAGGGTGGTGCAACTCCTAGGGGCTGCCCTCCTTTAATTTATCAACCCAAGGCTCGTACAAACTTGGAGGTGACAGTGCTATATGAACAACAGATGCATTCTTCTCATGTCATCCTCTTCCGTTTTACGAGAGGGTGCTATTGCTTAAACTATGATAAGGACTGGGAAGTAAATTAGTGGAAGGAATGATAGAAAGGTATTTAAACTAAAGTGCTGAAAATAAATGACGAGAATGAAACTAATTTAATTGGAAGAAAAGGAAATGACTAAAAAGAAACTAAGTTAACTTGCTGAAAATAAATGGCAGAAAGGAAAATAATTCTAAACCACACTTAACTTGGAAAATTAGCTAAATGCACTCTACTTATCCTATATTCTATCTAACATGCTTTTATCCATGAAACTAGGATATTCGTGACTTAATTATACTTAAAAAGGGGTTGATCTACAACTTGGAGGGAAGAAAAGGGCTAAAGTCGCAAATAGAGGGCTTAGCGCATGAAACAGGGCTTAGAAGTGGGAAGCAAGGGTTAAAACCTTATAAAACTTTATTATATCGCAAGAAATGACTTTGGAGTGGAAATAATTTGAAAGTGCGATCGCGGAGGTGCGATGGAGATGAAAGTTGTGACATGCAATTCCACAATTGCAATATCACTAGTTTAAAGCAATAGCGGAATGGTCATCCAGGAGCGGGAGCGAAGTGCGATGAGGTATGTTTTGTGAAGTGCGATGAGGTAAGTTTTGCAAAATGTGATTTGCGATGGCCGATGTGGTGGTGAAATGCGATAACAATAACGGAATTAACAAATGAAAATGGTAAGTATTAATGAAAAGGAAACAAAAATGAGATCTGTGATGCAGAGAGGTGATGTGGAGGTGGGGTCGATATCGCAATCACGATATCATAGAGTTGGAGTGATAACATTAAAGAAAGAAAAGGTGTGATGAGTGATCTACGAAGCGGCGAAGTTGCTGTACAATATCGCAATCAACAATGAAAGGAGTGGGAGGTCTTTAGGAAACAAGGAAAAGGTGTGGATATCGCATCAACAGTTGGAAAGTGGTAAGTGTTAAAGAGAGCAAATTAAACTGTGCGGAGTGCAAAATGCGAAGTTCGGTAAGGAATTGCGAGGAGGAAGGCGGAGGTCGGGTTTTCGATGGTTTTCAAGAATTTTTTTGTTAAAATGTGTTTGGTGACGGTGATTGATAGAACAAAGGAATAAGGCAGACAATCAGAAAAGGAGAGCGGTATGTCCTCAAGAGAAAAGGTAAGAGTTGCGTGGTGTGATTTCGCGAACATGTGAAGTACGATAGTGGGGGAACCATGGAGGAAGGTGGAGGTTGTGTTTAAATGGGTTTTGAATGGTATTTTTACATGTTTTTCGTTAAGAAGGAAAGGTAATCGTGAATGGAAAAAATCAAAGGAATAAGGCAGAGTTGAAGGGATTCAGTGCATTTAGGGAAAAAGGTAAGTGCAGCAGTAAAAAGAGCAGAAAACAGGAGGGATTGGAGGCATAACGAAATCAGTTTTTTGGGTCTGTGGGAAGATTCACCCTCCTCGAGCTCTATTGACAGAGATGAGAGGGAGAGGCTTAACCACAACTTTTGTGTTTTTTCTCCTCTACTCTATTACTCGTAAGAATATAAAACTACAACAACAAACTGAAAGAAAAGACTAAGGAGCAATGAAACTATTAGAAGCAGATCTAACTAAATGGAAGAAGTGAAACTAGCTAAATGATAGAAAGGAAAAGACAGTAACAACAGAGAAGTTGAGGCACATGGATTGGGCCCTAACCCATGAGCCTAGCTCTATGAAACTTAAACTAGTCGAATGAAATCAGTCTGCTCAGTTCATAAAAGAGTAACCTCGTACAACTTTGAAAGTTTGATCACTGAATAAAATAAAAAGCTCAATAGCTCACAACAATAGTTCTGAATGGAATCAACTCACTCACTAATTCTTCCTAGCTCTAGCTCTACTCTCTTTATTCTATAGGGAAGCTACCAACAACTCCCTAAAAAAATGGTGATTGAGTCCCCTTGACTCCCAATAAACAAATATTGAGTGCTCTCATCTTTGAGTTTCTTGGTTGCCTCTGGGATACGAATTGCTGGAGAGAATCCATGGGATCCTTTAGCTGCCTTTGGAGTCCGAATTGCTGGAGAGAATCTAGGGTGGAAAATCCTCCTATAATTTCTCCTTCTTGTCTTCTCCAATTCTTTATGATAAAATCTTTATAAAAATTCTTAATAAATCATGATTTTCTGCACTCAACCTCATATTAGGTACTCAGAGTATGTTAGCCTTAATCACCACCTATACTAACATCATAAAACCAAATAATAATAAAAATGCAAGAAAAATAGATCTAAGAAGGAAAAAACGGTGACCATTAACCCCTCCAAATATGTCTAATGATGGAGCTCATCATCACCCCCCTACTGAATGGTTACTCTTCCTCCGAGAAACTAATCCTCCTCCTCCATTTCCTTCAAGGCTTTGATAGCCCCCTTGATTTTCTGAGGAATAAGTGTGGGAGTTTCCCCAAGGGGCTAAAAACCATTATTATTTTCTACACTCTCCCATTCTCTATCTTGCGCATCTGTGTCCTTTTCATCATTCAGCCCCAACAACAAAGGTGGGTTGAGCTTTAGTCCCAACCATTGGATCTTTTTGGCCTGCATGGCCCTCTTGTATAATGGTGCACTTTCCAATGCACCCCTTAGTCTTTTTGGAGTATGCTATTCCTTGTTCTTGAGGCTATGAGGGAGGTTGTTCCATCTCCTCTAGCTGGCCATAATACACTCATCTTCTTTATGCCTAGAAATATCATCAAAGTGCCCTATTACCTGTGCTTGAGTCTGAAGGTAGCTTTCAACCAGTGCAGGGTCCCTTTCAATATCTCGATGGTTAAGGATGAATCCTCTTGGGCTGAATAATTCTGGTATAATATATAAGGGTTCTATATTTCTTCTTCCCATCACCCTCCATATCTCTTTTTCTCTAGTGTTCTCATTCACCATCCAAGATTCTAGAGCCATCAACTGCATATCCCCCATTATAGGATTGGGGTCCCAAATGTCCAGATTTGTCAGCATAAGGTTATTCACATAAAACTCTGCCATCTTTGCCTGATTAGCCATGTTAGCTTGCTTGTATAACTTCATGATTTGCCTACAATCTTAGAAAGTTAGTGATCCATGGGAGGCTAGAGTTTTTATTTGAAAAAGAAGCCATTGCTTTTTGAGGTACACAACATATAAGTCAAAAGGAAACATGTGTTGAAGGGCTTGTATGCATAAATCTGCCGTGGTGGCTACTTGATATTCTTGTTGCTTCAATTGCTCCTTCAATGCTAGATTCTCTACTTGTGCCTTCTGTAATTGTTCCTTCAAAACCGTTTCTTTGATATTTTCCTCCTCCCTTGATGAGTGTTTAATGATAATCAGGCTTGCAGGAGGAAGTTATGGCAATCTCTAACTTATCCTCTGACTCTTGTCAGCTCTGAAATACATGGAGGTATGCATTCTTCTTTTTGAGCTTAGAGGAGCTAAGCTGGAAATTACCTATTTGTATTGAGGGGATATGGTGCTGTGTTGTGAGTCTTCTTCTTTCCCACTATATGTTATCTTGATGACTTCTATGGCCACCTCTTCTATTTTACCTTAGCCCTTTGGCTCTTCCTCTTCTTCCTCTTGGTCCCCTTCTGGTTCTTCTTCTGGATCTTCTTCTTCTTCTAGTTCCTCTTCCTTTTTTGGTTCTTCTTCTTCTTCTTCTCTAAGGCTAGAAGTGGAATTTGGCCTTGTTTGGATTGCTATAAAAGCTTCCTTGCTCATGTTTGCAAAAGAGGACCAGGCCATGGGTAGGGTGATGTTGTTCTACTGTTGCTGCTGCATGTTGTCCCAGAATATGCGGTTGAAGCTTCATTGTTGTGCTGCGGGCTTTTGCACTCTCTCTCCCTTTGAAAATTCTCAATTTACTAGTTTGGGTGAGATGGGCCCTTGTTATTATCAAACTTGTGCACCTACTTCTTATGTAACTCATCCTCATTTCTAGTTTTCGTTAGACACTATTGGACCCTCTTTTTGTTAATTGGATGATACTGCGTGTCTCCTCCTCTCATCCTCCTCCACTCCAACTGATCTATTTTTTTTTTCCTGGCCCAGGTGGTGTGTACTTCCAGTTTTTTTCAGTCATACCTCATGGTGGTGGCCAAGTTAACTGGCCACCTTTCTGCCTCTTAGAATCTTAGTATGAAAATTTAATTATTTCTGGCTATTATGAAAGCATAGCGAGGGGTGATGGACTATACCTAAGCTTACAAATGGTTGTCAAGGCAGTTACAGGAGTTGGAGTTTGGAGACAACCTTTTTCATGCTACGTTCTTCACCAGATTCCTATTATTTGAGTGAGCATCTAATATTTTCTTGTTGTTTCTCTCTATTGTGGATGTTGCATGGGGTGCTCAAGATGCCATGGGTGGCATTCTCATTCTCCTAGAGTTTGTTATGCAGCTTTCCTTCTTGTTTTTCTTGGCAGTCCATGAACACATTTTTTTTTGAAGGAACTTCATGATGTTTGTAGCAGTCTATGTGTTTCTTTTCTTGCTATATTGTGCTAAGGAATGGAGGAATCATTGGTGTATGGAGGTGATGAAGGAAATTATGAAGATGAATGGAGTGAATGATGGGATGGATGGTAAAATAGAAGAAGGGAAAAAAATTTGAATTCTTCCCTGTGTTTCCAAAACCCATTAATAACCTGCAAAACATCAACACAGAAAATATAGAGATGCACATGTATTTATTTGTTTTTGTTGTTTTTTTTCTTCTTCTTTTTTTTTTGAAAGAAAGTGGGCTGCCTCCATGGTGGTTTTCAACCCACATACTTGCCTTGGGCACCTCAAACAGGTTTTGACCCATGGATATTTATTATTTTTTCTCTATTTTTATTTGAGTAATTGAGTTGCCTCCATCGAGGTTTTCAACCCACAACTTGCCTTGGGTGCCTTAGAGAGGTTTTCACCCATGGATTTTTTATTTTTTATTTATTTTTTAGGAGGTGTGGGAAACTATGGAGTTTACCATCACATACATTTCTCTACTTACTGAATTTATGAACTTTGCCTTTAACAAAGGCTTCTTGTAAATTTTAAGTCTATGACCATTGACAAGCAAGGGGATTCCTTCCTCATCTATGGTTCTGATTTGAACTGCACCATTATCAAAAACAATTTCCACTGTGTAAGGTCCCAACCATCTTGTCATCAACTTCCCTTTGAAGTATTTAAACCTTGAATCATACAACAATGCCCAATCTCCTTCTTGGAAGGTCTTTTTTTTTATGTTCTTGTCATGCCGTACCTTCCTTTGCAGTTGAACTATCTCTGTGTGAAGAAGTGCTTGCATTCTAAACTCATCCAATCCATTTAGTTGTAGAAACCTCTCTGTTTGGGAATTTTATAGATCTAGATTTAATTCAACTACCACTATTAAAGTATTAAATTCGAACTCAATTGATAGTAGAGCTTTCTTACCATAGACTAGTTTATAAGGAGTGAATCCTGTTGTTGTCTTCCGAGTAGTGTTGTAGGCCCAAGTAGCTTATACCAATTTGACTGCCCAATATTTTCTGTTGCTACTCACAACCTTGGTGAGGATGCTCTCTAAAGCTCTATTAGTTACTTCTACTTGGCCATTCACCTGAGGGTGATAGGCAGTAGAAGTTCTATGCTAAATCTTGTGCTTCCTCAAAATATTCTCAATGAGGTGAGAGGTGAATTGTGCTCCCTGATCAGTGACTATTTCTCTAGGGTACCCAAACTTGTAAAACAAATTCTCCCTCAGAAATTCTGCTACTTTCTCCTTGGTTGCTACTTTCATTGCTTTTGTTTTGGCCCACTTTGTCAGGTAATCAGTGCAGACTATGATATACTTCCTTTGTCCAGATGGTGGATCGATGGGTCCAACAAATTCCATGCCCCATTTATCAAATGGTTCTAGAGCCACCTGAGGGTGTAAAGGAATTTCATCCCTTTGTGTGGGTTTCCCCATCCTCTGGCACTAGTCACTCTTGCTGGTGTATCTTTTGGAATCTTGATGAAGGGTAGGCCAATAGTATTCTGCCTGCAAAACTTTGTAGGCAGTTCTCTTGGTAGAAAAGTGGCCTCCACATGGGCTATCATGACATGAAGAGAGGATATCAAAAAATTCTTCCTCCCTCACACATCTCCTTAGGATTTGATCAGGGACTAACTTGAAAAGGTTTCCCCCATTCCATGTGAAAGGGGCGCTTTTTCTGATGATTCTTCTCTTCTCCTTGAATGAAATATTGGGAGGGAGTTCTATAGAAACTAAGTAGTTCCCTATATCAGAAAACCATGGTGAGAGTGCTGATATAGCAAAGAGATGCTCATCTGGTAGTTGGTCATCCACCATTCCTTCTTCACCTGCAGGGAGAGCTAACCTGGACAAAAAATCTACAACAACATTCTCCTTTCCTGGTTTATTAACGATAGTCAAATAAAATTGTTGCAAAAGTAACAACCATCTAATTATCCTAGCATTAACATCTCATTTGTTCATTAAATACTTGATGTCTGCATGGTCAGTGTGAATAAAGGTTTGGTACCCAGTTACATAATGCCTAAACTTTTTCAATGCATGGACAATGGCTGACATATCCTTCTTGGTAACAGCATAATTCAGCTTAGCCTTGGACAAATTATTGCTGATGAAATAAATGGCATAATGGATTTTGTCTTCTAATTGTCCTAAGGTTGTCCCATACAACATTTGAAAGATGCATCAGTGTGGATATGGAAAGGAAAAATCCAATTTGCACCTTAAAGGATAGGGGCAGTAGTCAATTGTTTCTTAATGAGATTGAAAGCCTCTTGACAAGGACCAAACCAAATAAACTTAGAATCCTTAGCCAATAACCCAAATAATGGTGAAGCCATCTTGCTAAAATCTTTAATGAACCTTCTGCAGTAACCAGCTAAGCCTAGGAAACTCCTGACATCTTTCTGCTTTTGAGGAGCAGGTACCCTTTTGATGGTAGTGATTTTTTTGGGTCTACTTGTGTTCCTGCTTGGGATATGGAGTGTCCTAATAAAACCCCTACTTTCTTTAGGAATTCACACTTTTATGGGCTCAAGGAGAGATGCATCTCAGTGAACCTTATGATTACTTTTCCCAAATAGGAGAGATCTTCCTGGAAGTCATCCCCATATGGTGTGAAATAATCCATGTATATTTCGACAAAGTCATGGACTAACTCAGAAAATATGCTCAGGACGGCTCTTTCGAAGGTAGCTGGGACATTGCACAACCCAAAGGGTAGGACTATATAAGAAAAGGTACCCCAAGGGCAGGTGAAACTAGTATTATCCTGGTATTTAGGGCTAATTTGAATATGATTGTCCCCACTGAAACCATCTAAGAAGGAAAATAACTTCTTCCCCACAAGGCCATCGAAGACTTGGTCTATAAAGGGCAATGGGAAATGGTATTTCTTGGTGGCTTTGTTAAGTTCTCTATAATCAACACAAATTCACCACTTCCCATTTTTCTTTGGGACTAAGACAAGAGGAGATACCCACTCACTATCGGATATAGTATATATGAACCTTGCATCCAATAGTTTCTGTAACTCTTCTTTGACTATGTCCTTCAGAGCCAGGTTCATCCTTCTTTGGGGTTTTCTCACGGGCTTGCATCCTTCTTTGATGTAAATATGATGTTTGCACACTAAAGGATGCACCCCTTTCATGTCTTTGTAATCCCAAGAAAATGCATCTAAATTCTTTCTCAAAACCAGGCACAACTGCTTCTCTTCTTCATTCGAGAGGTTTGGGTTTATTTTCAGAGAATTGGATGGGAAAAACTCAATAGCCTTGGTGGTTTCAGAGGTTGAATCCACTTAGTGCACTTCCATCCAAGGTTGGATTTTAGACTCTTTGACTAAGGTTTTGAGAGGAATGTTAGTAGAGGGATGGTTTTGAATGGCATGGTCGATGAGTTCATCTTCATCAAGCTGCCCCACTCCAAGAATAACATCTATGCTACACATAGGGGCAGTGTTATATAGCTCATCTTCTTCATCCTCCAATCATATAGGGAGATCATGATCAATGGAAGGCTATCTGGAGGATATAACACTAGTTGTTTAGGCAAAGGCCCATTTTTTATAGTCATGTTTTTGACCTGACAACTAATATAAGCATCTGTAGTGGCTAACCAAGGTCTCCCTAAGATGAGAGGATAACCATTCAACTTGGTTTTTGATTGTAGGATCAGGAAATCTATAGGATACTCCCAAGAGTCAATGGTAACCATAACATCCTCAAAAATTCCTTTCGGAGTTACTGTGGACCAATCTGAAAGTTCCAGAATTGTTGTAGTTTTCCTCAAAGTGCATTGGAGATTAAGTTTCAACATAGTTTCCTTGGTCATGATATTGATGGCAGCCTCTAGATCAATCAGATTGTTGGGGACCATGAAACCATCTATATGCACATCAACAATTGGACTACCAGGGTCCAGGTACTTTGGAAATATCACCTTTCCCAACATGAGGTTAGAAAATTGTCCTACCACATTGATGGTTGGGGTATCTCTCTTCCTTCTCCCAGGTTTCTTGAACCACTTTTCTTTGATGAGCTTGTTGTATATAGGGACATCCTTAATGGCCTGGAGAAGTGGTATCTTTACACACAAATTTTCCAATTCTCCCAGGAGTTCAGTCTCCTCTCAGGTATGCTTACTAGGGTGGATCAAGCGCTCAGGAGAAGGAGGTTGTTGGATATGAGTGTTACCTTCTTCCTTTTCCTCCTCAACCTCTACAGGTGGAGATGGAGGATGGTTTTCTGAGAGTACTCTTCCCGAACTGAGATTAACCTCCTGTATTTCCACAACATAAGATGGATGGGATGTTTCTCCATTGGGAGCCTGCTGTGCCTATCTATTGTTCGGGTTCGGATTGGGCTGTCCAGGTATAGGTAGCCTAGGTGGAGCAACAAGAGTAAGCTAAGGTTTAGGCTGGGGTGGAGGCATTAGAGCAGTTAGTTTATTTTGTTGAGGCCTCCACCCTTGGGATAGATTGTTCCACTAAGGTTGTTGTGGAACATACTACTGAAATGGTTGGATTATAGGCTGAGGATGATATGAAGGATTGGAAGGCCAACTAGGAGGTGTAGACTAGGATGGAGGAGTGGGGGTGTACCAAGGTTGCCTGGGTGCACTCTGATTGTTGTGACAGTAAGATTAAGGTGTACCTTGCATACCTTGTTGATATGGCTGAGGGCCTTAAGGCCTTCTCTGGTTGATGAAATAGAGTTTTTGCAGAATTGCTTCCCCACCTTGATATATAGATTTAAGTCCACATAAGGAGGGAAAGTTTTCTGTGGCATGCTTCTCCTCACAACCTAATTAAACCTCTATGACATTCAATGGACATTCATTTATTGGGTGCTTCCTGGTACATATAGGAAAAAATATGGCTAGGGATCTCTCTGCTTCCTCTTGCTTCCTTTTGACCTGCATTGTGTCCATCTGCAGAGAAAGGGTGTGCAGCATGTCACTCTTGAAGTCCGCTGGCATGTTTCCAATCTCATGTTTTATGAAGGTGGAAGAGGAAGGGGTATTGGATGTACTTTGGCTAGATCTGCCCTTCTTCCTAAATTCCCTAGAATGGTTCCATAAGACATTTTTGATTGTTTCATAGGGTTGTTGGTAGATATCTCCTCCTAATAGCATATTCAAAGTTTCTATCTTCTCTTCACTGATACCTCGAAGAAGTACAAGTTTAAGTGAGTCAGGATTAAGAGTACAATTGGCTCTCTTATAGTTCAGTTAAAACCTCTCTTCATAGTCCTCTAAGGATTCATCGGACCCTAGAGTCATCCTAAAGATCTCATCCTTAGTTTCCTTGGACCTACAGTAGTCTTTGTATTTCCTGTCGAAGGTCTCTTCCATCTGTGCCTAGGTGGTGACGCTATCCCTAGGGAGACCCATGAAATAGCACAAGGCTACATCCTTAAGGGTGGATGGGAATAGCTTCAACTTCTCATCATCAAAGGTGTAGTAATAAGTCCTACAGAAAACAACAAATTCAAACATGAATGTGTCAGGGTCTTTAGAGGTAAGTCCATGGAAGTGTGGGAGATATGAGGGGATAATGTTTTTCATCTTAGTTTCCCCATATTCCTCTCTTATTAGAAAGGCTCTCAGTATCCCAGCGACGATTAAGATAGGTGAAGAAGGTCCCTCATTTAAAACAAGGAATTATTATTACTCCCCAATAGGATCCTCAGAATATTCAGAAGGCTCTCCTAGAGGGGGTTCACTCTCACTGCCACTGAAGAAGCGTGAAGGGTGGCCAGGAGGTGATGTGGGGGTTTTAGGTAAGGTTTTTATTTGAGTATTCCCAGTCATACGAGGAATGAAAATCAAATCTTTTTGTATTTTTTCAATATTTCTGAAATGACATAAAAAGAAAGGAAAGTAGAAAATAATTCTAAAAACAAAATCAAAGAATCTACTAGACACCTCCCTAGAAACGACGCCAAAATGTGGTGAGCCTTGCTATTGCACCAAGGGTGCTGCAACTCCCAGGGGCTGCCCTCCTTTACTTTATCAACCCGGGGTCATACAAACTTGGAGGTGATAGTGCTATATGCACAACAGATGCATTCTACTCATGTCATCCTCCTCTGCTTTACGATAGGATGTTATTTCTTAAACTATGATAAGAACTGGGAAGTAAATTACTGGAAGGAAATGATAGAAAGGAAATTAAACTAAAGTGTTGAAAATAAATGACGAGAATGAAACTAATTTAATTGGCAGAAAATGAAATGACTAAAAAGAAACTAAGCTAACTTGCTTAAAATAAATGGCAGAAAAGAAACTAATTCTAAACCACACACTTAACTTGGAAAATTAGCTAAATGCACTCTACTTATCCTAGTCTATATAATATGATTTTATCCATGCAATTAGGCAATCTAGGACTTAATTCTACTTGAAAAGGGGTTGATTTGTAGCTTGGAGGGAAGAAAAGGGCTAAAGTGGCGAATTAAGGGCTTAGCGCACGAAACAGGGCTTAGAAGTGGGAAGTTGGGGTTAAAACCATATAAAACTTTATTATAGCGCAAGAAATGACTTTGGAGTGGAAATAATTTGAAAGTGCGATGGAAGAGGTGTGATGGAGACGAAATTTGTGATATGCAATGCCACAATCGCAATATCGCAAGTTTAAATGGATAGTGGAAAGGTCGTTCAGGAGCGAGAGCGAAGTGCGATCACATAAGTTTTGTGAAGTGTGATGAGGTAAGTTTTGCAAAATGCGATTTGCGATGGACGACGTGGTGGTGAAGTGTGATAAAGATAGCGCAATTGACAAACGAAAACGGTAAGTGTTAATGAAAAAGAAAAAAAATTGCTCTCTTCGATGCAAAGAGATGACGTGGAGGTGGGGCCGATATTGCAATCGCAATATTGCAGAGTTGGAGTGGCAGCATTAAATAAAGAAAAGGTTCGATGAGCGATTTGTGAAGCGGCGGAGTTGTGATACAATATTGCAGTCAGAAAATAAAGGAGCGTTAGGTCTTCAGGAAACAAGGAAAAGGTGCGATGAGCGATTTGCGATGTTGTAGATATCACATCGACAGTTGGAAAGCGGTAAGTGTTAACGAGAGAAATTTAAACCGTGCGGAGTGTGAAATGTGAAGTTCGGTGAGGAATTGCGAGGAGGAAGGTGGAGGTCGGGTTTTCGATGGTTTTCAAGCGTTTTTGCGTTAAAACGAGTTTGGCGACGGTGATTGATAGAACAAAGGAATAAGGCAGGAAATCAACAAAGCAGAGCGATAATTCTTCAAATCAAAAGGTAAGAGCTACGAGGTATGATTTGGCAAAGAGACAAAGTACGATAGTGGGAGAACTGAGGAGGAAGGTGGAGGTTGCGTTTAAATGGGCTTTGTATGGTATTTTTACATGTTTTGCGCTAAGAACGTAAGGTAACCATGACTGGAAAAAAAAAGGGAATAAGGCGGAGTTGAAGGGCTTCAGTGCGTTTAGGGAAAAAGGTAAGTGCAAAAGTAAAAAGAAGTTGAAAACAGGAGGGAATGGAGGCGTAACAGAATCATTTTTTTTGGGTCTGTGGGAAGATTTTCCCTCCTCGAGCTCTATTGACAGAGATGAGAGCGGGAGGGTTGACCAGAGCTTTTGGAGCTTTCCTCCTCTACTCTATTACTCATAAGAAAATAAAACTACAACAACGAATTGAAAGCAAATACTAAGCAGCAATGAAACTATCAGAAGCAGATCTAACTAAATGGAAGAAGCGAAACTAGCTAAATGAAAGAAAGGAAAAGATAGTAACAACAGAGAAGCTAAGGCACATGGATTGGGCCCTAACCCACGAGCCTAGCTCTCTGAAACTTAAATCAGTTGAATGAAATTAGTCTGCTCATTTCATAAAAGAATAGCCTCGTACATCTCTGAAATTTTGATCACTGAATAAAATAAAAATCTCAATAGCTCACAACTATAGTTTTGAAAGGAATCAACTCACTCACTAATTCTTCCTATATCTAGATTTTCTCTCTTTATTCTACAGGGAAGCTACCAACAAATCCCTAAAAAAAATGGTGATTGAGTCCACTTGACTCCCAGTAAACAAAGATTGAGTTCTCTCCTCTTTGAGCTTCTTGGCTTCCTCAAGGATTCGAATTGCTAGAGAGAATCCGTGGGATTCTTTGGCTGCCTTTGGAGTTTGAATTGTTGGAGATAATATAGGGTGGAAAATCCTCCTATAATTTCTCCTTGTTGTCTCCTCCAAGTCTTTATGATAATATATTTATAAAAATGCTTAATAAATTGTGATTTTCTGCACTCAACCTCATATTAGGTACTCATAGTATGTTAGCCTTAATCACGACCTATGCTAGCATCATAAAACCAAATAATAATAAAAATGCAAGAAAAATATATCTAAGAAGGTAAAAACAGTGACCATTAACCCCTCCAAATATGTCTAATGATGGAGCTCATCACCTACCCTTAATCAAAATTGAAATTCAAAGTTGCTGGAAGGAGAGACGCGGAAAACCATTTGAAAAGGGGGCTAATTTCGATGAAATTTAGCTAAAATGATAAAAAAAATTCCTCAAAGGTGAAATCGATGCATCTAGAAGATATGTTTTGTTTTAAAAATCTGCCATATAATTAAAATAGAGTGATTTCAGGGATTAGTTACACAATTTTTGGAAGGAAATCGTGGATCTTAGATGATCCACTCGTTTGTAGTTTCGTTTAAAATGTGAAGAATGTGTTGTATAAGGGGGCCGCACAACGTAACCTCAGGGTGAATGCGTGATCAGGCCCATAGTGGCCTTAGCTTGTAACTCGAGCTCGACTATAATGGACTCTGTTTATTTTTAAGTATAAAGCAATGTTCTGGATATTTTGGTATGGGTGTGTGTTATTTAATTTTGATTTCTCACTGTGTATATGTATTTTTTCTCATCTCAACCCTATTAATTGATAAGTTATATGAATATGAATGGTGAACAAAGTCCATATAAAATTCGTTGTAAATCAAATTATGGCAGAACATGACTTTATTGAGATGCGATTTTGTCGATAGATAGTGATCAGTGTGAGCAGACTGTATTTTTTCCAGATTTAACTGCAATCGCTGGATCGATGTGGTCAATAGGCTTAAGATTTTGCATTTTCCATGTCCAGTCATTCTTGTAAGTTAAATCCCAAACATACATTAATGCTGGTTAAGGGGAATAGATCGAATTCAATGCGGATGATTAAATATCGTTGTACGTAGCCTGGAATGATACGTGGAG
Source organism: Pinus albicaulis (assembly GCA_034641835.2). Lineage (NCBI taxonomy): Eukaryota > Viridiplantae > Streptophyta > Pinopsida > Pinales > Pinaceae > Pinus > Pinus albicaulis. Next base: position 1,119,994,474 of record CM076572.1, read on the forward strand.
ATGACTTGTGAAACAGAGTATGGTGAATTCTATGAATACAAGAATATGCCATTTCTGGGTGATTCATGTTTCTGATCCAGAAACTGAGTTTCTCTTGCATAATGGATGATTTCATCCAAACGTAGGCCCATAAACCACAGGTCTAAGGATCAAACTACTGAAATTTTTTATCTTTGAAACCCCATAGAAATGGATTACATCAAGTGGTATCAGAGGAGAAGAATATTTTGCGTGAAATGGAAGGAGGTACGAATATGTTGAGGATTGGTAAGAGCGTGGTATTTATATTATTGTGTAGGTAGCAGCAGAAGAAGGTGAGAATATTTGCACCAGCCTAGAGCAAGGAGTGCTCATACGGTTCCAGAGGAGAGAACCAAAGAGATGCCAAAATACTGAGCTCAAAGGAGAGAAGCTTACTGAGGTATCATGTAGCAAGGAGGAGGCTTGCTACTGCAGAGGTTTTTGTTGCAACTTACGAGTGCTATTATGAAAAGACCAAGATGGAATATGACTAGGAGGTCATAAGTTTTTGTACCTCGGGATTCTGATGCAGGAGCATCGACCTACCCTTAATCAAAATTGAAATTCAAATTTTCTGGAAGGAGAGACGCAGGCAGCCATTTGAAAAAGGGGCTAATTTCCATGAGATTTAGCTAACATGATAAAAATTTTTTCCTCAAAGGTAAAATCGATACATCTAGAAGATATGATTTGTTTTAAAAAATTTCCATGTAATTAAAATAGAGTGATTTCATGGATTAGTTACACAATTTTTGGAAGGAAATCATGGATCTTAGAGGATCCACTCCTTTTTAATTTCCTTTAAAATGCGAAGATTTTGTTGGATGAGGGGGATGTACAATGTAACCTTAAGGTGAATGTGTGATTAGGCCCATAGTGGCCTTAGCCTATAACTTGAGCTTGATAATAATGGAATCCGTTTATTTTTAAGTATTCAACAATGTTTTGGATCTTATGGTATTTGTGTGTGTCATTTAATTTCGATTTCTCACTATGTATATGTATTTTTTCTCATCTAAACCCTATTAATTGATAAGTTGTATGAATATCAATGGTGAATGATGAACTTCATTCTAAATCAAAGTATGGCAGAACACGATTTTATTGAGATGCGATTTTATCGATAGATAGTGATTAGCGTGAGGATACTGTATTTTTTCCAAATTTAACTGCAATCGTGGGATCGATGTGGTCAACGGGCTTAAGCTTTTGCCTTTTCCATGTCCAATTATTCTTTCAAGTTAAATCCCAACCATACATTAATTTTGTTTAAGGGAAATAGATCGAATTTAATGCGGATGATTAAATATTGTTGGATGTAGCCTGGAACGATGCGTGAAGATGACCAGTGAAACAAAGTATGGTGAATTGCGTGAATAAAAGAATACACAATTTCTGGGTGATTCTTGTTTCCGATCCAGCAACTGGGTTTCTGTTGCATAATGGATGATTTCATCCAAACATAGGCCCATAAACCATGGGTCCAAGGATCGAATTGCTGAAATGTTGGATCTTTGAAACCCCAGAGAAATGGATTACATCAAGTGGTATCAGAGCATAATAAGATTTTGCGTGTAATGGAAAGAAGTAAAAGTATGTTGAGGATTGGTAGCGCATGGTATTTATATTTTTGTGTAGGTAGTAGCAGAAGAAGGTGAGAAGATTTGCAGTAGCCTAGAGCAAGGAATTCTCATATGGTTCCAGAGGATAGAACCAGAGAAATGCCAAAAGACTGAGCTCAAAGGAGAGAAGCTTAGTGAGGTATTGTGTAGCAAGGAGGAGGCTTGCTATTGCAGAGGTTTTGCTGCAACTCACGAGTGCTATTATGAAAAGACAAAGAAGACATGACGAGGAAGTCATGGGTTTTTGTCCCTCGGGAGTCTGATGCAGGAGCACCGACCTACCCTTAATCAAAATTGAAATTGAAATTTGTTGGAAGGAGAGACAAGGACAACCATTTGAAAAGGGGATAATTTTGATGAAATTTAGCCAAAATGATAAAATTGTTTCCTCAAAGGTGAAATCAATGCATCTACAAGATATGATTTGTTTTAAAAATCTGCCATGTAATTAAAATAGAGTTATTTCATGGATTAGTTACACAATTTTTGGAAGGAAATCGCGGATCTTAGATTATCAATCATTTTTAATTTCCTTTAAAATGCAAAGACTGTGTTGTATGAGGGGGGCACACAATGTAACCTTACGGTCAATGTGTGATCAGGCCCATAGTGACCTTAGCCTGTAACTCGAGCTCGACAATAATGGAGTCTTTTTATTTTTAAGTATCCAGCAATGTTATGGATCTTGTGGTATCTGTGTGTGTTATTCAATTTCGATTTCTCACCATTTATACATATGTTTTCTCATCTCAACCCTATTATTTGATAAGTTGTATGAATATGAATGGTGAACAAAGTTCCTATGAACTTCGTTGTAAATCAAAGTATGAAAGAAAATGAGTTTATTGAGACGTGACTATATCGATAGATAGTGATTAGCATGAGGAGACTGTATTGTTTCCAGATTTAACTCCAATAGCTGGATTGGTGTGGTCAACAGGCTTAAGATTTTTCATTTTCCATGTCCAGTCATTTTTGCAAGTTAAATCCCAGACATACATTAATTCTGGTTAAGGGGAATAGATCGAATTTGATGCAGATGATTAAATATCATTGGATGTAGCCTGGAACAATGTGTGGAGATGACCAGTGAAACATAGTATGGTGAATTGCATGAATACAAGAATACAAAATTTCTGGGTGATTGCTCTTTCTGATCCAGCAACTCGGTTTCTATTGCATAATGGATGATTTCATCCAAACCTAGGCCCATAACCACAGGTCCATGGATCAAACTACTAAAATGTTGGATTTTTGAAACCCCAGAGAAATGGATTACATCAAATCCCCATACATAGTGCTAGAACTCACAGGTATATTATTTCACATAGAAGACCACCCTAAAAAATCTATACTCTAGATCAATTAAGAATAACTTAGGATATCTAGAGTAGATATAGAGGTGGGTGGTACAAGAATTGAGGATGATTTTTAAAGGGAAAGTGAATTTAGATAATTTGTTTGGTATAACTCACAATGCTACTATTATTAGGCATAAATTACTATTAAAGTAGAAGAATAAGCGAAATTACCTTATATAAGAAGGAACCCAAAAGACACATTTCATTTTTATTTGTTAAAATTGAACATAATGAACATGGTTCTCAAGGCATTTCATCGATTTCAAATTACACGATTGCTACTAAGTCGACAAAAGCAAAACTTCATGGTGTTTCGGCAAGGTAGAGTCCAGATTTTCAGGACAAGGCAACTCCTATAATATGGAGACATTCTCCTCCAACTTCCCCTGAATGGAAACCCAATTCTAAATCACCAAGGACTTAGAGATTGTTGTGACAAGTTAAATAAACCAGGGGGCACATAACAAGTGATCGATCTCATGGAACTGGTAGGAAGTCAACTCTATCATAATTTGGAGATTTATCTTTGTTCATATTAATTTGGAGAAATTTCTTTGAATGCTGATATTTTGTATTTTTTATTTCAAAAAAGGAAATCCCTCTTTAGATTGATTGGCAAAGGTGATCGGTATTTGATATTATCTTGATATTTTTTTCATTTGGAGTGTCTTCTCACTTGGTAATGAATGTGAATCTCTGGAGAAATTTTTTATAGATTATGAACTTAGATTAAGTGTGCTAGACTTTATATTAACTCTGAAAATATTGTGAGCCCTAAAATGGGCCAAATTATGTTGTATATACAAAGAGTATACCACATTTCATATTCATGACATGAATTCCAGCGTACATATCTATGGGTTCACATGGTACAACTGATTAATTAACTGTAGAGTATCAGATTGAATATTTTTTTAGCTTCAAAATATTTTGAGGAGGGATTGGATATTATGCATGCTTTGAATTAATATCTATTTTATTTTACGACGTATATATATATATATATATATATATATATATATATATATATATATATATATATATATATATATATATATATATATAGGTTTGAATTCATAGCTAATTTCTTGTACTTTAGAAAGAAAAACATTTTTTTCTTGGAAGGGCATCGATGGATGTCATAAAATAATTTGGACTTGCCAATTACTAATTTTTCATGGGACCACAAAGGTCGCTATGTGCAATTTCCACATGCAGTTTTTTTCTTCATCGACTTTTTTGTCAAATTTATCGCTATGTTTCTTGTCTAAAATGCAAAATTCAAAATAACTCTTTCATGTTCTTACCAATTAGATAGATGAGTAGCTTATATAAATTTTGGGGCCATTATTTTAAAACCAATGCGAGTTGTTGTGTTTTGATGTAAAAAAGAAATATTTTCATTTTGGTGCTTATAGACAACACTTGACTGATTTTTAAGATAAAATGGTTTAAATGATGTTGAATGATCTCTACATTTTTCTTAACTACATAACACAGGTTAGATTTTATTAAGCAGGACCTATTAGATTAAAGAAAGAAAATTGTAGACATCAAGGAGATAAGTGGTAAAGAGAAATGTGATACTTTGAATAGTTTCAAGGATCATGAATGCAATAATACGAGAAACACAATAATTTGCTCAAGTAGAGGTGTAGTTAATGCTATTCTTGGGTTCAATTTCTAGATTGGATATATGAGTCGTTTTATTCAAGGGTAGATCTTAATTCACATAGAAATTCAAAATATATCTAAAAAATCTTATAGTACTTTGTAGACACACGATTCAAACTATAAAAAAAATTATTTGTACTTATTAAGGTTTTATATCATAGGAGCAAGTGATCTAGAAGAAATATGGAGGAATTGTACCAAAATAACCTCTAATTTCGAAGGTAGAAAATCAAGAGCTATTTCTTTGCTTACTAGGAATTCATGTTGGCATATAATCAAACAAGGTATTTAACTTCAACATAGGACTGATGATTTGTAAGGTTCAAGGAAGCAGTATTGCAGTAAGATTTCATTGTAGCATGGTCGATGGATGCCATAAAATAATTTAGAATTTACAATGACTAAATTCTCATAGGACCAAAAAGGTCACCATGTGCAATTTCCACATGAATGTTTTTTCTTCATCCAACTTTTTTTATCAAATTTATCCCTATGTTTCTTGTCTAAAATGAAAAATTCACAATCATTATTTCGTGTTTTAACGAATCATATAGACAAGTAGGTTATATAAATTTTGATACCACTATTTTAAAACCAAGGTGAGGTTTGGTATTTTGATGTAAAAAAATAGTATTTTCATTATGGTTATTAAGAAAATGTTTTCAAGTGCATGACATATTGGGTTATATTTACATAAGAATTTTTTTTGGGATTAAAATAAGAACATGGAAGACACCAAGTAGATTGGTGGTAAAGAGCAATGTTATATTTTGAATATTTTCAAGGATCATGAAGGAAATAATACAAGGTGACTCAACGTTCAAAAGAGGAGGTAATTTTCTCAATAAGAGGTGTAGTTCCACATTGGAGACATGTGCAATTTTATTCAAAGGTAGCTCTTAATTCACATAGAAATTAAAAATTTATTTACAAAATTCTTATAGTACTTTGTAGACACATGTTTCAAACTATAAAAAATTGGCTTTCTACTGATTAAGGTTGTCTATAGGAGGAGGAAGTGATCAAAACAAATAGGGAGGAATTGTACCAAAACGACCTCAAGGTAGCAAATAATGATCTATTTCTTTATTACGAGGCATTGATGTTGGCATAATAAGACAATGTCTTTAACTTCAACCTAAGGCCTGATGATTTGTAAGGCTAAATGAAGCAATATTGTAGTAAGATTTCAATGTAGCATGGTCCTTCCTTTTCTTTATATTTTTTGTCTCTCAACAGCTGTTAAAGAAACACTAATGCATTAATTAGTCTTTTACGCTATTTCCTTATGAAGTTTCATTTGAAACATCTGGTGTAATTGCAAGTTTATGACACCACTACAATTATGTAAGGTAGGTGTACTTATTTTAAAGTAAAACCAATTTTTTTTATATATAACAATTTTTTTTTTTATTAGTTTTACATAACATTCATATATTAATCTAAAATTTCTAAAATGTAATTTCAAAATTTAAATATTTTTAAATTTTATAATAAAATTTTATATTTTTGATTTTTGTGTTAAAGTTTTCTCCTCAGAGTGATTGGAATGATTTCTATATAAAATTGAGATGAATTGTCATGGTTTAATACTCTGATCATGCAGACTTGATCTCTGCTACAATTTGTACTTGGGAGGATCTATTCCTACTTCTTTGAGAAATTGCACATCTCTCCATACATTATCCGTTTTAGGTAACAATTTGGTGGTTCATTTCTTTCCATTGTGGATTCAATGAGAAGCATGTCTTATCTTGACCTATCATAAAACAATTTCAGTGGTCCTCTCCTTTCCACTTTAAACCTATATTATCTTGACCTATAAATCAACCATTTTAGTGGTCCTCTCCCTTCCACTTTAAGTTTCATGACAAACCTATCTTATATTGACCTGTGGAGCAACAATTTCAGTGGTGCACTCCCCTCCACCTTAAGTTCCTTGAAAATCCTTTCCCAACTTGACCTTGGACTAAACCATTTTAGTGGTACAATCCCCTCGACTTTGGGTTCACTGAGAAACCTATATTATCTTGACCTTGCACTAAACTATTTTACTGGCCCAATCCCTTATAATTTGGGTTAACTAAGAAAAATAAGTTATCTTAATCTCAGAACAAACTATTTGAATGGTCAAATCCCTATACATTTGGGAAATTGCACTGCGCTTGTGACCATGTATTTATCTTCTAATTTTTTTATGTGGAAAAATACCAAATGAATTGGGGTTGTTGCATAACCTATAGCAGCTTAATTTACATGAAAACAAATTTTAGTGGATAAAGTGATACTTATAAAACACAAAATCATTGTCATTTTCCTGTTTTGTATAAACCTTTCTGGTAATAAATCATTTTCTGGTAATAAATCTAATGTGTTACAATTTTTTTTTGGGAGTGTGATGCACACACACACACACACACACACACACACACACACACACACACACACACACACACACACACACACACACACACACACACATATTAATTATTCAAAGAAATGATTTTATTCATATATATATATATATATATATATATATATATATATATATATATATATATATATATTATTTTAAAAATATTTAAATAATATAAAAAAAAACATATATAATATTGAAATCTAAGAAAGAGAAAAGAAGTCGATTTTTATTTTTTCAATATAATTCTCTTTTATAATTATTACGGATTTTAGAAGTGGTATATATATAGGTTATTTATGGTGGTAGAGTAGAATAATTATTATCGTCCTTATCTAGATTCACGCTAGTGACACCACCAATTTTGATGCATGATATAATCATAATGGCTTTTAATTATGGAAAATTTTAGGGGCTGGACTAATGTCCCATGTTTTTTCCAAAAAAATATTCGCCAATTTCCATTTTTTATAAAAATGATTCGCCCAAATTTTACAATTTAAAATTATTTTAATTTAAAAATCGCCTTATATACAAATTACATAGAAAATCATTATAAATTTGAAACAAACATATCAATAAACATTTTATAGTTTTCATATTAGGGACTAGTGATATTCGCCAATGTTTTAAACTTCAAAATAATTTCCCATCCTTAAACGTTTCCCTGCTTTTAACTTACTCTTAAAACCAAAATTACTCTTGTTTTTCAACACTTTCCTTGATATATATATCCCAAGTAATGGAAATGTGGTATACATTTTACTTTTAATATGAAGTTGACAAGTGATGTGTGTGTAAGAGAACTATAGATCTATGATATATATAAAAAAAAATTATATAATAATATTCCATATATATTTTATAATATGGCATTTGTATTGTTAATATAAATGAATTAACTTGAATAATATATAATATTTTATGTTTATTGGATTTATCTTAGGTGGTGAAGAATAATAAGTGTTCTTCTCTCAACCTAAATTCAATCATATATATATATATATATATATATATATATATATATATACATATACATTTATTAAAATATAACTTTTTTGTATTTTCTTTTCGCTTGATATTTGAACTTTGAATCTCATACTTTATATATTACTTTAGACAAACCAATTACTAATTGAGTTACCCCTACAACAATTATGCTTACAAATTTTTGAACTTTGAATCTCATAGTTTACATATTACTTTAAACATGCATGGCCTGTGGCTTGAGAAACCACAACCCAGGGGCATCTAATTAGTCACACCTAGCCTAGGCCACACCAACCCTAATCTATTTGGTTTTTTATAACATGTCTCCTCTCCCTAGCACGTGCACAACCACCTCATAAATTTTGATCCTAGGTCGCCTTGCTAAAAATGTCCATCCTCAATTGGTTGTACTAGTAAGACTTAAAAACTATGATTACACATATTATAATTATAATGATTTAATAATTATAACTTTTTAAAAATATTTTATGTTTTTTTAATAATTATTATAATTTTTAAATATTTTATATTTTATTTTTCTAATAATTTTCAATTCATATTATATATATAACAACTCAATTTAAATTAATTAAAATTTTAAATTTCTATTAAACCGTAACATCTTAAGATGCCTATAAATCAAGTGTCATCAATACATTGAAGTACCATATCCACTTTTTAACATGTTTATTTTATTGAAGTCTCATATCCACTTTTTAATTTTTAAAAATATTTTATATTAATAAAGTTATATATTGTTTATATTTTTATTATATTAATTAAAAAATAAAAAATTAATATACTATATTATATATGATTTTATTGTTTTGAAATGATTGATATTTTGATGGGAGAAAGTTCTTTATATTTTTAATAGGCCCCGTCCCGTGTAAACCACTCGGACCAATAATGGTTAATGCCTCTTTTACTACTATAACACATCGGTAAAGAGAAAATGTATTGCGGTTTTATGAAATATCAACCCGAAAACTAGAACTTTTCAAACATTTAAGAATTTAGGATTCTTTATAAGACTTCCGCTTTTATTACTTCATGCTTTGTTAGGGACCATAAGATGGGATGACTCTGTATTATTTGGTTTTGTTTTTATAATTTAAATTAATATTTTGGGAAAATGTATAATATTTTTATTTTAAAGTAAATTTGAAAATATATTTCAAATTTTTAGTAGATATTATTTATAATTTTCGATTAGATGTGGAAGTTTTAATGGGACATAATTTTTATGGTGGAGGGTGTTTTATTTTCAATATATGTTAGTACCTAACAATTCATTTTAAAATTAAAATAAAACTAATTTTGTGAGTGGTTATTGCAAGGTGAGTGATTTGACTTTGACATTGTTATGTTAGCGCTTTACTCAACAATGAGAGAATTGATGTGGTTGTGCTTTTTTGCATAGGTCTCAGGAGAGAGGGAGGGGAGGGTTAACTAATCTTTGATTAATGTTATTACGTTTCCATATGCATAGTTTTTACTTTGCAGATGATAGAGTATGTACAGGAGAGCGGGGTCCTTTGCATTAGTCCAGGGTTTCTTTTACACTAAGTATGTGTTGGAGAACAAGGTGTTTTTTCGCTGTTGGTGAGTACTATAGAATTCACCTCACGGTCAATGTGCATTGTCTGTGCATTATTTGGTTGTGTTTTTTGCAATTTTAATAAATTTTAAACAACATAAAATAAGATTTTTTATTATGAAAATTAGCTTTGAAACTGCCAATAATAATTGCTCAACTACTTCTATCAAAAATTTATTTACGCTCAATTATGTGTGAATTTATGCGGTTTCAGATTAATTTCGGTGGGTGGGGGGCTAAACAAATATTCGATTAATGTTATTATTGTTACTTGTGCAGAGTTTTATTCTGCGGAGGACAGAGTATGTGCGGGGGAATGAGGTCCATTTTATTAGTTTGAGGTTGCTCTAACACTAAGTATGTTTAGGAGAATGGGGGTCCTTTTGTTACTATGATAAATCATGCCAGAAAAGATGTGGTTGCAAGTGATTTATGTAGGTGCATAGGCAAGGGAGAGTCGGGGTGTTGAACAAATTTTGAATTTTGTTGCAAACACATTTTTGAATCCATCACATTCATAATTATTTGTAATTGACATTTAAAACCAACAACTAGGGTTCATCTTCAGGATGAAAAAATATGAGAAAGGTTGATTCACGAAAGTTTTTAATATATAGAAAAAGAAATGTGAGAATGAAAAGCCGATAATAAAACCCTAAAATTGTAATTTATATTATAATTTACAAATATTTTAATTAATAATAATATATTTTAAAAGATATATTTAATGTTCTAAAAATCATTTAATTTTTATAACTATTATTAATAAATAATTTATAAAATAACATTAGGATAATAGAAGCATAATTTTTCAATTAATATTTAATTAGAAAAATTAAATACTAAGACAAATATTGTCTAATTAAATATTAATCGAAAAAGTATGTTTCTAATATCATAATATTATTTAATAAAATATTTATTAATATTAATAATAAAACTTAAATGATTTTTATAACGTTAAAAATATCTTTTAAATTACATCATTATTAATTAAAATATTCCTAAATTATAATATAAATTACAATTTTATGGGTTTAGTGTGAACTCTTCATTATCACCTTCCTTTTTCTATTTATTAAAAACTTTTGTGAATCAATTTTTTTGGTCTATTTTCATCCTAAAGATGAACAATAGTTGTTGGTTCAAAATGTCGATTACAAATATTTATGAATGTGACGTATTCGAAAATTTGTTTTCAACAAAAAGGACAATGGTCGCAGAAATCTAAAATTTGAAATTTTGAATTAATATTTTTATGTTGGAGAATGTGGTATGTGCAGGGGGATGAGAAACTTTGCGTAATATTGTGCGGAGGATGAAGTGATTTCAGATCTTAGATGTTAATTTCCTGGCTTATATGTCTTATCGTTTATTTGTTGGTTTTACTCTTTACATTCATCACTTTAATGCTTTTGTTGTAATAGTTATCGTAACTGTTGAACTATAAAAGCTACCTGTATTTTGCAATATTAAATAAACTGTTTTGTTAATCCATGTGAGGAAGAAGTGTTGTGCGGTAAAACAAATATGTGAACCATGCTATGAACATTCCCATGTTTCCTTGTGCGAAAATTTCACTGTGCTTAGACCGTAGCATTAGCTATGATCATTATAATGAGCCAAGAAATTGTCAAATGCGTATAGAAAACTGACAAAGGTGAATCAGTTTAAAAGATTGCAACGTTATGAAGCTTCTATATTTCTACACTACTACTATCATCTACGATTTAATAGAAACCTTTTGTAACACAGCAAAACCTCACACAATAAACAACAATTTTAAACACAATATGCAAAGATAAAACGTTACATGATATGGAATTCAAAAAATTTAATTGATTAGAAAAGCCTCCTATCGATACCAGTGAATGACTTCCTTTCTTTCACCACCAATGATTACAAAATGCTTTCAAATTTGTTTCCTTATAAATAAAGCAAGAGAAACGACGAGGTTTTTTTATTATTAGCTTTTAGTTGTGAATTTGTGTGGAATGAAGGATGTGTGAAAGGATATTTTAATTGTAATGTGTTTTATAGTGGTTATTTTATTATTAATAGATTGTGCAGAGTGCATAGGTCATGATATGTTGTTCGAAAGTTACGTAATCAATTAGAAAATGATCCTATCTATGTTAGTGAATGACATCCTTCTTATCTATGAATATGAGATAAGATTACAATTTATTGTCCAATTTCTTTAAGGGATAAATAAAATTGACACACATTTCTTCTAATTTAATGAAGAAATAATTAAATCAAAAGCCTCCATGGTAGCCATTTATGGATGCCATTTTCTAGATGTTGTTTCTATATTCCAGTTTCGTTGTTTCTTGTTGCATATTTCACTGTTTCACTGTTTCTTGTCCAAGTTGGGAAATATACTAATCAAATTCCAGATCTAGCTCCTCATTCCCCTTTCGCTTTTCATGATTCAAATCCCATGTAGGAAATCACGGAATGCTTCATGAATCCTACGATAAAGAATAATTTTTCCATTTAGCAAGATGATATTACTGCTCATAATTTAAATCTTGATTTTGGCTTGGATACTTTTCATCCTCAACCATCTCTTTCTCATGACCCCTTTCCCCTCAATCTTCACAATCAATCTCTTCCAAATCGAAGCAATGAACGGGTGAAAGGTAGTCACATTTTGTAGGTAGAGGAGAAATAATGTGAGGATTCTTTCAATATTTCTTCCCTTTTCCAGATTCCTTCGTGTGAAGATGTTCCTGGTTCACTCTTGGGTAATAATTAATCTAAGAATCTCAGTGATGAATCGAATAGAATTGAATTTCCTGATCAATGCGAAGTCTTGGACAACCATCTTCCCGATGATTTTGACTCCTTTATTGTATGGGATTATGTATGCCCAAGTGCACCAGCTAATATTTTGGTTCCTCCAAAATATGTTTATTTGACAGAATTAGATCTTAAATTTGATCTAGCTAAAGAAAATTTTCTTATCGAAACTTCATCTTCATCTCACTATCCCTTTCTCTCTCTTGTTTGTAATGCATAAAATTGCGATGAAGATACTCCACACTCCTCAACTTATCCATATCAAGAGTTAAATTTTCAATTGACATAAACTGGTGAGATTATCCATGATGAAAATGAAAACATTCAAATCATTGATTATTATTTTCATCCCTCATCATCTCTTGTTTTGCATGAAGACAATTCTTCAAATCAACTTTCTCATGAAATTTCCTCGATTAAATCATCTCCAGACTTGCGCTCAGTAGAATATTTCGAATTGACTAATCTGGTTATTTTTGTAAAATCTAATCAAATCAGTGACAAATATGGTTTCCATCTATTTAGTAGTAATCTTATTGAAATCAGTGGTAGTAGTTATCCTCACACCATGCACAATATAGTTCAATCTTAAAAATGTGATTTTATAATCCTTGAAATTTTTGGGACTTATCAGGGAGTCAACGAACTTCAACTTCCGTTAATGGCTATAACAGGATTTCATGACTCTATACAGGTCCCTGAACTAAGTTAGATCTGGTTTCTCTTGCGAAATCATTCTCTTTACATGGTTTCACTTGATGAAAATTTCTTCTTGAAAGATGTTTGGTATTTCGAATGTAGTCTTTCGAGCTTTCAATTTTTTTTTGTGTTCGGATTCATGAATCTTCCTCAATTGATCCATATTCATGCAAATCTATTGTATCAAACTCAGGTTTGGAATGTGTATCTCTCATAGAATCATGGAATTGTTAAGTTAATCATTTTGAAAATAATCTTTGGTTGAAGCAATCATGCTTATTAGACTCATTTTAGAATAGTCATCTCCTAGGTTTTATTGTAAATGTTATATTGTGAATCATGTTCTTGATCAGGTGCTCAGTGTAAAAGCTAAAAAATGAAAGTGCTCAGAATTAATTGAAAACTGAATGAAACTAAAGAGCTTGTCGTCGGTAATCCAGTGGAATTCGTTTCATCAAAAACTGGGTCTGAATGAAGGAGACAGAGCTTGTTGTTCATTGTCCTAAACAACTAAAAAAATTATAGAACAGTGACAGGTTGATGACATGGCAGCCCAGTCAGCATGCAGGGAATATTCTTCAGTTTTCACCCAGTGACACCGTGACAAGTGTCACAGAAGGATTCGCCAAATTGGTTTGAAGGTGAATTTTTTATATATATCTACTCCAAAGGTTGAATTCAAATTTTTTTTTATATGGATGGGTAGCCAACCAGAGGCTGACACGTGGTGCAGCTAGGGGCCGCCACGTGGCCCCTCTGGTGGACCCTCTCTAACTCCAAGGTTTGAATTTTATTTTTAACTATGGTGTAAATCCACATTTTATATTACATGGTGGTGGCATATTAATTTGTAATGCCAAAGTCCGCATGGTGGTTAATTCATATGGTAAGTTTGAACTATATATATCATTATTGGTGGCACATTATTTTATTAAACCAAAGTGGAACTACATTATGGTGGCACATTTCGCATATAACCAAAGTATGAAATAATTTGCGTTATCCAAAGTTCGAAGGTGGGTGTTAAACCTATGGTATAATCGGTGCAAAAGTATATTGGATGGGCGAAGGTCGGGGCTTGACCCCGCGACCTCCCCCACACTACTCTCCACCGTTACCAATAGCCCACGACTTGTTCCTTGTAAAGCTATGCACCCAACTTATAATTGTTTTCAACTGGACCAGGCAGCAGGGGTTTGGCCCTCCCATACGACCTATCCACAAAACCAATGGCGGGAGCCAACATTTAATGCTTGGGGACTAACATTTTAATGCGGGATTAATTACCATAATCTGCAGCTTAAGATATATTTAATCCAAGATTTGTATTAAACACACTTTATGTGATAATCACACTTATCTGATGTTTAATCTGCATTTGAGTCTTAATTAAATTATATCTTAATTTTGCAGGTATTTCGGCGGTTCCACCAGTTTCGGTGGACTGCCAACTTTGGCAGTTTTAACTGGAGTCTTCTCCAGTTTTGGAGGAGGATTCTAGGGAAAAATTAAATTGACCATATCTTGAGCAATTTTCGACCAATTTTGGCTTAGGAAGAGTCATTCCTAGAAGATTGGCATGCCTTGAATCCATTGGTACATGTTTTAGAGGCATTGGAGAAATTCAAGAGGTGTTTTTGTCACTTTTAAGAAAAAGGAAGTCGAGGGCCACTAGGAGGGAGGGGCATGCCTAGATCAGCTGAAGACCAAATTGAGAGAATGAATAGTCATTCCTGATATATTTTGACATTATGGACTCATTGGAGTATGTTTCAAGAGTTGTAGGTGAATGTAAACAACAATTTTTTCACTTTTGAGCTAATACATAGGCCCAAGCCATGGAAGCTGGACCAAGGATATGTAGCCCAAGAGGGGTGAACTCCTCCATCAAAAATCTGTGTTGTTGGATCAATTGTGATGGTTTGTTGTGTATTTTGTTACTTTTGTTCAGAATTTGACTTTCATAATTTATGCTCTTGAAATTCAGTCACAAAACCCAGTTAATTTACCTATTTAACACACATAAGCAATAAGGAAACCTATGTACATCAAGCATTATATTAGAAAATAAATTTTAAACATGAATATTAAATTACCACATCAAAACTAACATTCATACTCAGATCAAGTTGGTCTCAGAGCTTGTTTGAAAGGCAAGGTTATTTTCTTGATTGTTGCTTGAGTTTTGTGCAAGTTTAATGGTTGCAAATTTATGATGCTGAAAAGGTTAAAGTTGCAGAAATGTGAAGGGAAATTGTTGGTTGCAAGTCCTGAGATTAGGACCAGAATAAGTAGAAATACAAGAGCACCATATTCACCCAAAGTTCCACTCATAGATGCACTTGAAGCACCTCAAGTTTTGTCTCAAGAAGCTAATATTGAAGAGGTACAAGCACGAGAAGATGAGATTGAATCTATAGCCATCATCTCAGGTGTTGGAGAAACTGAAGGTCATTCAGAAGAGGATGATTTCAAGAGAGACTTAAATGACATAAAGAGGATGGTTAAAATTGTGTTTGATGCATTTACTGCTGGATGGCAGGAGAAGGTTCTAAGCCTCCACACGTAGAAGGAACTTCAGATGATAAGAAGGATGAAGAGAAGAGTTTAAATGGTAGTGG